>OZ005734.1:275300287-275660287 GCA_963930755.1 Eudasyphora cyanicolor | reverse complement strand
CCTTTAACATTGTTGGCAAAGTGGTAATGCCATAGAAATCCATCGACAACGACAACACTAAAAAGGCTGCAGTGCCAGAGAAAGGATGTGAACTAAAGTTCGTGCATACATAAATCTGAATATGTACATGTCTGTATATGTACGGGAATTCGTATTAATGCATGCATGCATGTATGCATGTGTGTGGGTGCAGCATGAGTACTTAGTTGTGCGTGTTTAATGCATTTTGAAGAGGACGACTTGGTACAAATTGAAAGCATTGGAATATGGAATTGTGCCACAAAATATGCCGCCACATTTACATTATGGCCACAGTCATAATATGAGGGATTTAGCAGGCAACCTCAACAGCAACCACAGCAGAAAACAACAACAACTTCAACTTCGACTACAACAAAACCCAAATGCATTTTTATTTTCTGTAGGAAAACAGAAAAATTGCATGAATTTATTAGGTTTGATTTATGGAAATATTTTCATATGGACTTTAGGCACGAATATGTTGCACATGCATGTACACACGCCATCATATATGTACATGTATGTACATAGATAAAGAGTTTTATTGTTTGCGTGCTGATTATTTCTCTCCTTGTAATGAATTGCTTAAACGCGATCTACGTTATTCTGCATAATCATATTTAGATTCGATTATTCTATGAAATCTCGGCGCTTTTCAGCTTTTGAGCCAACTTTCCTTTTTCGCCCTATTTGCCCACACTATTTATATGCAATTGGGTTGATGTATGTACGCAAATACATACGAGTAGTTCTCGTTTGACGCTTTTCAAGCTGATGATACAGTTGGAGTCAAGGCGCAGATGGTAAGAAATATGAAAAATTTCGGCGAAGTAAGCTGACTGCCGTGATATATAGTTTCTGTGGGAGATGTTAGAACGACAGAAAAAATATTTAGATGAATTTCTATAAAAGTTATGGAAATACTTTTTTTATTGTATGAATTTGTCAATTTACACCTGTCTAACGATGCAAAAATGGGCATTGCGATAATAATTTTGAATAATTGGCCACGTTTCAGTTAACCAAGTACTTAGCTCCACCCCCTCATTAAGGCTGGTTCCAAGGAGAAGTTGAAGATGTTGATCGTAATACACCAGATTTGAAACGATAATCCTAGAATTCGCAGTTTTCTTTCATAGATCAAGGAATAGATGGAACTAAACATAGTCTAAACAGATTTTCATCAAGCTTGATCAAAAACCTCATTTCTGCCAAATAATATAAAGATCGGACGTAAAATACAGTTTCAATAGCGCTTAAATACTAAATAGGTAGGAACAGAGTATATATGTGGCTATATCTAAATCTGAACCGATGAGCCCTATTTTAAGCAGTACTATGTACACAGCTAAATTTCCCATTACAACATAAGCTAAATTCAAAACTAGTAACTGCTTACAATTTGGCATCCCTTCGAATTATTGCTACACATACATCGTCGGCTTAATGCTATTTTGGTCCATACGCCATTTTTGAGTTAGGAGTTGATAATATGGGTTCGAAGCATGCTCTTTCAGAATCTGCAATAATTTTTTTCCTATCTCGCCTAGTTTTCGAGATATCGGTAGGGTAAATTTGTGTTACTCTGAATAACGGGAAATAATTTCGATATATTTGTTCTATGTCTCAATTTTTCTATCGCCCTATATTTTTCACTCAGTATTTTACGTTCTTTCGATCACAATATGTAAATTAGTGTCCTTCCATACCGACCCTTTTTGTGGTCCATGTAATACAAATACGAAAAAATATTAAAATAAAAGTGGATATGGACCAAAATGCCAAGTACAAAAATTGTTATAACTTGCTTATTTTTGGATGTAATGGCATAGAAATGCATGAGAATCATACAAACACTGTTGGGAACCCTATGAAATAAAAAGTGTGTAACTCTTCCGTCCCGCTTTTACTCAAACAATAAATTGCGTTTTTCTCCGATCATACAAAATGGCGTATGGAACAAAATAGCATTAAGCCGACGACATGTCATTGGAGGAAAGTACTTCCACTCAAGCATAGTTGGAAAATAACCACCTACCCCCAGGCTTACAATAATTCAAAAGTAAGCCTGGACGTAAGTAATACTTTTATGAGTGTGTTTGTTTGGTGATAGAGTATATTTCCGAGTTGCTATTGCTTGTTCACAACCATCAGTGGTGGAATGAGTTGAGAAAGTAGAAGAGAGTAAAATTGGGAAGAGCGTAAAATTAGGAGGAGTGTAATTATCGATTGCTGTCGTCATATGCCGAAAATATGAAATTAATTCCGTAATCAAGTATGTCATTATTTGTTGACTGAATGTAATGCAGAGGGTAATAACATGTCATTACTAGGTAATGCAAGTGGTAATGACATGTACTTACCAAAATGTTGCTGGGTAGTTACTAAATTGCGAAACTTCTTTAAGTCAAATATCGAAAGTAAAGTATAACTTTTATAGCGCTTTGATACCAAATCAGAGGAACATTTATGAAAATCTGAAGCGATATTCCCCGAATTTGGCTGTGTTCATTTATGTAATATGAAAACGTTTTCTACAGCGCTTATATGTCAAATCAGTTGAAACATATACATATATGGGGGCCATATCTACATCTGAACCGATTTTCCAAAAATTTTTCAGTATTCATTCAAGTAATAAGAAACCTCTTTCTGCCGAATTTCGTACTGATCGGATATAAAATACAGTTAATACAGCGCTTATATGTGAAATCGGAGGTAATATATACATATATGTGGGATATATCTGAATTTGAACTGATTTTCCTCAAATATAGTTTTATCTCTAAGTGAAGCAAGTGATTTCTTGGTGCCAATTTTTATTCAGATCGGTTAAGAAATTTTGCTTATACAGTGCATATCTGTCAAATCGGAGGTACATATATGTATATGGGAGCTATTTGTAAATCTGAACCGATTTACCATAACCAATAGGGATAGTCCTTGGGCCAACAGAAAGATATGTGCAAAGTTTCGTTGAGATCGGACCCAGGCAATGAAGCCGACCAAAATTATCGGCGGCGGCGGCTGATATATTGGATCCTATCGTCTCTAGTAAAAATGGGGCACATCGGTCAGTGTTTTAGTATAGCCCCCCATTGATGTCACTTCTTGAAACTCTAGAGAATACATTTTTTAATTAATCTGGCTGAAATCCTAATCAACCCTAGTAAAAATGGGGCACATCGGGCCATGTTTTGGTATATGCCCCATATTAAGGTCCCCAACGAAGTCACTTCTTGACGCTCTAGAGAACACATTTTTAAATTGATATGGCTGCTATTTATAAATTTACACTTTATATTGGACCTAATCGCCCCAAGTACAAATTGGTCACATAGGTACATGTTTTGGTATAGCCCACATATAAATTTCCACACAGATGTCATTTCTTGACGCTCTACAGCACACATTTTGTTAACTGATCTGGCTGTAATTTACGAATTTATACTCTATATTTCACTTAATCGTTACTAGTGAAAATGGGGAATATCGGTCCATGTTTTGATATTGCTCCCATATAAAGGTCCCTTCCTATTACATTTCTTGGCGTTCTAGGGGACGCATTTTAAAACCATTTTGAGGAAATTTAAGATTTCGTACTTCGTATTGAATTTAATCGTCTCTAGTGAAAATTGTGTATATCGGACCACGTTTTTAAAGTATAAGACCCTTATGAAGTTCACGTTTTTTAGCATGTGCCTGGTTTAGCATGTGCCTGGAATTCAGAAATCTACTGTATTTAACCCGAAACTGTTCATAGTAATAATGGTTCACTGGGCATTTATTGGTATACAACGGTGGATGGTATTATAAAGTCGGCTCAGCCCGAGTTTAGCCTTTTCTTACTGTTTTTTTTAGTTTTGCCTCTTTTTTCTGTTGTTGTGCAACACCAAATTTCCAAAGTCCTCGTTTTAGAAATGGCAACTCAAATATACTTTTTACTAACGCTTATTGTACATTGTATAAACCTTTTCAATACGTTGTTTACTGGAGCCGTTATATTGAGTGTGTGTGCGTATGTAATGTATGTGTGTATGTGGAAAAGTGGCAAATATGATTTATGTGCGGCACAATTTAATAAGATTTTGTTTATTATTAAATTCGTTATTGGTGCTAAATCGAATGTAAATGTGAATACGAGAGTTTTTGCACGTCTACCAATACAGACATACATATGTACAGTACACATACACATTACTTTGATGATTACGTTAAATACCAGTGTACATTAGGGTTAAGAGTTTGTGAAGTTATTAAGTTATTTATTTAGATCATTCGATATAAAATCAGTAAGGAAAGAAAAAATTCAGGCGGATCCGACTATAAAATACCCTACACGATTGTATTAGAGCAGAACTCTTGCTTTAAATATGAAATGGTTTTTTGTTAAAAAACGTGTTTTTTTTAAATTCTATATGCAAAAATGGGAGATATATATATAAATGACGTACACCGCAAAATTATAAAAAATGTTGAAGAGAAAGTTATAAAATTAATATATATAAATTATTATTATTTTTCTAAAACCTATCCACCCTTTTATCCCCCAATGTTGATGGTCTATTAATCATGTGGTCATTTTGGTCGTTGCCGGTGTGTGCGTTTGTATATACATATACGTATGAATCGAAATCTGGGCTGCAGCTTTCGTTTTGATTTGCGCAAAATTTCACAAGAACGAATCCCAACTTTTTGTACTTTGTGTGGTAAATGGTTGTGGCAGTGGCGGTGGCAGTAATAAAGTTTTGCTAATTGTTATGCCTTTTAATTAAGTACGTATATTTGAAAATATAATTAATCTTCACTTTGGTTGACATGTAATTCATTTAGTTACCTTGTGGAATTAAAGTTGGCATACGTAAGAGTATGTACACTCACAACCACCTATTTCCAATTAAAGCTGATTTCTTTTACTAACATTGCGGAGAAGAAATCTATATATATACTAAGAAAGCAGTGACTTCAGACTAATTTAGAGATAACATTTTAAAATGCACAAAATCATTTCTGGGGAGATGTTTCAGAGGGATTTGCTGCATTGGAAGTATTAGGGTGCATTTTTTTTTTAATTTCGTTTACATACGAGTCTAAGACATTTTGACAAGTCAGAAATTTTTTAATTTAAACTCATTAAACATGATATTTTATACTTAATTTGAACTTACGTTAAAAAAGACTTCATTTTCTACGTCTCATTATGTCTTACCTGAAATAAAAGATAAATGAAATATTAATATAATTTTTAGGGGTCATACGAAATATATATAAAAAATAATTTTACATCAGAAAATAATTTAAAAACCGTTGTAAATAGTTTATAAATGGTTATAGATTTTTTTTATAATTATTAATTAAAATTTGTAGATAGATAGATTTTAAAATACATCAAAAATAAACGTGTTTACACAATTCTATTTATTTGTTATTATTTATAATATAATATTTAAATTATTTATTTCACATTTTTGTATAAAAGCCGGAAAAGTTATCATTAACATTACTAATATTTCATAAAAGTAATATCTTTGCATATATTTGGGATTTCATGTCAAGTGATTGAATTTTTAAAAGTGATGTCTTTGGTCGCTTTGAAACTTGTACCAAGAGTAGTCCCTATTGGATAGTAGTTACGGCATTTAACATTTTTGTATTTTTAATATATTTTTATATTTTTTATTATATTTTTATTTATATATTTTATATTTGTATATTTTCACATTCTTATATTTTTATATTTTTATTTTATATATTTTTATATTTTTATATTTTTATATTTTTATATTTTTATATTTTTATATTTTTATATTTTTATATTTTTATATTTTTATATTTTTATATTTTTATATTTTTATATTTTTATATTTTTATATTTTTATATTTTTATATTTTTATATTTTTATATTTTTATATTTTTATATTTTTATATTTTTATATTTTTATATTTTTATATTTTTATATTTTTATATTTTTATATTTTTATATTTTTATATTTTTATATTTTTATATTTTTATATTTTTATATTTTTATATTTTTATATTTTTATATTTTTATATTTTTATATTTTTATATTTTTATATTTTTATATTTTTATATTTTTATATTTTTATATTTTTATATTTTTATATTTTTATATATTTATATTTTTATATTTTTATAGTTTTTAATTTTTATATTTTTATAGTTTTATATTTTTATTTTTTTTTATTTTTTATATTTTTATGTTTTAATATTTTTATATTTTTAAATTTTTATAACTTTATAATTTTATATATTTATATTTTTATATTTTTACATTTTTATATTTTTATATTTTTATATTTTTACATTATTATATTTTTATATTTTTATATTTTTATATTTTAATATTTTTATATTTTTATATTTTTATATTTTTATATTTTTATATTTTTATATTTTTATATTTTTATATTTTTATATTTTTATATTTTTATATTTTTATATTTTTATATTTTTATATTTTTATATTTTTATATTTTTATATTTTTATATTTTTATATTTTTATATTTTTATATTTTTATATTTTTATATTTTTATATTTTTATATTTTTATATTTTTATATTTTTATATTGTTATATTTTTATATTTTTATATTTTTATATTTTTATATTTTTATATTTTTATATTTTTATATTTTTATATTTTTATATTTTTATATTTTTATATTTTTATATTTTTATATTTTTATATTTTTATATTTTTATATTTTTATATTTTTATATTTTTATATTTTTATATTTTTATATTTTTATATTTTTATATTTTTATATTTTTATATTTTTATATTTTTATATTTTTATATTTTTATATTTTTATATTTTTATATTTTTATATTTTTATATTTTTATATTTTTATATTTTTATATTTTTATGTTTTCATATTTTCATATATTTATATTTTTTTATTTTTTGTTTTTATATTTTTATATTTGTATATTTTTACATCTTTATATTTTTAAAAATTAGACCAAAAAGCAATTGACAAACCATTGGAGCAAAAGACTTCACTAGCCGCCCACTGTGTTTTCACAGGACATCATGCTAACTTTGACGACTTCGAGATACTAGCAGACCTCAAGCCAACAAAAACAAAAAATATCACATTTTTATATATATTTGTAGTTAATTTTGTTTATTTTTGAATTATTGTATTTTTGTTTTTGTGTATTTTTGTATTTTTGAATTTTTGTATTTTTTTATATTTGTATTATCGTATTATTAAGATTTATATTTTATATAATTTTATTTTAAAATTTGCTATTTGGTATTTATTTAATATAATTTCAAACCTATTCTTCTGGAAATAATTCTATATCGAAATCCTCTGATGTAGAGCATACGTGTACATACGTTTATGCAATTAAAATCCTCTATGATGTTACTCCGCAGAATACAATTTAATTAGTAAATATTTGAAACCACTATAAAGCTATGTGTGAGAAACGTCTCTTACAATCCCGCATATATTAGAGACAAGCCAAACTAAGTTCTCGTAGATGTGTGTAATTAAATTTTGTTAATTTCTTTACAAACAAAAAGTTGACACAACGTATGAGCAATATTTAATTAATTTATTGCCAACACACAAAGCGAGTGAGTGAAGTTTTGCAACAAGCGATAAAGTTTCTCTAAGAATATGTAATTTATTTCTCCTCTAACGAATACTGTTGCGTTGTTATATTGAAAATGTTTAAGGATAATTGAATGCAATAACGAGGAAAAGAATATCCTACGCAGTACACAGATAATTTGTCTAACTATTTTCGAAACTTTCTTTCTGAGATGATGCCATGTGTGTGCGTGAGCATTTCTGGGAAATGTTGTGCAAGAAGAAGGAAACAAGGACGTGTGCATCAACATTTAGGTAAACGGAACAAGTGACATGGAAATGGTAAAACCATTCAGGCAGGAATTTCAACTTTATACGGATGAGATGAAGCGTCGTTAATAGTGACAATGATGTAGAAACTTTTAGCGTTATCCTTTTCGTATATTAATACTGCACACATGTAGTGCATGTGTGAGTGATCAACTACAGCTATAGCTAAGTACTTCAACACATGTTGATGTCTAAATGATGCACTTCTCCCTCGTTTTTGCTGGCTTTCTTGAGAGTAGAATTTCTTCTAGCACGTCAGTAATAAGAGTGAAATTCCCATAAGGGACCAAAGTGGTTGCGAATGCCTTCTAACAAACTAAATCAGCAACAACCAGTATTCTATGCACTCCAAATGATAATCCTCAAATGCCCAAAAGTCATAGCAGGGAATGGGATAAGGGTGAGGGAGGAGAGAAAAAGACTAGCTGGGAAACGGAGTGAAAAATCAGACAATAAATAGTACGTGTATTACACCATTGCAAAGAGAAAGCACTGACGAGAAATACAAATATTTTAATTTCAGTTTATAACCTCACATGATTTTATATCATTTACTATGCCCCAAGTATATAACGAGCGGAAGGAGTGGCGTGAGACATCAAAAAAACGTTTGCAAAGAATGAGCAACATTATCCAATACGTTAATTTTCCATGTGTTTATAAATCAATATTTAAGTTTTTTTATTGTTATGTTTTTATATTCCAAAATGTATTTTTATATTTTAACATTTCCACCATAGGGGTATATTCATTTTGTCACTCCGTTTGTAAAACCTCTAAATATTGATCTGAGACCCCATAAAGTATATATATTCTTAATCGTTGTAAAATTCTAAGACGATTTATCCATGTCTGTCTGTCTGTCCGTCTGTACGTCCGTCCGTCTGTTGTAATCACGCTACAGTCCGTAATAATAGAGCTAGGTTCATACAATTTGGTATAAATATTTCTTATAGTTTCAGGTTGTTCGGGATTGCAAATGGGCGATATCGGTCTATATTTAGATATAGCTCCAATATATAGCATCTAACTTGCTGTCTCATCTACTATATTTTTTGTGTTTTTCGGTGTTATTTTCTTTAGGTTTGAGTTATTTTGTGATGTCACATGCTATCCATGGTGGAGGGTATATAAGATTCGGCATGGCCGAACTTAACGCTTTTACTTGTTATTTCTTATACTTTTATATTTTTACATTCTAAAACATGCATTTAGGAAATTGCATTTTTAATTTCTAAATATCCCAAATTATATTCAGTTAATTTATCAATTTATATATTTTTATATTTTTATATTTTTATATTTTTATATTTTTATATTTTTATATTTTTATATTTTTATATTTTTATATTTTTATATTCTTATATTTTTATATTTTTATATTTTTATATTTTTATAGTTTTGTTTTTGACTATTGAGTTCGAGATCGTTGTTTTTGTTTTCTGTTAAACAGAAAAACAAACCTTCTTTAAATAAGAAGAATAAGAAATGTGTGAAATGTATTAAGGGTGGTCACTGGTTGGTGGACGATATCGTTTCGGAAGCTACCAAGCAACCTCATCGGCACCTTGGACAAAATACCCTGTCAATAATTGGCACAATATGAGAGCAGCTCAATATGAAATAATTGAGAACTGACTTCAAAGTCCCATATATCCAAAACATTGTAGACAGTATTTCTCAACCTTAATACATCCCCACACTTCTTGTTTGGTTTTTTGTGTGCCTGAAATTTGCGGGGAAGCCACACGATTTGTTGTTAGTCGCTTCTTACAGCGACAACAAACTTTCGGCCGTACTCTGCCTCATTCATCATTGTTTTGTGTTATTCGATCTGTTGTGACTTTTCATAGTTTTGTTTTTGACTATTGAGTTCGAGATCGTTGTTTTTGATTTCTGTTAAATATAAAAACAAACCTTCTTTAAATAAGAAGATATGTATATATTTTTATATTTTTATATTTTTATATTTTTATATTTTTATATTTTTATATTTTTATATTTTTATATTTTTATATTTTTATATTTTTATATTTTTATATTTTTATATTTTTATATTTTTATATTTTTATATTTTTATATTTTTATATTTTTATATTTTTATATTTTTATATTTTTATATTTTTATATTTTTATATTTTTATATTTTTATATTTTTATATTTTTATATTTTTATATTTTTATATTTTTATATTTTTATATTTTTATATTTTTATATTTTTATATTTTTATATTTTTATATTTTTATATTTTTATATTTTTATATTTTTATATTTTTATATTTTTATATTTTTATATTTTTATATTTTTAAATTTTTATATTTTTATATTTTTATATTTTTATATTTTTATATTTTTATATTTTTATATTTTTATATTTTTATATTTTTATATTTTTATATTTTTATATTTTTATATTTTTATATTTTTATATTTTTATATTTTTATATTTTTATATTTTTATATTTTTATATTTTTATATTTTTATATTTTTATATTTTTATATTTTTATATTTTTATATTTTTATATTTTTATATTTTTATATTTTTATATTTTTATATTTTTATATTTTTATATTTTTATATTTTTATATTTTTATATTTTTATATTTTTATATTTTTATATTTTTATATTTTTGTTAGTTTGAATTGTATTTATTGGCAACAAAATATTTTCTAAATTCTAATATTATGGGAATTCACAATTCTATGCTTACTATGCCTACTATGATTAAAATGAAAAATATAAACAAAGTAAATTGAAACGTACATGTTGCACAGTGGATATAATAGGATACATATATCTCCAATACTCCTCCTCAACATGGATGTTCCTTTACAACAAACAATAAAAATTCTAAGATATTCCAATTAAATTTACAAAATTAACATGCTTAATTTTACAGAGATTTTTAGTTAGAATATCTGCGACCATGTCGCTAGTTGGACAATATTTGAGTTCCACTTCCTTGTTTTGAACGACTTCTCGAACGTGGTGGAATTTGATGTCAATATGCTTGGTACGATTGTGAAAAACGGGATTTTGCGCCAACTTGTACGCCCCTTGGTTATCGACGTTTAATAATACCGGATCACCGTTGCTATATTCGATTTCTGTCAACAATCGTCTCAAGTATATTGCCTCTCTTGCTGCATTTGACATCGCCATGTACTCGGCCTCTGTACTGCTGAGAGCTACCGTGTTTTGCTTTTTGCTCTCCCAGGATACAGCACAACCATTGATGAAAAATATGTAGCCAGTGTATGATTTCCGATCAGTTGTATTGCTTCCCCAATCTGCATCTGCATAACCAAATACACCCTTCTGGCCAGCCATAAATTGCAATTTAAAATTTGCTGTTCCTGCCAGATACCTAAGAATACTTTTCACCGCTACTAGATGTTCCACATGAGGATCGGTGTTTCTTTGAGCAAGCTTGTTTACCGAATGTAGAATATCGGGACGTGTTGTTATCGCTAGATAAGTCAGTGCTCCAATTATTGATTGATACTCATGCTGATTTGCTTTCTTGCAGTTTTCGTTACATTTGACTTGATATCCTGGAGTTAGGGGCAATGAAGAGGTTTTGCAATCGCTCATTCCAAATTGTTCTAGCATGTCTTTAATGTACTGAACTTGGCTTAACTTTATAGAACCTGTGTCACTTTCTCGTTCTATCTCCATGCCCAGGAAATGTTGCAATCTTCCCTTGTCGCTAATATCAAATTGTTCCGCAATTTTTGCCTTTATTTGCAGTATTTCATGTTCATTCTTGCATGCTATGATAAAGTCATCAACGTATACTGCCACTAAAATCATTTCTCCATTTTTATTCATTCTGTACAAGCATGTCTCATTATTGCAGGGTACAAATCCAAAACTTTTTAAAACAGTGTCTAATTTCTCATTCCATGCTCGTCCTGACTGTTTTAATCCATAAATAGCTTTTCTTAATTTCAGAACCTTATCTTGACCATTTTTAAAACCTTCTGGTTGCGTCATATACACATCTTCATGAAGTTCACTATTGAGATATGCCGTGCTTACGTCGATTTGATGTAAGTGCATCTTTTCCTGTACAGCTACAGCCAATAGCATTCTTATAGTTGCGTATCTTACTACGGGCGAGAAAGTCTCCTTATAGTCGATTCCATATCGCTGACTACATCCCTTTGCAACCAACCGGGCTTTGTATCGCTCTATTGCACCGTGTTTATTGCGTTTCAATGCAAAAACCCATCTACAACCAATGGCTTTGCATTTTGAGGGTAGATCAACTTCTTGCCAGGTATCGTTTTTCTGCAACGCTGTATATTCGGCTATCATTGCTTCTTGCCATTCTTTTGACTTGCTGCTCTCCAAAGCTTCTTTCAATGTCTGTGGTATGTTTTCAGTAGTCATACGATTTAAAACATTATATACCTTTTTGGGTCTGCCAGGTTTTCCCGTTCGAAGTATCTTTGGTCTTCCACGGCCAATTCTTTGGATCTCCTCCTGTCCATCGGAACTTGAATGCTCGTCTGCTGTTCCAAAGTTTTCTTCCCCACAACTGCCACTTTCTACGTTTTCGGATGTTTGCTGATCAGCACTTTCACATAGGCCATCTTCATCTTGTCGTGGTTGAATTTGATCCAAATATAACGTAAGGCAATCATTTTTAGATGCTTCCTTTTCATCCAGCTGAAACTTATTTTCGTCGAAAATAACATCTCTTCTCTCAATTATTTTTCGCTGGTCCTTGTCGTACAATCGGTACGCCTTTGAGACTAAGGAATATCCTACCATAATGTACTCCTCTCCTCTCTTTTCGAACTTTCGCTTATGGGTTTTATTCAAAGCTACACAATAGGATCCAAAAGTTCGTAAATGACTTACATTAGGCTTCTTACCATGCCATATTTCGTATGGTGTCTTGTCCTTCAAATGCTTTGTGGGACATCTATTTCGCAAATATGCAGCAGTCATTATTGCTTCTGCCCACAAATTATCATTCGCACCAGCATGCAACATCATGGTTCTTGCCATCTCCACGAGAGTTCTGTTGGCACGTTCTGCCACTCCATTTTGCTGAGGGGTATGTGGCACGGTCAGCTGTCTCGCAATGCCACAGTTCTTCAGATATTTGTCGAATTCCTTGTTGATATACTCACCGCCGTTGTCGCTGCGAAGTACCTTGATTTTCTTGCCGGTTTGTTTCTCTACTAGAACCTGAAATTCTTTAAATTTTCCAAAAACTTCATGCTTTGACTTCAGAAAATAAATAAAAATTCTGCGAGATCTGTCATCTATGAAAGTCAAGAAATATTTCGAGCCTCCAACAGATGGAACACGAATCGGGCCACAAACATCGCTATGAATGACTTCCAGGATTTCGTTTGCTGAAGTTTCCGATTCTTTAGGGAACGGGAGTGTATGGATCTTTCCAAGCATTCAACTCTTACACTTCGTATCGTTTGAGCCTTGGTCAATCTTCATGCCGCGTACCATGTCCTTCGATGTAAGTTCACTCAAGCTTTTGTGGTTCAAATGGCCATAACGATTATGCCACATGTTTTCTGTCATCATATACACTTTTTCCTGGCGATTTTCTAGCACAAACATGTCATCAATTTTAGCAGCCTTCAAAATGACTTCATTATTCTTTGTTGTTATAATGGCATCCGATTTCGTAAATGAAGCTTTCAATCCTTGGTTCACTGCCTTGCTAATAGATATAAAATTCGCTTGTAGCTCTGGTGCATACAGCACATTCTGCAGTTTAACTTCATATTCTTTCGATTTTAACAATACTTCACCTCTACCGAAAGCCTTCAAATAATTATCACCTGCCAAAGCAATTCGTTCACTATGTTCCTCAAACTTCTGGAATAATCCTCTGTCATTGCACATATGTGCAGTCGCGCCGCTATCAAAATACCATTGAGTCTTATTCAGCTTACCTGCTTCTGCGACAGCTATCATTGTAAATGATTGGGGATTCTTCCTGTTTTGATTTGCTTCACATTTGTTGGCGTAATGTCCAATTTCACCACATGAAAAGCATTTGCCTTTAAATTGCTTCTTCTTGTTACCTTTATCCTGAAATTTTCTTGATGCATGTCCTGCAGTTTCATTACTTTTTTCACGACGTCTGTTCGATTTTGCTGCGAAAACCTGCTGTTCCGGCATTTCATCCTTCTCCATCTGGCCTCTTCTTTCTGCTTCCTCCAGAAGTTTCTGTTTCAATGATGCAAAACTAGGCAATTCGTCTCTAGTTTCTATTGCCACAACGAAGTTTTCATATATTCTTGGAAGGCTTGTCAATAGAATGATGGTCAAAAGCTCCTCCTGAATGGCTATTCCGATTTCAGCTAGCTTCTCTGATATTTCCACAAAATCATTAAGATGTTGTGACATATTACCATTTTCCTTCATAGACAAATTCAGCATCTTTTTGTATAATGCCACCTTCTGCATCGGACCTTGAGGTTTATGGACATTTTGGAGTTTCACCCACGCTTCCCGTGATGTTGAGCAATTCTTAATCAAATTTAACTGGGAGGGCTTCACGCTTAGGCATATTGTTGCAAGTGCCTTTTCGTCTTCCAGCATCAGTTTTACAGTCTCCTCATCTTTTTTCGTGACATCGAGTTTCGTATCCCCATTGACAATTCTCCATTGTCCACTATGAATGAGAACGCTTCTCATCTGGATACGCCAGCTCTCGTAATTCCCATCTTCAAGTTTTTCAATCTGGCATATGGAATTCATTTTTCACAAAATTTATTTTTTTTTTTCACAATTTCAAATGTCAAAATATTCAAATGAGACTGGTGCCCATAACCTGTTAGTTTGAATTGTATTTATTGACAACAAAATATTTTCTAAATTCTAATATTATGGGAATTCACAATTCTATGCTTACTATGCCTACTATGATTAAAATGAAAAATATAAACAAAGTAAATTGAAACGTACATGTTGCACAGTGGATATAATAGGATACATATATCTCCAATAATTTTTATATTTTTATATTTTTATATTTTTATATTTTTATATTTTTATATTTTTATATTTTTATATTTTTATATTTTTATATTTTTATATTTTTATATTTTTATATTTTTATATTTTTATATTTTTATATTTTTATATTTTTATATTTTTATATTTTTATATTTTTATATTTTTATATTTTTATATTTTTATATTTTTATATTTTTATATTTTTATATTTTTATATTTTTATATTTTTATATTTTTATATTTTTATATTTTTATAATTTTATATTTTTATATTTTTATATTTGTTAATTTTATTTATTGTTGACCTTTTTATTTAATGAAATTGTTGATGGTTAGGCTTGAGGTCATGTATTAATTAAAAAACTGGTGGTTAAGTTTTTTTAAATTTTATTGTTCCCAATATTTCGAATGTCTTCGACAATCATCATCAGGGAACTTCAATTTAAAACAAAACTATGGACTTCTTCTCTTCAGAGTTTACAATCAATGATCTTTATATTTTTACATTTTCATATTTTTATATTTTTATATTTTTATATTTTTATATTTTTATATTTTTATATTTTTATATTTTTATATTTTTATATTTTTATATTTTTATATTTTTATATTTTTATATTTTTATATTTTTATATTTTTATATTTTTATATTTTTACATTTTTACATTTTTACATTTTTACATTTTTATATTTTTATATTTTTACATTTTTATATTTTTATATTTTTATATTTTTATATTTTTATATTTTTATATTTTTATATTTTTATATTTTTATATTTTTATATTTTTATATTTTTATATTTTTATATTTTTATATTTTTATATTTTTATATTTTTATATTTTTATATTTTTATATTTTTATATTTTTATATTTTTATATTTTTATATTTTTATATTTTTATATTTTTATATTTTTATATTTTTATATTTTTATATTTTTATATTTTTATATTTTTATATTTTTATATTTTTATATTTTTATATTTTTATATTTTTATATTTTTATATTTTTATATTTTTATATTTTTATATTTTTATATATTTATATTTTTACATTTTTATATTTTTATATTTTTACATATTTATATTTTTATAATATTAATTTTTTATTTTTGTATTTTTATATTTGTATATTTTTATATTTATATTTTTATATATATAGTTTTATATTTTTGGGTTTTTATGTTTTTGTATTTATGTATTTTTGCATTTTTTAATTTTTGCGGTTTTATATTTTTATGTTTCTGAATTTTGTCATATATGTTAATCGCGGTCTGTATAATTTTCTTTTAGAAATGGTGTAGTTTAGATCTTGCCAACTTAATACGCAATGCCATGGGAAATACAAGAAAATACTTCAACATTTTCCGTTGAACAAACTACGGTACATATTTGCAACTCTTGAAGTTTATTTTTGGAATTTAGTTGGCGTTTTTCATCTCCATTCGTTGCTGCTCTGCTGTTGTCATTGGCGATGTTTAGTGTACAAATGCTAACTGCAATCACAATGGCCCTTAAGGAAAGTTTTCGTTTTTTTTTGCTGTGCCTTCGAACAAAAATATATAACAAAAGCGCAGAAGAGCAAAAAAACACGCACTCATATTCACACTTCACAACATTTTTAAGTAGAAAAGTTGTTTTACGATTTCGAGGAACAACAATAACGCCCTCTTCCTCCTTTTTTCGATTTTTTGTTCCTGAATTCAGGATTCAAGTGAACTGAATCCATGTGTGATAAAGTAAATGCCGCTTGTACTAGTGTCACAAACATATACACACACACACTCACGTGTACACTCCAACATTAAGCTGTCACACACAAACGCAGACTCATGTACGAAGCGGCACACATTGAATGAGAACACACACACACGCGTATATATTCACTCATTCACACTCAGAGAACAGCTCCTGTTCCACACTGGGAGTATTTATGCCAAAAGTTGTTTTAATTTCCTTGCAAGTGGTCTCGGATTTGTATGCATGGATGTGTGCGCGTGTGTTTAACCCGGGGTGTTAGAGTCGTCTGTATTTGTTGTTGTTTGCTTGTTATTTTTCTGTGTTGTAGTTTTTTTCCTCACAATTTCCTTTTCCCGTTTGAGAGAATTGCCGCTCACCGAGTATTGCCAGTTGATTTGGATAATTTAAGTTGAAGTTTTAACCAACAGAGGTTTTAAAAGCTTTCCATCAACTCCACGAAAGTGCATTAAAAGTTTAAGTTGTCGGCTTAAGCCTCTGGGGAGTTTCGTGCGTTTTTATTTTGTGGTTTATTATAAAAATATACATTCTTCGAAAGCTTACATTTCACACATACCAATACCAATATGTATAAGAAAACATGTGCGAAATTAAGTGGTTTCTTGTGCTGTGCTTATTAAAAGTATTTCTTAAAAACTATTATTAAAACTTGTTTCCGCTAACATTAAAATTCCATGGAGATAAACGTGGAATGGAAACAGGAACTCGACTGTGGATGTTAAAGAAGAATGTGAAAAAATAATAAAATAAATGAGGAAAAATTAAAACTGTGCGGGGTATTATGAAATATCACTGTTCCACATGGTAAACAAAATGTATTATTAATTTTTAATTTGTTCCTTCGTCTGAGTTTGTTTTAGTAATATGATTGCTCTAATTTTTTAGTTAACTATGTGGAGCTATTTAAAGTCTCTAGTCATTTTTTAAATACTTTGTTTGGGATGATTAATTCGACCATCGCAATTTTGAAATTAAAAAAAAACAAAATGACAGCATTTTTAATTGGCAACACTTTTAGTTTCGACCCAAGTAATTTTGTAGTAAATGTTTTGGATTTATAAAAGATTTTCCGATAGCGATTTTACCGTAACTCGTCAACGATTTGCTCTTTATCTAATAAATGTGTTCAATAGTTAATCAAATCGCCGACTTAATGATATTTTGGTCCAAACGCCATTTTTGTGTTTTTTAAGTTAATAGTTGATAATATGGTTTTCAAACATTTGCAGAATTTGCAATAATTTTATTTCTATCTCGTCTAGTTTACGGGAAATATTTTTTTTGTTCTATGTATCCATTGATCATCGCCCTATCATTTTGACGTATTATTTTACGATTTGTCGATCACTTACCGTGTGCTAGTATTAGATATGTTCCTTTACTTTTTTTATAGTAAAACTAGCAAAAGAGAAATAATTCAAAATTCTCTCTGAGTAAACATACTTTAAAAAAGAACGGGAACGGAAATCTGGTAAAAATAGCAAGTACAGACAAATTTCTTCTATTTGAAGTTTCTGTTATATTACTTTCAATGTATTTTGAATGCTACTACTTTTACTCGGAAAAATTTTTCGAGTAAAAAGTAGTAAAAAAGTTGTAAAAGAGAAAGACATTTTAAAAGTTGTCTCTTAAATTTGTATACTATTTTTACTAGTTTTTTGAGTAAAGGAACGCTTTTAGGAGTAAAACTGGTAAAAATGGTAAATATAGTAACTTGTAGTAGGTAAAGGAACAAAGCTATTTTGTAAATATCGGAGCACAATATGCACCGTATTCATCAACATGACTGGATGGGCAATAAAATTTCCTATATGACAAAAAAATTGGTTCGATATAAACGAGAATTGTAGTAGTCTAATATTTCGTTTCGCAGAAACGAATTTTTTCTTTGCCTGTACTCAGACGACCAGAGTTGGGTTATGTACTTCTTAGTATGCGGCAAGTTGGGTTATCTATCCCAAAGTAGAGGACCAGTTGGATCATCTACTACTTAGTAAAATAACTTTTGGTTTACCTACTTCTTAGTAGATGACCAAGTGGGCTATCCTCTACTTAGTAAACGACCAGTTGGGTTATCTATGTCTTAGTTGAGGATCGCTTGAGTTAACTACGCCTTAGTTGACACCCTCTTGTGTTATCTAAACCGTTGTTGAGAACCTGTTAGGTTATCTACTCCTTAGTAGGCGACCATTTGGGACCAGTTCTTGAAGCTTAACCAAGTCAAATAGTAAAGATTTAATTAGTTTGGAATGTAGTTTATGCTGTGTCTGATATTGAAGGTTTAACTACTGTAGGTATTCGCTTAGGTCTGCGGATATGAAGTACCCATTTTCCTGTGTCTACTTTTTTTATCTTACCCCAGTAGTGGTTAATTTGTTGTTAATTGATATGTATCGGTAAATTAGGGTACAGTACAATATTGAGAAATATGTTCCTTAGTGGACGACCAGTTGATCTGAGAACCCAGCTCTCTAGATAAGCGGTTCGGTTATGTACACCTAAGTAGAGGGCTATGATCTAAGTCTTAGTTGACGACTAGTTGGGTTATTAATGTCTTAGCTGACGAACAGTAGGGTTATCTGCTTAATTTGGGTTCGGTTTTGTACTCCTTGGTAGAGGGCATGTTGGTTTATATACTGCTTAGTAGGCGTCCAGTTGAGTTATCTATTCCTCAGTTGAAGGTCAGATGGTTTGTACTCCTTAGTAGACGAAATATTGGGGTATCTAATCTGTAGTAGTGGGGCAGTTGTGTTATCTACTCCTTAGTAAAATATCAGTTGCGTTATCTCTGTCTTAGTTGACGACCAGTTGGGTTATTAGCGTGTTAGTTGACGACCAGTAGGGTTATCTACTTAATTGGGGTTCGTTTATGTACTCCTTGGTAGAGGGCATGTTGGTTTATCTACTGCTAAGCAGGCGTCCAGTTGAGTTATCTACTCCTCAGTTAACGGACAGTTGGCCTGTACTCCTTAGTATACGACATATTGGGGTATCTACTCGTTAGTTATGGGACAGTTGTGCTACCAACGCCTTAGAAAATACCACTTGGGATATCTACGATTAGTTGACGACCAGTTGGGTTATCTATGGCTAGTTGATGACCAGTTGGGTTATAAATGTCTTAGTTGACGACCAGTTGGATTATCTACCTCATAGTTACCGTTCAATTATGTTATCTACACCTGAGTTGACGCAAAGTTATGTTATCTACGCCTTTGTTGACGCCATGTTGGGACCAGCTCTTGAAGTTCAACCATTAAATAGAGAAGATTTAATTAGTTTTTAATGCATAGAAAGGTAAGGTTCTGCAGGTATTCTGTTACACATGTACTTGGATATGTCAAAAAGTGGCAATTATCCACCATCAATGACAATGTTACCCTGCGGGATATGAAGTGATAATTTACTTGAGTCTACTGACCCCAGTACTGCATAAGATAGGTCCTATAACTGATCTGATCATGTAGGGAATGATGGGTATCGGTTAATTGATGATTAAATTCTGTAAACAATATTGGTGGATGTGGTAGATCATGCATCAGTAAAATATGTTCCTTAGTGGACAACCAGTCCAACTGAGAATCCAGCTCCCTAGAAAAGGGGTTCGGTTATATACACTTATTAGAGGGCAAGTTGTCTACTTATAAGATTAACTCCGTAGTTGACGGCCAGTTGGCTTGTCTACTACTTAGAAGACGAAGTATGGGGTTACCTATTTCTTGGTAGTGGGCCAGTTGTGTTATCTTCTCCTTTGTAAATGACCACTTGAGTTATCTAGTCTTAGTTGACGATCAGTTTGGTTATTTATGTCTTACCAGACGACCAGTTGGGTTATTTACTCCTTAGTACATGACACATTGGGTTATCTATTCCTTCAGTTGCGTTATCTACGCCTTAGTAAAGACCAGTTGGGTTATCTATGGCTTACTTGGCGTCCAGTTGGGTTATCTATGTCTTAGTTGACGACCAGTTGGGTTAACGGCTCCTTAGTAGATAACATATTGTGTTATATATTCCTTAGTAGGTCAGTTATCTACACCTTAATAAAGGAACAGTTTTATTATCTAAGTCTTAGTTCGGGTTCAATTGGGTTATCTATGTGTTAGTTGACGACCAGTTGGGTTATCGACTCCTTAGTAGACGATATATTGTGTTATCTATTCCTAAGTAGTAGGTCAGTTGTGTTATCTACGCCTTAGTAAAGAGCCAGTTGGGTTATCTATGTCTTAGTTAACGACCAGTTGGATTATCTATGGCTTAGTTAACGACCAGTTGGGGTAACTTCTCCTTAGTTGCCATTCAGCTGGGTTATTTATGCCTTAGTTGACGCCCAGTTACGTTATCTAAACCGTAGTAGATGACCAGTTGGGTGATCTATTTCTTAGTACTTGAATTGCAACCATTAGTTAGTAAATATTTAATTAGTTTCGAATGTAACTTATTATGTGTTTGGCAGTGAAGGGTCAGGTACGTATTCGTTTGGACCAATACTTGGAAAGAAAGTGGCAATTGCACACCTTCAATTACAATGTCATCCAAGCGGCATTTGAAGTGACAATTTATTTGAGTCTATCTACTCCTAAGACGACATGTTGGTTTATCTATTCCTTAGTAGTGAGCCAGTTGTGTTTTATACTCTTAGGTTGACAACAAATTGGATTATCTACTCCTTATAAATCGACAAGTTGGGTTATCTAATATTTAGTAGACGGCCATTTGTATTATATTTTCTTGGTAGTGATTCAGTTGAGTTATCTAAGCCTTGGAAGTTGACCAGTTGTGTTATCTACACCTTACTTGACGACAAATTGGGTTATATACTCCTAAATAGACTACTAGTTGAGCTATCCTCTTCTTAGTAAAGAACCAGTTGGGATCAGTTTTCGTGAAATTTTTTTTAAATTCCAGTACTGGACTTAGCGTATATTTACAGAACTTCTCGATGAAAGATCAGTCATAGGATAATTCTCATTCTCAATCAATATATTTTTATATTCGTCATATTAACGCTCCACATAGATTAATACTGTTTGATGTGTTTACGCCAAGTAATTGCCAGCAATGAATCCCTACTAGTATTGCATTAACCCGTCGTGGTATCAGGACCCTTATTTCCTGAGGGTTGTTTAAGAAAAGAGACAATATTCATTTTGAAAATTTTTTTTATTATTTATTTTCAATGCTAACTTAAGGAATAACAATTGTCTTACCCCCAATTTCACAACCTACGGTTAGAGCTAACTCACAGTTAAAAAATAAAAATTTCATACAATTTGACAGCTATAACTGTAGGTTAGCTCTCACTGTAGGATAACCGGAGATTGTGGAATTGGCCGTTAGAAATTTTGTCTTTTTAGTCTGAAAAGAATCTGAGCTTTTAAAACAGAAACTGCAAAGTTATATCTTCACCTTTCTCCACAGACACCCTTTTGTTTTTTTCCAAACTTTGTTTATTGATTCTAATTGACAGCTTAAAATCTAAACCATAAGACCACATAATCTCCATTATCCTCTTCAAATTATTAATGACAGATTTTGGAAACTTTTCTTTTACTTACAGATTGTTAGACAACAAAACCACAAAAGCACATGTGAATCACATGCATATATATCTCTGAGTGTGGGTGTGACACATAGGAAACGGAAACGAAATATAAAATAAAAAAAAGAAGCAGTTAATGTTAACAATATTGAGCTTAACTGAGTTTAAAAAATATATATGTACCAGCTATGACAAAAATAACAAAGACAACAATGAACAACGGTGACAAAGTCAACAAAGTCATAAACTTTTCCAAAGAACTAACCGAGTCTGAACGATGTAATGGCAGAATATCAGAACTTCTGACAACAACTACAATGACAATGATAACAGTAGCAAAGTAGTGGAAGTTATTTCATAGAGAAAAAAAATTCCTCTTTCCGCCAGGATAGCTATGTTGAACTGTTTAAAAAGACAAGTTTTTTAAACGGAGAGAAGAGAGAGATATATCTGTAAACGACAACAATAAATATGACAATTTAAAGTGAGTAGAAGTTGTGGAGCAATAGCAAAGCGGAAACGGAAAGGCACCTAATACAGTTATACCAGTTATACAGTGCAATTCAACACCCGACACCAAACCACCCCTCCGTAGGAAGCTATTAGCTGAAGCTGCAGTGTAGCGCTGCTTGTCTCCTTGGGGTTTAAGTGCAATTACCATTAATCCCCACAACAGCCAAACGCCAAGGCATCTGTGTTGAGGAAAACCCTTTCCAAAGTATAAAAGAACAACACCGAAGTGGAGTATTGTACAGAGCAGAGGTGTCCTTTGGTTAAGTGTAACTGACTTGCCTCACAGTGGGTGATGACGATGAAGTGACTGCACAATGTTGTGGTTGCATTAATAACAATCATCATTGTCAGGCACAGACTTTCCTGCCTGAGGGAGAGGATCAACTTCAACAACAGCTCCGAAGAAGACAAGACAAGAATGCAAAAAATCTAATTTACTTCACGGCAATTTTATTGTAAACGTATTCCCTGAAAAGCCATAAAAGGAATAAAACCTAAACTAATTTAAAGGAACAAGAGAACATCTGGTTCTCCTTTTACCGCAAAGGAATATTCAACGTCGTTTCTTTTTTATATATAAAGAAAATCCTCCTTTAATCTGTAACTTAGTGCAATTGTAATGTGGCGCGATATATTTTTATATTTAACGCTCATTGTTTTATTTTTCTTTATTTTCTTGGCCCAATTAATCGTCAATGTGTATGCCTTTCAACGTCAGCCACCGGTGCCCAAGCCTAATTCCGAGCGTAACGATATAATTTTTGTTTAAAACTCCTCGGTAAACAATTGAAAAGCAAAAAGCCGCAATTGGCCAACTTTAATAATTGTAACACAAAACTAGGAAACAAAATGAAAGGGAAACGCCGGAAAAAGTCTAATGACCGGCCAGACTTAAACTCGCATTACTGGAAGGTAAGAAGGAAGGATGAAGACACCACAAGACCTAGTTTTCTCGACAAGACAAACTAACCTATTCCTGCTGCTCTCCCACACACACACACACCCAAGGCAGTTAAAGATTATTTCATAAAGTCTTCGGGAAAAAATGTAAACAGACAGCAAATTTTTTCCAGATATGATTTGAACAAAAAAAAATCTGGAGAAAAAACAGGCAAACTTGTTTCCTTTTTCAAATGGCTAATTAAAAGAATGAGGAGGCTTAAAGGGGCAGAGGAGAAGGGAGCGGAGGTGAGAGATGTGTCAACTTAATATGAAAAGCGAAAAGAACGCCGCTTCAGGACGTTAACAACGACGACAATGATGATGATGACGATGGCGTCGTTGTGCAATGGCAACATTTGGCGGAAACGGATGCCGCACCAACAAATAAATGTCTGCTTCTTCTTCCCCATGGAGAACAAGAACTTTATGGATAATTTATGCCACACCAACAAAATGTCAAACGGAAGTTGAAAAGGATAATTATATTAAAAAAAAAGCATATACATATATATAGTACATTCCACATAAATCTAATGATATCAAAATAAATGTGAAACCACAATATATATAACTTGAAAAAATGTGAAACATAGCAGTATAACACAATAAAATTGTGTATATATATTTAGATAATAGATAATTTAAGTTAAGAGTACTCCTAAGGACATTAAGGAACAAATTGAAAAATAATCGAAAACTGTAAAAAAATGAAAATATATATTACTATCATAATGAAGGTAATGTTGTGTTATGATAGGACTTTTTATGGCATTTCCTTGGCTATTAATGAGAAGTGTTATATACTCGTATGATTTTGTTTTATTAAAAATATTTTATTTAGAATTTTTGTTAATCAGCGGTTATTTTTCTGAATGATTGGAATGTTAATATAGAAAAGAATAAGTTAAATATTATTTTTTACCAATGAAATTAGTTGAGGTTCATCCATGCGTATGAGTGGTAATTTTTGTGGTACAATAATGATACGCTCCAATGTCCCTTTATTAATTGCTTACAATTGCTGTCTTCTGATCGGGATGAAACTTGCATCAATTTTAGTCCATTTATGGCGCAAAAATTTAACCAGATCGGGTAGGGCTGCCCGAGTCAATGTGTCCTTTTTCCCCATCCATATAACTAATTACCTATTGTTTTTAAAAAAATTACCGAAAGTGTTCTCGATAATCTTTTCTTCAATCTTTTTTAAAAAATAAAAAAATTCGCAAAAATATTTTTTTCAGATTTTTTTTTGCGAAATTAAAACTTTTTACATTTTTGCCAAAATATATAATTTTTTTTTGCCCAAACCAAAGCTTATGTCATTTATTTGGATAGCTTAAAAGCAATTTATGGGATGCGACCTGCTTATTCAGGGTGGCCCGAAATGACTGAAGGGGTTTCAATTCCTTATAACTTTTGTAATACAATTTTTTATTTCTTTTCATATTCATAAAATCTATCATTAAAATCAAAAATATCATAAATGTAGGGTGGCTTAAAATGGCCGAAGTGGTGGCCAGAAAATGGCATCGCAAAAAATGATGTTAGAAGCACATATTTTCGCATAACTCAAGAACAATTTAACCTAATTGGTTCAGGAAACCTTTATAGAATCCTAAACTAAGTAAGATTTATCTTCTTCTAATATATATTTTTCATCCCATTTACGGTTTCAAAGTTATCTTTAAACTTTTTAAATTATGCATCGATTTTATTCGGTCAAATTTTATTCATCACCGATCAGACTTTACGATAGAATAATAAAACCAGTATGGAAAGACTAAAGTCGGGCGATTTAATTCAATAAGCAATACAATGTAGGAAGGGACCTTTGTATGGAAGCAATATCAAAACATGGGCGGACGTTCCTAATTTTCTCTAGGAACCATTAATTGCAACATAAAGTATAAATTCTTGAATTTCAGCCAGATCAATTGAAAAATGTGTGCTGTAGAGCTTCAAGAAATTACATCGGTGGGGACCTTTATATGTGGGGCTATACCAAAACATTGACCGGTGTGACCACAAGGGACGATAAGGTCCAATACAAAGTTTACATTCTTAAATTTCAGCGAGATCAATTAAAAATGTGTGGCGTCGGTGGCGTCACGCACTCAAGTCGTGAATAACTTCGATTCTATCACAGCGAGAATCACAATACTGGTACAGTTTTAAGCAAAACAGCGAGTTTTAGCTGTACATACGAAAAATGTCGCGGTTTAGTGCAAGGTGTCCGATATTTGCAAGAAAAACATGCATTTTAGAGGTTATGTAATATAGCTCTAGCTCACTGGCGGCTTAAGATATAGCCGATATTTTGGAGATATTTACTAAACAAAACAAGCTTTCATTTGAGATCCGGACAACCGCGATATATTTCTTTTGACCCGCCATAATATATATATGTTCCTTCCGATATGGCATCTTAGCGCTATATCAGCTGTATTTTTCTTGAGCCAGAGACGAGCGCTACCGAATTTGAAGAAAATCGGTTCAGATTTAGATAAAGCCCAATATATGGCTGGATTTCATGTCAAGTGATTTAATTTTTAAAACGGATGTCTTCTAATCGGGATAAAATTTGCATCAAGTTTAGTCCTATTGTATAGTAGTTTCAACGAGAATCGGTCAATGGCAAAAAGATAGCTCTTAACGAGAGCTAAAATATTGCTCACGGGTGTCAAGGTCGTGGGTCGACTGGAAAGTGTTTTTTTTTTTTATTTTTAGAAAAATGGACTTAGCGCAATTGGCGAACGATTATTTTGATAATAAAATTAAATAATTTTCCATGATGAAAAGCCAAACA
Source organism: Eudasyphora cyanicolor (assembly GCA_963930755.1). NCBI lineage: Eukaryota > Metazoa > Arthropoda > Insecta > Diptera > Muscidae > Eudasyphora > Eudasyphora cyanicolor. The sequence continues at coordinate 275,633,790 of OZ005734.1, read as the reverse complement.
GTACTTAACAAAAATAACATGACAGCATGACACGACGCACACGCGATCTGTCAAAAAAAGGCTATTGTATTTTAACATCTTGGTCTAACGGCCCTTTTTTCCCATCCATATAACAAACAAAACACAACAAAGAAAACACAACAAATTTTTGGAAAACTATTCATTATTTCTCAAAATAATCTCCTTTTAGCACGATACACTTTTTCCAGCGATTTTCAATAGCTTTGATACCCTGTTTATAGTAAGAACTGTTTATCTCCTGGAAATAGCCATCAACCGCATCCTCTGTCTCTTCATTGCTGGCAAATCTATTTCCTCCGAGTCACTTTTAAAGTTGAAAAAAATTGTCCGAAGAGACTAAATTTTTTGAATAAATTGCGTTCTGAAGCAATTCGAACTTTAATTGATTTTTGCCATCGCAATAACGAATGTGTGATTGAGAGCAAACGCGGCACCCATATTGTGGATAGCATTCTCATCATAAAATGTTCCGTCAATATGCAATGTATAGCACTTTTTGAAATGGCTATAACATCAGCTAAATCACGAACATTCAACTGATGATCAACCAAACCATGTTGTGGATTTTTTTTTAATAATTTCTGGCGTGAACACCTCAATTGGTCAACAACTACGGTGTTCGTCTTGGCAGCTCGTACGGCCCGGTTTAAACTCGGCCATCCAATATTTTATAACTGTATCCGAAGGAGCAGACTGCCCCAAAGTTTTGGGCTTTGCTGTGTTCTGACATACATATATATTAAAATTTCATTGCCAACATTTTGTAGAAATTTTCTTTGAAAGTAGCCCCAAAAATAAGAACTTCTGCATCATTCGTTTAATCAAATTGACTCAATTAATAATTTAATGGCCATACACATTTTTTTGCTCAAGGTGGATGTTTTGCACTTTTTCTTTATTTTTTCTCGGTATACCGTACGGAATATCTCTTTCGTGGCTGAAGCAAAGTTGTAGATATTGAATATGAGAAAACAAATGCGGAACAAACCTGGCCGAAAAATGTGCATCCAGTGCCTTAAAAATCGCAAATGCACTTAGGTCCTCGTAGCCGACTTTTGAAATACCTCGGAGCAGAAAATATTTAACTTTTAGAATAATTAAAAAAAATTAAATAAACTTCTATATTAGATTAATTAGTATAGCTCGATTTTTATACCCTACACCACACTGTGGTACAGGGTATTATAACTTTGTGCATTTGTTTGTAACACCCAAAAGGAGAAGAAATAGACCCATCGTTTATTATACCGATCGACTTAGAATCACTTTCTGTCTGTCTGTGCATGTATTCTTGTAATCAAAGTACAGGTCGCAATTACACATATCTTGTTTTTGGCACAAGGTGGATCCTTATTGAATTTGGTTAAAATCGGTTCAGATTTACATATAGCTCCCATATATATGTACCTCCGATTTGGCATTTATGCACTGTATAAGCAACATTCTTGAACCGATTTGTACAAAAATTGACAGAGAGCATTCTCGTGATACACTTAGAGACAATACAAAATGTGGGGCAAATCGGTTCAGATTTAGATATAGCCCCCATATATATGTTCCCCCGATTTGGCATGTAAGCGCTGTAGAAACTGTATTTTATATCCGATCAGTACGGAATTTGGCAGAAAGAGCCGTCTTAGTAAATTAATTAACACTGCTAAATTTGAGGGAAATCGGTTCTGATTTAGAAATAGCCCCCATATTTATGTTACCCCCGATGTGACATGTCAGAGCTGTAGAAACTTTATGTTATATCCGAACCGTGCGAAATTCGGCAGAAGGAGGTTTCTCATTACATGAATGAATACTGCCAAATTCGGGGAAAATCGGTTCAGATTTAGATATAACCTTCATATATATGTTCCTCCTGATTTGGTATCAAAGCGCTATAGAAGTTCTACTCTACTTCTGATCATTACAAAATTTGGCGGAAAGATGTTCCTCAATTCCAATTTTTCCAAATTATTATCACAATGACCCTTATCGCATAGTTAAGGAGGTGTAGGGTATTATATAGTCGGCCCCGCCAGTCTTTGTGTCTTCCTTACTGATTTTAAATACAAATATCAATATTCAAATATACTCTAACTTCTAAGTATTTACAGTTAACCACAGACGAAGAATAACTTCAAATTGAATAATCGCCCAAAAACTTTTTTTGTGTCTTCTTACACTTATAAATATTTGGGTTATTACTCATGCTTAATAAATAATCATAATCAATCAAAATGTGAAAAATTGCCCAAACATCATTGAACAAACGACCAAAATTGTTTGCGATTATTAGCATAGCCAGGGAATATATAAATATGAACCAAATTTCTTCAAAAAGTAGACAGTGTTCGTACTAAGGTTAATAAACTTCTTTCGGACGTCTGTCTGTAAGCAATAGGTGCCAAATCAGCAGGTAGATTTATAAGTATATATGAGGGGACTATATAAATCTAAACCGATTATCTTCAAATTTCTTATTACTTTTTCATTAATCAATAATCTCCTCCGATCGAAAATGTCGATCGGAACCGATTTTTTTTTAGTTTTCTTTTCAAAGAGCTTCCTTCTAAGTGAAGGAAAGCATTTGAATAGTCAAGTTAAAAAGAAAACGAGCATGAAACCAAACACCTACCACTACATTACGTTTCACTGATGGTAAATCAGATCTTCGGATGCATTGGCGTTGTTTTCGGCCTACGATCTTAATTCTGGGCTCATGGAATTTCTGTCTTTAAATTTTTAATGAATGGTTGGAATGTGTGGCTTCTGTAAGTAGTAGATACTGAATCGGAAGATACATACATATGGGGACTATATCTTTGTAAGGGTGCGTCCAAGTCTGCAGTTATAATTCTACAACGAAGAAAAGTGCCTCTTTTAAATTTTGCATATTTCGGTTAAAAACTGGTTTATTTCTAGAATGTTTTTATGTCTGATCAGAGGGTATATATAAATTGCAGCTATAGGGATATTAAAAGATTTTCACTATTTTCTGTAAGGTCCTTCCATGGGTCAAGAAAAAGATATGTGCAAAATGTCATAGTGATCGGACGGCAATTGAAATCTGTACTTTGATTTAAATAATACATGGACAGACATAGCTTAATCGACTCAACGGTCGACTTAAAATGATCGTCTTAATAAGCTATGGGTCTAGATCTTCTCCTTTTGAGTGTTACAAACAAATGCACATAACCAAAGTAACACATGGTGGTGTAGGCGGGTAATTACAATATTTTAATGTAACCCTTGGCCAATAGACATCAGACATAATCCTTTATATGGACTGGAAACACAAAAGTTACATGTAAAGAGCGTTTTTTTCAGGTTCGCAACTTTGAGTTGGCAAACACTGGATTATTTGACAACCGATTTAACACTTTTTTTATTTTGTGTGGTTTGCAACGCATGCACAATCAAAATAATAGTTCCTTTCGTCAAACTTCAAACTTCAGCGATGAAGCTCATTTTTGGCTGAATGGTTACATAAATAAGCAATATTTTCGCATTTTGATCCACAAGCTTTTGTTCAAACACCATTACATCCGCTGAAAATTACCGTTTGATACGCTTAATGGGCTGATGAAGTCATTGGTCCATATATCTGCAAAAACAATGATCGGCAGAATGTTACTGTCAACGCTGAACGTTATAGTGAAATAATTACAAGTTTTTTCTTACCTCCGTAAATGATGCGTAAAGTGTGTGGAAATTGAAGTTCCAGATTGTGCCATGTACGCGCCTGTCCACAGTGGTCGACTCCAATTCGGAGGATGACCACAGTGGTCGATTCTAGTATAGAGGAAGACCTCAGTGGTCGAATGTAGTATAGAGGAAGTCCACAGTGGTCGAATGTAGTATAGAGGAAGACCACAGTGGTCGACTCTAGTATAGATGAAGACCTCAGTGGTCGACTCTAGTATAGAGAAAGACCTCAGTGGTCGACTCTAGTATAGAGAAAGACCTCAGTGGTCGACTCTAGTATAGAGAAAGACCTCAGTGGTCGACTCTAGTATAGAGGAAGACCTCAGTGGTCGACTCAGCCATGGCGACCACGTGGTCCACATCATATGTAAACATTAATGACATCAAATTATCTATACAATAAAGCCAGTTTAATTGATATTAAACATATTTTTATTTGCATTATTTTTTTTTTAATTTGTAAATTTCAATGTTGGCCAACTTCCCGGCCCTATAGCTTCGGCGCTGGAAAGCATACTTCAAAGCCATTGCAGATCAATATTTCTATTCTAAGAATTCAAAATATTTACCTCTTTGAAGTATCCTTAAAGAATAGTCAGATTTTCTTTCTTTCTGAAATTACTTCTTGTAGGCGTTGTCCGAACCAATAAACATAAACCGATCCATCCCATGTTCCATATATGTACATTTTGGTGGACGCAGAAATCGAGTTTTTCACTGCTCCTTAATATGCACCTATCCTTGTGAGTTATATATGTCAATAAATGTTCACTATCAGATGACAAAGACATACCTTTTTGGTAATGCCATAAAATGTAATCTGTACAACAATATTCTATAGTTAATGCCATGAGGACGATGTAATATCACAATGCCAATCAGGAATCTTTTTGAAAATCATTTGTGTACGAAATTTCCGATTTTCACATAAATATTCATTGGCCACAAAAATCCAATTTATTCTTAAAAACAAGAATGAATATTTCAATATTATCCCTATAAAAAGTCAATCTTAACAAATGGAATATGAAAATATTAAAAATTTCCTTAACGACAAAAAAAAGATCACACAAATTGTCGTCATTGTTTTTGACAAATAATTAATATTCATTCAGGCACTGCACTGGGGCCAAAGGCCGGAAAAAAAGTTAAAATACATACATATATGTTTTGGTTGGTTCAGTGGAAAATTATCACATTGACGTGAATGCGAAAATAAATTGGAAATTTATTCCAATGTCAAAGAAGTCAACGAGGGAGGATTTTTGTTTTAAATGCGGCGAAAAATCGACAGTAATTAATATGCAACATGTGAACAATTTCATCTGACGCAAAGTTGGTTGGTTGGTCGTAATACATATACGTAAATATGTACATACATATGTATTGTATGCAGAGTGTAGTCAATATGTGGTGATTTTATTAAGCGGAAATAATTATGAAGGATACTCGAGAAATACTCGTACAATAAATATGCAGCAATGAAGCAAAAAAAAAAAAAAAAACATTTGGCCACAAATACGACTGCAAAAATATTGAAATTTAAATGAATTTTAATTCGAAAATTTCATATAATTCAGAAGAGTATTTAATGCAAATAAGAGCAAAATTTGTGACAAGAATTGTTGAAAACAGAATTATTGAAATTGTAATGAAATTGCAATCACAAATTTTGCCCAATTTATGGAAATGATTATTTAATTAATGATTTCGAAGAGGGAGAGGATATATTTATGGCAAATAAGAGTAAAATGTTTAACAAAAATGACTTCAGAATTAATGAAATTAAATTCGCAATTCGGGGAAATATTTTCATGCCAAGAAATAGCTTTAATTTGCCTTTGGGTTATTATCGCTCGTTATCTTAATGTTTTCCCTAATTTCACACATTCCCTTCCGGACTGTGCCATAACGGTTGATGATAATTTGTTAACGTTTGTCTCATTTCCACGAAAAAAAATGCGGAAATTTGCTGATTTCCACGGGCGAGCAAACATGAAATGCTTTTGGGGGGTTTGGGAGCGTATGATTAATTTAATTTGGTTGCTCCGCATTAATATCACTCATACGTGGCGGTGGTTAAGAAACGGAAAAATGGGAAAACAACGTTATTTGTTTTTTTTCCCAACAAATAATCTTCCCTGTTTTGTTTGTACACATTTTGTTCCTTTTTTTTATATATTAATTCATTATGAATGTAATACTGTAATATTATATTAAGAACATTTGTATATTTCAATGTAGTTGAGTCTTCCATAAACATATATATACACACATAAACATATAATAAAAAAATATTAATAGCAGATTTTTATCATATTCATTATATATATATATTCAAACATTCATATGTATAAGCATATCCTATATAGACCCACATATCTAAGTATATACTAATATACATACTTTCAAACATATACATATTAATAAAGATACAAATGTTACGTGTCTGTGTAAAGGATCAACATGTTAAGACATATACAAATTCATCTTTTTTTCTGTTATCCTTTCTTCATGTCTACTACAACTTGTGAGCATTGTCGCAATATATTATCAAATATTTATCATTACCTGAAGCATATGTATGCAATGGTATGTCATATCATTCAAAGGTTTATAGATAAACATATATCATAATTCTTCATCAGCAAAAAACTATAAACTCTTCAAATTATGTATTTATATTATTATTTTCCATTAGATTGATTATAACATGCCCTGTAGTTTATGCTGCTTTATGGTATTTCTGTTCTAAGGGTTTTAAGGGTAATCCGTATTAAAGTTTAAACATTTTATGTATTGCAATATTCATCAAAGTTGACGTGTTGCGATTATTTGAGGTCTAAAACATTACTGGGAGAGGGAAGTGTTACAGAATAAATATATGATATTTTATATAAGCCTGGAACTTCCGAAACTTTATTCTTATGTTTTCAGTGTATGTTTGAAGCTAAAGTATATAAACGCACAAATATGGTCTGTGCGATCGTTTCATTTCATTTGTATTCCTGTAAGCGAAATACCTCTGGTTCGTTATCTAAAGATGAACATTTTACCGAACAAGTCGAGGTAAATTCAAAACTTTGGTGAATTTTGGGACTCCATTTTTGAATATTCTTACTTACATGCTAATTTCCAAATAAAGTATTTTTCCACTTATAAAGCACTTACCTGAAAAGATAAAGAAAATATTAATTAAATTAAAATTGATAAAAATTTATAAATTTTTCTAATTATAACAAATTTGAGGCCACACATACATTTTAAATTTCAGTCAAATCGATCTGGAAAATAACTTGACCACTCAGCCATTTATAGCGTTTAATGTAATTCTACAACACAGTTGACCCCGAACTGAATTTATTGTGCATTTTTTAGCCCATTTACTATTATGAAAATGAACACTGAGTATATTCTAATTGAAACTGGAACTTAAACTCCAAAAATTGTTTTCAAATCGGATTACCTCTTGGAAAAATTAGAACATAATTATATAGTTTTTTGTTGCTGTGATTTTATATACATAGTTTATTCAGAAAACCCCTCATTCATTTTCATAACAACTCATAAATTACTTATGCCTAAAAAAACAAATTTCAAAAAAGTGTTTTAAATATAAACAAGTTTTCTTTAATAAAACATACACCAATAATGAAACAATAATAATTTTAGAGAAGATCATTAGATTTGTATTTAGACAAAATAATGCATTGTATACAACAAAGAAAAACTAAAGCAAAAACAACAACAAACAATAAATGTTAACATTCAAAAGAGAATTCAAAATTGTAAATAAATAAATAAATTTCGGAGTAGTTAGAAAAAAAATAAGTAAAATCAAAAAATATATCATCTATGGATAAATAAACGAAAAATATAATATTTTGTCTGTTAACAATCTGCAATGGGAAATATTGAAAGTTGATCTAAAATTAAGAAATTAAATGGTTTAAAAAATAGTACCAAAAAGATTTGTTTATGACATTTAGCAAAATTCGTATTTCTATAAAATTGTGAGTTATGTAACTATTGAAGTAAGTGAGCAATTTATATGAATTTCAATACAAAGTAAATTTATATTCTAATTTTACGGTCCAGGGAAAAGCCGGGTTACAAAGATCATGTGGCTAGGGTTTGCAACGACAGGCCAGAGCCTCTGGTGGGAAATGAACCCCCAAACTGGGGCGCTCCGATCCATTAACCTAAATCTGCGTCCGTGATTTAAAAACTAGCTTTTTGTGAAGATTGAGTCATACTATTCCATAAAACATACCCAATTTTTTTTTTTTTTATTAATTGCAATTTTCATCGATGGAACCTTTAGTATTTTGACAATATATTTGGAAGTATAAGACCGATAGAGGCGGAATACGTTTTAGGTTTAAGGCAATAATGATGGCTAATAATTTAAATTTTAATAAAGGACGTTAAAAAGTGAGCTAAAAGCAGATCTTTTTTTAAAAAAAATCGTTTGTTGCTGTCATAAAAAATAGACAAACATTTTTTAAAAACACAGAATTCCAACGGAGAAAATAAAGGCTAACATGAAAAAAGGTATTTATAAATGTCGAAATTATTACCATTTTGGTGAATGCAAAATTTCATAAAAACAATGTTTTCATATATATATATATATATATATATATATATAAACGAGGTTGTATATAACATGCTACGGGCCAAAGGTCCAAACCTCGAAGGAGTCATACTTTCGACTATTTGTGTCTCTAAAATACGGCTCTATGAGGCATAGCTTCTTGCGAACCAATAACAATTATTACCTCACTTCTGATATTTCAAAATTGATTCAAATCTGTCTACACTGTCTGAAAGCTAATGGTAAGGACAACACCTACTCTTAAATCCCAAATATGTTGGTCTCCTCTTAATTAGTTTAATGTGCCGTAAAACACAAAATATAGCCACCAAATTTGAAACAAATCATAAAACTTTCAACGTAGAATTTTGGATATGATTAAGTTATTTATTTTGTTTTTATACAAATAATGACACTGAAAGAAATATTTTAAAACTACATATAGGTAATGTAATAAGATCGATAAAAACTTTTAAATTAAAAACGTATTGCTTTCGTTGAAAGCTTACAGTAAGGGCAACAACTTAAGGTCCCAAACATGTGGGTCTCATCTACAGTAGTAATGCGCTGGTAGGTGTTGGGTTTCAAGGTCGTTTTTTTCACTTGACTATTCAAATACCTTCCTTCATTTAGAAGGAAATGCTTTGATCTTCAGCTCAATCCCACAGTGAGAAAACTCTATATAACATCAATAACAGATCAACCCCTCGCAGGGATTCATCAAAATAAATTTTTAAGTTCATGATTATTTTTCGATTTTGTGTTTTATGACATGTGAAAAGATCAAAGGGGTGCCTCCTAGGTGAAGCAAGGTATTTGAATAGTCAAGTGAAAAAGAAAACGACCTGGAAACCCAACACCTACAAGTGCATTACGTTTCACTGGTGGTAAATCAGATCATCGGATGCATTGGTGTTGTTTTTGGCCTGCGGACCACTGGTTATAATCTCCTACTTATATGAAAGATAATTCAAATTTACATATCGATACCTCCATTCTAAACTATTCTATGTGCTAAAAGGTAGTTTTTCAGGAGCGACGTTCAAAGTTTGATGATTTTTTAAATTTGTGTGGAATTCCTTATGATGGAAGTCGAATGACCTGTTCTGTAAACACCCAATATTGACTGAGTATAATATGGAAAATTTAGAAAGTAAGTCGACTTAACATGTTTTAGAATGGAGGTATCGATATAGGAGTTACTCTCAGGTAAGGGCCATCTTATGTCAACCGCCTGCCGCCGTAGTTCTTTTTCCCTTGACTATTCAAATTTTTGTTGTTGTTGGCAGATGGTTTTTCTACAAAAACAACTTGCTTTCTTTTTAAATTCCACTGTTTTAGTGGTAGATTTGAAAGTTAAAAGTAAAGTACTAAAGCAAGTGAAACGTAATACAGTGGTAGGTGTTGAGTTTCAAGGAGGTTTTAATTTTCACTTGACTATTCGAATATCTTCCTTCACTTAGCAGAAAACCGTTTGATCTTCAGCTCACCCCACAAAGAGAAAACTCAAAATAATTAAAAACTTATTGTTATCGTTCTATAACAGATCATCGGATCTCTATATAATGGATTGTCGGATTGTAAATTAGCTAAAATTTTTAATTTTTTTTTTAAAAATCCATAAAATATGGCTCATTATGTACTTTGTAAAAGTTGGTTCAGCCGTTCATGAGCAATAACAAATTTCTTGGAAATCTAAAATAATTTTTCTCAATTTGTTAAAATTTCAAATCCACTTAAAATTATGATTTTTTCAAAGAATAAATTATTTCAATATCTTATTTTACCATTTACTTTTAAAAAACCTTTTTAGCAAAAATAAAAACTCATCTATAACACTGTGCGACACGACTTCCCTCCCAAGAACGAGACTATATAGGAATGAAACTATAGCCCTACAGTAGATAAGCTGCATACTCAGTTTTTTATTTCGTGATCGTTTGTCCTTTTTACAGGACTTTGAAAATTTCAAGGATAAACATTTTAAAATATTTTTATTTGCAGTTTCAACAATACGAATTGATAAATATGGGTATCAAATGAAAGGCGAGAATTCCCGCTATTTAATAAAATTTTTGGAAAAAAATTCCAAGGACGAAGGCTACAAAAAATGTCCTTTTAAACTTTAATCCTTTAATATCCTTCAAAGTTATGCAATTAAAAATCGTATTGTTCCTAAAATTTTAGTGAATAGCAGGAATTGTCCCCTTTCATTTGATATGCATATTGATGTTATTCACATTTTAAAATGTGTAGACAAGTTATATCAAAATTGTTAACCTTGTAATTTTAAAAGTTCTGTGAAAAGGACAAACGATCACGAAATAAGGAAGTTAGTTAGGGCTAAGTTCGAAGATGAACCATATTGATCCACTCCCTCGAGTACCATCTCCACAAAGAGTTGAAGTTTAGTGAAATATTGATTCCGCTATTCTAATGAAAAATTGTCGGTTTTGCAACGCGTCTTTTGGTACCTCCCACACAAAGCAACCATTTTGCACAAAAAGTTAGCGGCTTATAACTTTTATTCCAGCCAATACAAATGCTTAAAATTTTGTGGAGTGTAATGCTTTTACATACATATATAATCTTGTGTATGGCGTACGAGTATAACTACAAATTGACACCGTCTTCGTTGTTAGGATGCTAACTTTCAAAAAAATGGAACAAACTGCGATTTTTAAATTTTTTTTTAGAATTTTTTTCGAGTCACTAAAAAACGATTTTTTGACAAAAAAATTAACGTTTTACTAATTGTTTAACGATAGTTGCTACATCACTATCCCTACGTGAGTGTGATATTTCCCAAATTACAAAAAATATGTTCCAAATACTAAAGGTAACTTCCATAAAAATTTGAATATTAAAAATTAATTTTTAAAATAAACTTTACATAAAAAAATTGTATTGGTTTCATAAAATAGCTTGCTTTAATCTACACAAAAAAATTTTATGTCTAGGACACATACAAAATTGTTATATAATTTTTGTTAGTTTGTCAGGCACAGGTTCAGTTGATCTTGATTATCAACCACAACATATGGCTCACTTCGCTCACTTACTTTAAGAGTGACAAAACTCAAAATTTTTAATTTTTGAGGTGGCGTTACAGTAAAGCGAATCTTACTGATGTCCATATATGTATCTCAACCAATTTAAGTTTATTTGTAAACAACCATATTACGGATAATTGCAGCGTTTTTAAACGCCTTATTTCGTGTTACCCGTTTGTTCACATTGACTTAAAGTAACTCGTCTTGAACATTTTAAATTTGGAGTTATGTCACTCTTAAAATGAGTGAGCGATATAAATACGAGTACTAATGAAATTGTCCAACTCACTTGTTCATTCCAATTAAAACAAGTTACTGATTAAGTAAAAATAGGCAATAATTTGAAAATTTGATTCCTGAAGTAATTGACACGAACATTTTTCTGATTTTATTCATTAGTTTAATAAGTTAATTTTCAGCTATTTTCTTTTTGTGAAGTGAAATAATTTCTGTTAATTTTCATTATGGCAATTTTTATAATGTTTGTTTTCAAAATGCCGCAGCATTAAACATTTATAGTACTTGAGAATTGCTAAATACAAATTTGAAAATATTTCTCTCATTTATGCCCCTTGCATGTGTATCATTCCAATTCGTCGCAATTCTCCCCTCAAAATCTTCTTTCCCTTTAAGGGCAATTTTTTGCTATTTACCACTTAATATGAAATTAAATTTCATATTATTTGTTTTTGGGCTTCACAACCCATCGATTAACTTTCAATATTTTCAAGTGTTTCCACGAACTCTCCTCTTAACAATCCATTATTATTTCTATTTATAGCAAAACGAATATTCAAAATCAATAACGAAAAGAATAAAAATATTCAAATATACACAAAAACAACAAACAAACAAAAAAAGCCACAAAGCATAAGAAGAATCAAACAGAAATAAAATTTTACGATTATGATTATTATTATTATTATTACGATTACATTACATTTAATGCTCTTCAAGCGAGAACATGAAAAATAAATACACTCACATACACGAAAAGAAACCATATAATATTTAGTATCACCGAAAACAAGAGAGCAAAATAAACAAAAGAACATTTGCAAATTACAAACAATATCAAACATACATATGAGGGTAATTCCAGAAAAAACACGTTTTCAATACATGATACTTGATAAAGATTCAAATTCAATAACAATTTTTGAATGGCATTTAAAAGGAATCAATATAAGTAATAGCTATTAAGGCGTATAATTGATATTAAGAGCAATTTATATCATTTATTCGCAAATATGTCAAAGAAATATTGTAAAACTATTATTCTACTATTCAATTTAAGTGTAATTTGAGAAGAAAATGTTGTTCTTAAATGAAAATTGGAGATAAATTGCAGTTCAATAACGACGTTTTGACTGCCTTTTCAAGGAATCCTTTTAATTAATGGCTTTTGGACGTATGATTGATATTAATGTTAATTAATACTACTTATTTGCATGTGTATCTTTGTCAAATAAATAGATTTTAAACTGCTTTACAATTCACTATGAGAGATTGTAGTTCGCGAAGAAATTCTTTTCAATTTAAGAAAAAATGTTCATAAATGAAAATTTATGTAAATATGTATTGAATTTCGTTTACAATGCTTAAGACAGCCTTTTACGGGAATCGATTTAATAAATACAATAAGGGCGAATGAATAACAGTACTACTTAATAAAACGTATACGCACCCATGGTCAACTTAACAAAACTGTCATTCTTAAAACTGTAATTTTCAAGTTTAAAGACGTTTACATACAAGTTCGGCATTTTAAATGACATAGTCTAAAAGCATATTAATTAATATGTCTGTAAATTAAATTATTTTTAAATTAATTTTAAAAAGGTTCCTCAACATATTTTGAATTATAAACAACATTTTTACGAAATTTTGTAAGCGTAATTTTCTGAAAAAAAATTGCAGTGGAATTACCCTTATGCTAAAAAATACATTTCAAACATTTTACATAAAACAACCAAATAATAATCTTTACTGAAAACAAGAAAGTAAACAAATAAATAATAAAAACAAACATTTAAAGACTAAAAGCAAATAAATAAATTAACATAAAAAATATCCAAAACCTATTACTGTTCATTGTTATTTCTCTTTTTTTTGGATTGGGTGGGGTCAACTTTAGGGTCACGGAGCAACCCTAATGCCATTTCTATAAAAGTGTCTGTGCATATTTATATGTTCAAGTAAGTATGTGTAAATAAAGTAAGTAGACAAGGCTACGTGAGTGTGTGTGTGTTGTTCTTCTTAAGCTATTAAGACCAGATGCGAAAGGACGATGAAGACTACAATGCATACTTAGGCCGTAAGAGTGGCATAAACCAAATGATTTGTGCTGTCTGAGAGTTCCAAAAATTGTACAAAGTAAGTCTAATGTTTACGAGGGTAGCTTAGCAAGTGTGGACTCAAGGATAATGCATGAGGGGAAACAGGGGTAAGTATGTTTCGAAATGTATTCCCCCCAGATGAGAAACAATCCACTTTGGAATAATGCAAATAAGATCTTGGGATATGTTTATGTCAAAACAAACATAAAATCTACGCTTCTTTATATGCAGCCATGAACATAAATATAAATATTAGGGTGGGCAGTATGCATTCAAAGTTTGGGATTGTTAAATCAAATACAAACAAAATAATTGACAAAAATGATGTCGGCTGTATATTGATCACAGCTATATTCATCTTGTTTTGATGGGACATCAAATTACAATAAAATATTTGTTTCATACTTGTAATTAGTATTATAATATATTTTTTTATATTTTTATGTTTTTTTTATATTTTAATTTTTTTATTTATTTTTTTATATGAATTAGTAAATTTATATTCTAATTTTACGGTCCAGGGAAAAGCCGGGTTAGAAAGACCATCTGGCCAGATTTTGCAGCGACAGACAAGAGCCTCTGGTGGTAATCGAACCCACGACCCCCAAACTCATAGGCGAGCACGCTACCAACTCATCTTCTGGGGCGCTCTTTATATTTTTATATGTATTTCTATATTTTTATATATTTATATTTGTATATATTTATACTTTTATATTTTTATACTTTTATATTTTTATATTTAAATTTTTTTATATATTAATTTTTTTATATTTTAATTTTTTTATATTTTTATATTTATGTTAGTATATTTTTATTTTTTTATGTTTTTTTATCTTTATATTTTCATATTATTATATTTTTATATTTTTACATTTTTATATTTTGATATTTTTATATTTTGATATTCTTATATTCTTATATTCTTATATTTTTATATTTTTATATTTTTTTATTTTTATATTTTTATAGTTTTATATTTTTCTATTTTTATATTTTTATATTTTTATATTTTTGTAATTTTATAATTTTATATTTTTATATATTAATATTTTTATATTTTTATATTTTTATATTTTTATACTCTATATTTTTATATTTTTACATTTCTATATATTTATATTATTATATTTTTATATTATAATATTTTTATTTTTTATATTGTTATATTTTTATACTTTTATGTTCTTATACTTTTATATTTTAATATTTTTATTTTTTTATATTGTTATATTTGTATATTTTGATATCTTCATATTTTTGTATTTTTATATTTTTATTGTTTATATTTTTACATTTTTATATATTTATACTTTTTATATTTTTTATATTTTTATATTTTTATATTCATTCAACAAAATATGAACCTATTTACAAATTTTTGGATGAAAAGTTTCAGATAAAATGAATATTTGGGAGCATCCGGCACTGTTTATTTTCAATCCCAAACATCCTGTGACTGTAAGAAATATGTCATCCAAATTTGATCAACCTAGCTCTATTACTTCGGACGGTAGCGTGATTTGACCAGACAGACAAATATAGTTTGCCGATATACTTTTGTTTTCCTTTGTAGAAAAACAATTTATTCTTGGCCCAATTTGAATAAAATAAACAGACTTAATTTGCAACGTTATAAAAATTACCGCTGTTAAAAATGACCGCGGTTAGAAAGACCATCTGGCCAGATTTTGCAGCGACAGACAAGAGCCTCTGGTGGGAATCGAACCCACGACCCCCAAACTCATAGGCGAGCACGCTACCAACTCATCTTCTGGGGCGCTCTTTATATTTTTATATGTATTTCTATATTTTTATATATTTATATTTGTATATATTTATACTTTTATATTTTAATATTTTTATATTTTAAATTTTTATATATTAATTTTTTTATATTTTAATTTTTTTATATTTTTATGTTTTTATATTTGTGTTAGTATATTTTTATTTTTTTATGTTTATACTTTTTTTATCTTTATCTTTATATTTTCATATTTTTATATTTTTATATTTTTATATTTTTATATTTTTATATTTTTATATATTTATATTTTTATATTTTTATATTTTTATATTTTGATATTTTGATATTTTTATATTTTTATATTTTCATATTTTTATATTTTTAAATTTGTATATTTTTATATTTTTATATTTTTATATTTTTATATTTTTATATTTTTATATTTTTATATTTTTATATTTTTATATTTTTATATTTTTATATTTTTATATTTTTATATTTTTATATTTTTATATTTTTATATTTTTATATTTTTATATTTTTATATTTTTATACATTATATTTTTATATTTTTACATTTTTATATTATTATATTTTTATATTATAATATTATTATTTTTTATATTGTTATATTTTTATACTTTTATATTTTAATATTTTTATATTATAATATTTTTATTTTTTTATATTGTTATATTTGTATATTTTTATATCTTTATATTTTTGTATTTTTATATTTTTATTGTTTATATTTTTACATTTTTATATATTTATACTTTTTATATTTTTATATTTTTGTTTTATATTTTTATATTTTTATATTTTTATATTTTTATATTTTTATATTTTTATATTTTTATATTTTTATATTTTTATATTTTTATATTTTTATATTTTTATAGTTTTATATTTTTATATTTTTATATTTTTATTGTTTATATTTTAACATTTTTATATATTTATAATTTTTATATTTTTATATTTTTATATTTTTATATTTTTATATTTTTATATTTTTATATTTTTATATTTTTATATTTTTATATTTTTATATTTTTATATTTTTATATTTTTATATTTTTATATTTTTATATTTTTATATTTTTATATTTTTATATTTTTATATTTTTATATTTTTATATTTTTATATTTTTATATTTTTATATTTTTATATTTTTATATTTTTATATTTTTATATTTTTATATTTTTATATTTTTATATTTTTATATTTTTATATTTTTATATTTTTATATCTTTATATTTTTATATCTTTATATTTTGTTATTTCCATATTTTTATATTTTTATCGTTTTATATTTTTATATTATAATATTTTATTTTTTTATGTTCTTATACTTTTATATTTTAATATTTTTATATTATAATATTTTGATTTTTTTATATTGTTATATTTGTATATTTTCATATCTTTATATTTTTGTATTTTTATATTTCTATTGTTTATATTTTTACATTTTTATATATTTATACTTTTTATATTTTTATATCTTTATATTTTGTTATTTTCATATTTTTATCGTTTTATATTTTTATATTATAATATTTTTATTTTTTTATATTGTTATATTTGTATATTTTTATATCTTTATATTTTTGTATTTTTATATTTTTATTATTTATATTTTTACATTTTTATACTTTTTATATTTTTATATTTTTATTATTTATATTTTTACATTTTTATATATTTATACTTTTTATATTTTTATATTGTTATATTTTTATATTTTTATATTTTTATCGTTTTATATTTTTATATTATAATATTTTTATTTTTTTTATATTGTTGTATTTGTATATTTTTATATTTTTGTATTTTTATTATTTATATTTTTACATTTTTATATATTTATACTTTTTATATTTTTATATTTTTATACTTTTATGTTTTTATATTTTTAAATTTTTATAATTTTATATTTTTAATTTTTATATCTTTTTTCTATATATCGAAATTTTTAATTTATTTATTTTGTTATTTTTTTTTTATATTTATATTTTATTTTGTTATTTGTATATTTTTATATTTCTATATATTTTTACTATCATATTTTTATATTTCATATTTTTATATTTTAATTTTTTTATATTTTATATATAAAAATATATTTGTGTATTTTTATGTTTTACATATTTTTTATTTATATTTTTAGATTTATTTATATTTTATGTTTTCTTATTTCTATATTTTGGCATTTTAATATTTTTGTTTTCGTTCTGTTTTTTAATTTTCATATTTTTTTTTTGCATTTTTATACTTTTGTATTTTTTAAATTACTGATTTGATTAAACATTCATCTATGTTGTTTTACTGAGCATTCTATTAAACACATACTTGTACCAGAGTATTACGACCTAAATACACATTTCCACAAATATCGCGCCTAAAATCCCATGGAATACTGCTGAATTAGGACGGGGCGGTGAGGGCTTTCGGCAGAATAATACAAGTTCAAGTGCGGGTGCGAGTATTTGAATAATGTGATGGATGAACTCTGAATTTTCCGCTGCTAAGTATCTCAACATTTATCTTTTGTTACGACGAATGTGTGAGAGTATGCGAGTATTAATGTAGGTGCGTTTGTTTTTTTTTTTTTGCAAATGATACACCATTAAGCATTATGTGTTTTCTCGCTCTCTCTCTCTCTTTCTGCGTCTCAGGTTTGGCAAACAATACATACGGGGAGACAGTTTTGTTTTGTTTTAAGAACTTAAATCACTTGCTTGTCAATCTGGAGAAAATCTCTGTTGATGTGTATATGTGTGTGTTGCTCTGTTGAAAGTGTATGTTTAGGGAAAATAAACATCGAATGAATGGCAAACAAGAGAAACAAAAAAATCATCTATATTTTATTCGAACTTTCCAATTTTAAACAGATTTTACTTAATAAGAAAAACTGCTAAAGATAAATCAGTCTATACGTTTATCGTCTACATATACTGAGAAATGACTAACATTTGGGAGACAGTTACAAATGTCTGAGTGGCAATTGTTTTTTCTGACAATTGAAAGATTTTTAAAGAGCTTACAATTTACACTAAATTTAAATTATAGTGACAGTCAACGAGATTTTATATAAGAAGAGTGGCCACGGTGAAAATTCGTGTTCGAAGTTGATTTTATCTATTGAAGTGGTGGACATAAAAGGAAATTTAAATTGATTAAAAAAAGAGTTTTTTCCTGCGTTTTCTTTGTTTCAACTAACGTATAAGAAAATTTTGTAGAAATTTTGTATTTATAGAAAATTTCGTAGAAATTTTGTATTTATAGAAAATTTCGTAGAAATTTTGTATTTATAGAAAATTTCGTAGAAATTTTGTATTTATAGAAAATTTCGCAGAAATTTTGTATTTATAGAACATTTCTTAGAAATTTTATTTTTGTAGAAAATTTCTTAGAATTTTTGTACTTTTCCAATTTAGTGTCGTGTAAATCTGTATAGTTATAATTCCCCTATTATCGCAAAGAAAATAGTAAACACTTAAAAAAAACTATTTATTTATTTTGTTATTATTCGAAAATAAATTTATGGTCAATAGGTAACGTGCCTTCCAAAAATAGAAGCACTGTTCTTTTCGTTTTCGCAGTACCGCTCAAAGTTGTAAATTTGGGATTTCGTAAAGGCAAAATATGGCTACATTAGTGCTGACTGTTCAATGACCGGCAGTTTGTCTCAAAAAATATTGAATAGATTTTTCTTGGATTGCAGCCAATCAAAACAATTTTGTTTACATTTCCTGCATGAACACGACTAATGTAAATAGACTCCGTTCACAAAATGAACAATGAATACCCAACACTGGGACAGTTCCAAGATATTGTAATAGAGGTTGAGATACATAAATATATACTCGTTCACACTCATACGCCGTGTTCTTGTTCATCATCACTGCATATGACGGTGAGGCGATGCTGCCTTTGTTCCCATACTCACGCACTGACAGGCCCACTCAAACACGTACACACATACACACTCACATGTGCGTCGCTCATTGTTTGTCTGTCAGTAGTGCTACGATGTTGTTGTTTTATTGTAAAAATAATTAAATTATTTTTAATAATGTGTTAACAATAACAAATAACAAATGGCCATAAATGGACAGGGTCGACATGCATGGAACTGCGCGGGACATGCATACATACTTATGTGGTCGTATATGTATTGGTAATGTTAATTATTTTAAACATTTTATACATTTGTGTGAACCGTGTGAAAGCTAAACACATTGTTATTCTGAGTTCGTTTTTATGACTTGCAAAAGTGCATTTTAAATACATTGTAATTTAGTTACTGGCGTTTTTTTGCGACAAGATAAATTAATAAATAATTTGCCAAATTTATTTACTAGCTTTTAAGCAGAACAAATTTATTTTTGTAATTATTATTTTTATTGGTCCCACTCGAAAATATTGTTTATAGAAATTGGACAAAAATTGTTTAATAAAATTTCTTATTATTTTTTAATTTTATTTTACAATTATTAACTATTTTTTTATCAAAAATGTTTGGTTATTTAAATCTACCATCAATTATGTATTTAAGTTTTTACTTTTATTTTGTTTCTGTCTTTGATGTGTACTTAAAAAAGGATACGTATTTGGAGAACTCTTCCTGTTTCCTCTGCTTGGACTCAATGCAAAATTAATTGAATTTTTTGAATTTTCCTCTCCCATTTGTATATCTTACAATTGGTTAGTTGGTTGTTTGGTTACCTTTTTGTGGCAGTTTACTTTTTGTGATTTGAGCTACTTTTGTTAAAAAAGGGTTATATTGTGATGGCATGATGACTTATCATAATATTTAAAAGAGGTCAGTCGAGTAAAATGGCTGAGGTATATCCTCACTTCATACTATTAAATTTGGAATATTGTTTAGAAGAACGGGTGGGAACTATATACATTGCAAAAGTAACTGCAAATATTTATTAAATTGTATTGTTGTTATTTATTGTTGATCTATGTTTTTGTTACTCAGTCAGAATTTATTCGGTTTAAGACCATATGTTTCAGTTATTTTCTGTCAATTGCAAAAAAAATTTCAAGATATTGGAACGGACATTATGGAAAAAAATAATGTTGCCTTGTAACGAATTTAAAGTATTTATGTGAACTGGAATCAACGTTACATACTTTTAAACTTTTGTACTTTATCCGCAAGTGTGGGTAGTAACAATAGGGGTGGGGAAATTGAGCACATTATCCACTGACTGGCCACTATTCGTAAACTGTGTGGTATTTTATATATAAAATATAAAAACATATAAATTTTAAAATGGAAAGATTAAAAAACTAATTTAAAAATATAGAAATATAAAATTCTAAAAAAATATGGCCCTTGCAGGAGTGAAAGGAATACATATGGCTAAATTCAAATCCCAGACGTTACGGAATGTTGCAAGCTATTTTAAAAATAAGCAGTTTTCCTATTTGTTGCCATTAGCAAAACTGCAGAGCTTAAACATACCAATAAAATTGCTTTTAAACATACTTCTGTCAATCATTAATAAGTATTATATAAACACATCAAACCTTGTTCGGACGCTACATATAAATATTTTTGAAATTTTGTAGCGTTCGAACAAGATTTCTTTTTTACTGTAACTCGTATCAATGCTTAAAATAAGATTGGTTAAAAACGTTCTTATAAACCGTTTAAACCTCTATTACTTTGATTATGACAATGGAATTCGAAATCTGTGTAGTGTTTAAAATAACTTCCTTTTTAATTTTCAACGACATTAAACCATTCTATATTTCTTATTAAACATCTAGTTCTTAAGACCTAATGTAAAACTAACCAAAGATCAACCCATATACTCTTTTATGTAGTTATCATACATGCTTTTCCCTTTGCTGATATACAAATCAAAAAAGTAACTGACCTTTAATTCTTTCTTTCATTTGCATGGTTCTCTACTTCACTCAAAACAGAGAAGCATGCAAACCATCATACCCAAAGTCGGTCAATTACGAAGATGTGCCGTCGCATAACGAGTAGCTGAGAGTGACGATCGAATAGGAATTTGATTTCAACGAGTATGGGTTTTCTCGTATTTCCAGGTCGATTTTCCAGATTTTTTTGTAATTATCGCGATTAGAAAATTAATGTCAATCGATACGTGCAAAAAAGTTGAATAAAAGACAGCGAAAAACTATTTTTTTTGCGTTTGAAAAATCATGGCTCATCTTCTATATTGATTGACTTTGATCATATCTTCTATGGAAGAGAGAATAGCTACAACAACAACACTCTCGTCTGCCTATGATCGTCGCATAGGCAACGGAGTGTGTGTTGTTGTTGTGTCTTATTCATTGCTGTTTGCTAAATCTGGTGTTCTGCTTCACTTGTGCGAAGCAGAGCCAGACTTTGTCAGTCTATTTTCAACCCTTTAACGGATCGTTTTAAAACTGAGTCACTAAAATTAACTTATAAGTCGGTCAATGTTCCTTACATTAAAGTTATAAAGTTGTGAATTAAAATTATTGAAAACAACCCTATTTTTATTTGATAATGGAAAAAATACATAAAATAAATCAAAATCAATCTAAAATGATCACAGCCAAACAAATAAACCCACACCCATACCAAAACACTTACCAAATATGGCAAATTCTAGTACTTGGAAATACCCATATATACGAGTATAACAATATAAAAAAAAATAAAAAATATGTAAATGTAATAAAACTACAAGAATCTGAAACTATGAAAATATAAAATTATAAAAAAAATAAAAATGTGTATTAAAATATAAGATTATAAAAATAAAATAAAAATGTGTGTTAAAGCATAAAAATAAATAAAATAAAATGTAAGAATATAAAAATAAAGAAATGATGAAATTTATTTGTTATTGTTTGGCTACGGCCGTTTTAATCTAAAGACAGTGGTCTTTTTAATATGTATTAATAATTTTTTTATTTTATTTTATTTCCGATATTTCGATCAACCTACTAACGGTCAACAATACACCCAAAGAAGAAATAAAAAAAATTAAAACCATAAAAGCATAAGGATGTCAATATATAAAAATACAAAAATATTAAAATATAAATATATAAAAATGTATAAATATAAAATTATAAAAATACAAAAAATTTTAAATAAGAATATAAAATATGGATTAAAAATATAAGAATATAAAATATGGGAATATAGAAATATATATAAGAATATAAAAATTAAAGAATGTACATATAAAAAAATATAAAAACATTAAAGTATACGAATATAAAAAAATATAAAAATACACAAGTAATAAAAAATTAAGAATTAAGAAATAAGAATATAAAAATAAAAAAATATATAAATATAAAAATATAAAAATATACAAACATAAAAATATAATAATACAAAATTATGAAAATATTAAATGAAATGAAAAAAATGAAAATATATAAAAAAAATAAAAAATATATAAATATAAAAATCTAAAAAAAATAAAAATATACAAATATAAAAATAAACAAATGTACAAACATAAAAATATAATAATACAAAATTATTAAAATATGAAAATACTAAAATATAAGAAAGTAAAAAGAATAAATATAAAAATATAAAAATTTAAAAATATAAATTATGAAAATATAAGAATATAAAAATTAAAATATCAAAATATAAAAACACAAAAATATAAAATTGTGTTCTCCTATGAGTTTGGGGTCGTGGGTTCGATTCCCACAAGAGGCTCTGGTCTGTCGCTGCAAAAATCTAGCCACAGTAGTGGCTTGTAGCCCTGCTTTTCCCTGGGCTGTAAAATTAGGATATAAATATGCTTTGTATTGTAATCACATAAATAAATAAATAAAAATATTAAAATATAAGAATATAAAATTACAAAAATATAAAAATATAAGGATATATAAATATAAAAATTATATATAACATATTATAAATTGTAAGCTATAAATAAATAATATAAAAATAAAGAAATACAAAATTAAAAATATTAAAATATAAGAATATAAAGACATAAAAGTATAAAAGTATAAGAATTTCAAAATATAAAAATATACAGAAATATTCAAATAAAAAAATATTAAAATATAAGAAAATAAAAATATAAATATATAAAAATATAAATATGTAATAAAATATAAATACAAAAATATTAAAATATAAAAACATAAAATGTAGAAAATTAAAAAATATATATATATAAAATATAAAAATACAAAAATTTTAAAATATATATATATAAAAATGTAAAAATATAAGAATATAAAATATGGATTAAAGATATAAGAATATAAACTATGGGAATATAGAAATATATATAAGAATATAAAATTAAAGGAATGTAAAAATATAAAAACATAAAAGTATACGAATATAAAAAATATAAAAATACACAAGTAAAAAGATTAATAAATAAGAATATAAAAAAAATTTAAGAAAATAATAATACAAAAATGTAAGAACATAAAAATGTGAAAATATAAAATATTAGAATATAAAAATATGAATAAAAATATAAAAAGATAAGAATATAAAAATATAAAATAAGGGGTGATTCATTTCGAGGTTCCCTACTTTTTTAAAGAAAAAAAAACAGAAAATTCAAATTAAATGGGGAATCTTTATTATCATTTGAAAGAACATTCTTTGGAATTTATTTTTGAAGATTACGTCTTTCAAATGTTGGCCGCGGCTATGTCTCAGATGGTCCATCTGTCGAGTCCAATTTTCGAGCATTTCGACTGGTAACTGGCGAATGACACGCGTGATGTTTTGCTCCAAGGCCTAAATCGAAGCGTCTGATCGGGAATCGGTCAATGGCAAAAAGATAGCTCTTAATGAGAGCTAAAATATTGCTCATAGGTGTCAAGGTCGTGGGTCGACTGGAAAGTGTTTTTTTGATTTAAAAAAAATGGATTTAGCGCAATTGCCGAACGATTATTTTGATAATAAAACTGAATAATTTGTAAACGTTGTTCAGGCGTAAGTTTTTCCATGATGAAATGCCAAACAATACTTAACAAAAATAACATGACAGCATGACACGACTCACACGTGATCTGTCAAAAAAAAAGGATATTGAAAAAAGTATCTCTACTTTGATCACCCTATATAAGAATATAAAAATTAAAATATCAAAATATGAAAATATGAAAACATAAAAACATAAAAATAAATATATATATATATGATATATATAAAGTATAAATAATGAAATATATATATATATATATTTATATATAAAAAATATAAATGTATAAAAATATAAATATAAAAAATACAAGAGCGCCCCAGTAGGTGAGGAGGTGGTGTGTTCTCCTATGAGTTTGGGGTCGTGGGATCGATTCCCACAAGAGGCTCTGGTCTGTAGGGGCAAAAATCTACCCACATGGTCTTTGTTACCCTGCTTTTTCCTGGACTGTAAAATTAGATTATAAATTTACTTTGTATTGTAATCACATAAATAAATAAATAAAAATTTTAAAATATAAGAATATAAGAATATAAAAATACAAAAATATAAGAATATAGAAAAATGTAAATATAAAACAATAAGAGTTTATAAATATAAAAATTATATATAACTTATTATATATTTTAAACTATAAATAAATAATATAAAAATAAAGAAATAAAAAATTAAAAATATAAAAACAGAGAAATATAAGAATATAATGACATAAAAGTTTAAAAATATAAAAATATTAAAATACAGAAATATAAAAATATAAATATATAATAAAATAAAAATACTGAAAATATTAAAATATATATATATAATAATTAATAATATATAGAATATAAAAATACAAAAATATTAAAATATAAAAATATAAAACTATAAAAAAATTTAAAATAAAAAAAAAATAAAAAATATAAGAGTACAAAAAAATGTACAGGATACAAATATAAAAATGGTTCAGAATTTTTAATATTAACTAATGCATTTTTTGACTAAAAAGTTAATAAAAAAAGTTGTTACATTTTTTTATTTATTTTCTGAATAACAATCAAAATGTAACGGGTATTTGAAATTGTAATAAAATATAATAAATGTTTTTTGTGTTTTACGAAATTTTTAAATGCTCTTGAACGGCTGAATCGATTTTTTCAACGTTTATATCATTTAGAAGAGAACATAACGAGCCATTTTTTGCGTATTTTTTATTTTTTAATTAAAAATTTTGAAATTGTTGTATGTTTAATTAATTGAGCTCGAGGTCAGGGGGTTTAATTTGTTAAATTTTAGTTATATTTTCAATCCTAGTTGCGCAACATCTTCAGGAAAAATTAAAAAACGTAATAAAACATACATTAATTACATTAGAAAGACACTTACATTTATGACGTTCACTTAAGAAAATTAAATAAAAAACCATCTGACTTCGAGCTCAATTAATTAAAAATGCCAACAATATAATAAGCAGAAAGGTCGAATAATGAAAAAACAACAATAACACCGAGTTTATTTTTTTTTTGATTTCTTCACAGAATATGCACCAGACTCTCACAAATCCAAAACAGTAATTGTAGTTTTGTGGACTCAATAGTTATAAAAGTTGTAGACGAAATACTAAGGTAGATCTGGCAATGTTTAAAATTTGTTTCCCCTGTTTCTGCACATATTTATTTTAAAATCCTTTAAAAAATGTTTATAAATTCTTATAAAAAAGGGAACAAAATTATGGACCGTTATGTTCTCTTTCAAACAACGTAAACTTTGCTTCAATCAGTTCAGCGGTTCCAGAGCAATTGAAAATGTTGTAATAAAGGACTTTTTGAAAATTTGAAATCCTCATAAAATTTTGGAAAACAAACTTTTTAAAAAAATAAATTGTAGGGAGATTTTCTTTTACTAGTTTGCAAATTTCTATTAACATTTGAAGAAAAGAAAAATTCGTAGGGTAATATAAAAACGTCTGACCCAAATATACAAATTTAAAAATATAAAAATAAGAAAGCATAAAAATGCAAAAAAATGGCAAATAATTATTATAGAAGTTTTAAGATATTTAATATTTCTATATGGTCCTTATTCGAACCTACCATGTGATAGGAAAAAATACACACAACATTTTAATTTCTTTCTAGAATTACCGTGTTCACCAGTCAGACAGATGGCCGGACGGACATAGTTCAAGTGTCATATAATAGCTTGTGGGTTGTAGCAAATACCCTCCTCCACTAAATTGAGAGAATTAAAATGCCAAATTGTCCGAAGTTTGTAAACAAAAATTATCAAAAGTTCATCACCAAAAACTAAATCCTCTAAAACCTATCCTTCCATCCTATTCCCTTTACAGTCCCCGTTGACTTCACCTCAGTTTACAGTTCATTTTGCAGTACTTCCGTTTTTTGTGACTTCTTCGTTTGCCTTCAAAAGTAACGAAAAGTAATTTTTCAAAGTTTTTTCTACACTTTCCTTTGACTGTTTTTGAAGGGTCTATGCGAGTGTGTTTTTTACCGGGTGTTTTGTTTCTACCATGACTCACTGACTGACTGACTGACTGAAAGTCGGACGGACGAGGATGATGATATTAATTTGCAACTAAATTGGAATTCAAACTTGTCTTTCTTTCGACTACAAATCGCAGGTAGTGAGTGATACTGATACAGACAGACAGACCGACGGACGGACGGGCGAGCGCATAGAGAAGGAAGAGAAAGACAAAAGGTATTTTACAAAGTAGAAAATCGGTAGTCTCTGAATTAGCTTAATTATTTTTGAAGATTTCTCAATTTGTCGTTTGGTATTCGAGCAAATTTCATTAATTGAAAATGAAATTCGTTCATTCATTCATTTGGAGCAAAACATTTAGCAAAAGGAAATGATTGTTAACATTTTCTTTTTTTTTCGGGTAGGGAGTTGGGCCAATGTTGGAAAGAAATAGAATTAAATTTATACAAGAATAAATGACATTTAAATTTGATGCTAAGTGTGGAATTGTTACGCTTTGGTGAATAACTTAATGGAAATTGGAAGAGTGTTGCTTTATTGAACTAATCAATTTGTTTTAAACAATTTCGTAATAGAAAATGAAGGTAAATTATTCTGAGTAAGACGTTTCTTGGAATTGTATACAAACAGTTTCATAAGGACATTTTTAATTTATATATTTTTATGATTGGCCCATAAATTTTTAAAATTTTACAAAAAAAAATGAAAAAATATGTGGATAGAAAATAGGGTTTTCAGGATAACAATCAGCCGCAATTATGCACATATTAATTTACAAAAACGTGATTTATAACTCCTTTTTGCAAGTTGTATTAAATAAGTCTTCTTCAATGTGAAAATAATTGCATTGCATTTTGAATTCCATTAATAAATCATGAATTTTTGACATTAGGCCGCTAAATATTTGTGAGGAAATTCATTTTGAAGCATTGAACAATTATTAAAAAATTTCTTAATTTGGGATTTTTTGGTTGATTGGGTCTTTTGCATTTCTGAAACAGTTTTCGTATGTAAAAAGAAAAGGATTTAAAACTACGTGAATTTGTTAATATTATTTGATTTGTTGATGTTATTTTTTGAGAAAATTTAATGTGAGCTTCCCATGCATTGTTAAGACAATTTCCCACATTTTATCATATGATGATCCCACATTATCAAAATGTTAAAATTGAAAGAAACACAAACATTTATATATTTTTGCAATTCTAATATTTTTTTGTGTTCGGCATCAATCATTGTTCACATTGAGAAGATATACGTATGTATGCACACGACAGTCTTTGAATGACAGGTTAAATTAGGGAGTTATATGTGAGTTCAATCAATAGTCCTTTGGATTGACAGTAACATTATAAAGGACTACCCACATGATATCGCAGTGTTTTCGTCTGTTCTTTGATCAAGAATTCTCGCAAAAAGAGAAAAGAAATGACCACAAGAGGAATACTAAATAAAGATTTGTGGGAGACAACAAAATTATGAACGAAATGGAAAATTATATTACAACAACACAATAGAAAGAAAATAGGCTAACAATGTTAATCCGACCAATTTTGGATAAATACTTTAAATTCTGCATTCAATAATATTAGGTTTTCCAATAGAGATGATATGATTTTGAAGTGACGTTTCGGCCATTTGTAATATGTCATGATCTGTCATTTGTTTTTCATTGTATTCAGTATTGTTTACAATTTCATCATGGAGAGATACATATACGCAGAACAACGTTTACAAATAATTCAGTTTTATTATCAAAATAATCGTTCTCCAATTGCAACTTTTTGTGCGCTAAGTCAAAAAAAAACACTTTCCAGTTGACCTACGACCTTGATACCCATGAGCAATATTTTAGCTCTCGTTAAGAGCTATTTTTTTGCCATTGACCGATTGTGGCTACGTGTCACACAGCAAATGAAACAATTGAATTATTGCGAGAAAACTCTATTCAAGCTTTATAAGTCAATATTGAACGTACCATTTATGACATACGACTTGATTTAGTGGAAAAAGTGCTCGAAAATTGGGTTCATCGAATTCGTTACTGCAGAAGAAGTCGTGGAGGCCATTTGAATGACGTTTTACTTAGAACTTAATTGTATCGATTGTACTTCACATTAAATACAAAACTTTTGAATTTTCTTAACAGTAAGTGTGTTTTTTCAAAGAAATCATATCACTTTTATTGGAAAATCCTTTACTTAAATACAAATTAATTTTTGTTTCGGAAATATTAGTTCCAAATTAACAAAATATTAGAAGGCAAACATAGTTTTGTTTAGAACAACATCCTCCCAAACATATAATATTTATGTGTGTCAAATATTATATATTTGGAGTGTACCTTAACATATGTATATTTCAATCAAAATATGTTTATAGAGGTAGCAGAATATTTTTTACGTATAGAGGTAGCAGAATATTTTTTCTGATATACAGAATGCACTTTTTCATTTTTAAATAAAAACACGAATTTTTTGAGATAGTTGTGATTAATAATAATTTATAAATAATTAGTAATTGGAATATTAATATGTAACAGCTGCCAAATTTCAGAGTTGCCACTAGCACAACAAAATGACACTAAGCTTAAAAAGTAACATTTTATTAATGTTAGCAATTTTCAGCCCTATCAGAAGAAATTTGTAGTCTATATGGCTTTAGGAAGTCAAATCCGAGAGATGCCATATATGTATGAGGGATATACTAAAAAGAGAACGATATTGCCCATTTGCAATCCTAAAATACCAGCAATAAGAAGTATCTGTGCCAAATTACTGCCATCTTGCTTCAAGTATTGCAGGTGGTAGCGTGATTACAACAGACGGAAGGACAGACAGACGGATATGGCTAAATCGTCTTAGAATTTTTGGGGTGCTACATACAAGGTATGCTACATACGGTGTGACAAAATGAATATACCCCCATCCTATGATGGAGGGTATAAAAACTGCCTGGCCACAGAGACATACCAAGGAACTGCAAAGCAGAAGAACTTGCAAGACCGGAGGCTACCTTTCCTAGTTCTTGCATATTCCAGATGTGTTGACATGCCTCTAGTGATGAACTTGAGAGATAGTAGCCTTATGGCAACAACTAGAAGGTCTCTAGTTAGGAACTGCATACATTACAGGTTGACGTGGCCCAGCCTAAACTCCAAACATACATACGATCTGCCATAATTATCGAGACCAGACGTCTCACTTATCGTAATGGGTCACTTCCTTAATTGACGGCACGCCGAGAGATTGCTGGTCTTGGGTCAGAATTTTTAATATTATCCTATTTAAAAAATTTAATTAAATTAACCTATGAATTATATTTTAGCCGAAAAATTTTATAAAAAAGTTGCTAAATGGTAAAATAATATAACGCTATAATTTATTTTTTGAAAAAATCCAAAATTTTATGGGGATTTTAAATTGTAAAACAAGTAAGAAAGTTCAGTCGGGTAAACCGATTTTTGAATCCCCTTACCTTGAGTCCCAAAAAAGTATTCTTATGTTTTTTATTTTTTTATTTTAATTAAATTATTATCTATTTAAATTGTATTTAAAAGCTTTAAAGTATGCACTGGTGTTAAAGTTGGACCATTTGTGTGGGAGGTACCCAAAGGGGCGTGCCAATAACGACCACTTTTCTCTAGATTCTAGGTACTATAAAATCATTACACCGTACAAAATGTAAAATATTTGTATGCACTGGTATTAAAGTTATAGGCTGTTAACTTTTGAAGCAAAATGGTCAATTTCAGTTAACTTTTGGTTCAAAATTGTCCATTCGTGTGGGAGGTACCAAAAGGGGAGTGGCAACTTCGCCCATTTTTCTTGACGTGTTAGCGACTAATAATCTAATAATATGTGTGGAATTTCAGAAGATTCGAGTAAAGGTAAGTACACACGATTTGCAGATCGGACAACGTTGCCAGAAAAATGGCGGAAAAATGCAACCCTGTGAATTTACAACCATGTGAACATACAATTTTTGTTTTGCAACGTTAGCAGAAAAGTCATTGCGAGATAATTTGCAGATTGTTATATGTGCGAAGTTTATGCATGTGACAACGGCGCCATTGAAATAAAAAGAAAAACATTTTATTTGCAACACTGTCTATAATGTATTTTTATTGGCAATCCTGCATATAAATATTTACAAAATATATTATAAATATATTGTAATGTTTTCTTGCAATCGTCTGAACTGTCAATTCACCTTTGCCTAACAATCTGTCATTGTCCGTATATTTGCAGAACTTTAACAGGGTTGATAACGTTTGCCGATCTGACAATCGTCTATACTCCGCTTAAGTGTTATAGCAGTTATTAAAGAATCAATATTTCACAACATGTTAAACCTTTGTGGGGGAGGTACTAGAAGGAGTGGTTTAGTATGGCCCATCTTCGAACTTAGCCGGAGATAGAAACAAATATTACCACATACCAAATTTGAAGTCAATCGGTTACTCGTTTCGAGAGTTATCGTGCGCGCCAGCCAGCAGACAGACATTCGACTTAAAATGGCCCAAAACGAATATCCGCCGAACATACTTAGGGTCTTAGATCACTCCTTCGATGTGTTACACTTTTGGCCGTAGCAAATGATATATACCCTCGTATCACTGAAGTGAGGGTATAATTAACCTATGCATTTTAATTTTCGCCTAAAAATTTTACAAAGAGTTGCTAAATGGTAAAATAAAATAACGATATATTTTATTTTGAAAAAAATCCAAAATTTTATGTTTGCTTCATTATATTATTTTTTAAGAATTATAAATTTTAATATATTAATTTTTAAAAGAACAAAAATGTCTCCCCTTTTGATTTTTTTCTTCGATCATTTGTAAGAGCACATAACAGACCATTTTTGGGGGATTTGTTTTTATTTTATAAAATTCTTTTTTTAAGAAATTTCATTCGCACTTTCCTTTGATTTATACAATTTTTTTATGAACTTTAGTTTAAAAAAAAGGTCCCCTTCGATTTTTTCTTTGATAATTTGAAAGACGCCATTTTTATACATTTGCATTTTTATGCCCTACACCACACTGTGGTACAGGGTATTATAACGTTGTGCATTTGTTTGTAACACCCAAAAGGAGAAGAAATAGAACCATCGTTTATTATACCGATCGACTTAGAATCACTTTCTGAGTTGATTTAACTATGTTCGTCTGTCTGTCCGTCTGTTTCTGGTAATCAAAGTACAGGTCGCAATTATGGCCCGATCTTGACGAAACTTTACAGATATATTTTTTTTGTGGCCCAAGGACGATCCCTATTTAATTTGGTTAAAATCGGTTCAGATTTGGATATAGCCCCCATATATATGTTACCCCGATTTGACATGTAAGCGCTGTAAAAACGTTATTTTATATCCGATCAGTATGAAATTCGGCAGAAAAAGGTTTCTTATTATATGAATGAACATTGTTAAATTTGGAAGAAATCGGTTCAGATTTAGATATAGCCGCCATATATACGTTACCCCCGATTTGACATGTAAGCGCTGTAAAAACGTTATTTATTTATTTATTTATATGAATTACAATACAAAGTAAATGTATATTCTAATCTTAAGGTCCAGGGAAAGGCCGGGTTACAAAGACCATATGGCTAAATTTTTGCAGCGACAGACCAGAGCCTCTGGTGGGAATCGAACCCACGACCCCCAAACTCATAGGGGAGTACGCTACCAACTCGCCTACTGGGGCGCTCCGATTTGACATGTAAGCGCTGTAAAAACGTTATTTTATATCCGATCAGTATGAAATTCGACAGAAAGAGGTTTCTTATTATATGAATTAATACTGCCAAATTCGGAGAAAATCGGTTCAGTTTTAGATATAGCCCCCATATATATGCTACCCCCGATGTCACATATAAGCGCTGTAAAAACTGTATTTTATGTCCGATCAGTATGAAATTCGGCAGAAAGAGGTTTCTTATTACTCGAAGGAATACTGCCAAATTTGGAAAAAATCGGTTCAGATTTAGATATAGCCCCCATATATATATGTGCAATGACCCCTATCACATTGTTATGTAGGTGTAGGGTATTATATAGTATTATATAGTCGGCCCGCCCGACTTTCTGCCTTTCCTTACTGGTTTTATTAATATAATTTTTTTAAGACCTTTAACATTAAAAAATTGCTCCTCCTTCTATATATGCAGCAGACTCACACAAATCCAAAATGGTAGCTGAATTTTTGGGGACTCAATAATTGTAAAAGTTATGAACGAAATACTGAGGCAGGTCTAGTCATCTTAGAAAATTTCCAACTGGCTGTTCCTCTGCGACTTTTTTTAAATTCAAGTTTTTAAAAATATGTCGAAAAAGTTCTATTTAATAAAAAAGCAATAACAACAAAAACAAGACCTCGAGCTCAATTATTATTTTCTAAAAAATAAACAACAAAAAATATACCATTTTGTTCTCTTTCCAACGGCGTAAACTTTGTAAAAATCGATTGAGATGATCAAGAGCAATTAAAACAAGTAAGAAAGTTTCAGTCGGGTAAACCGACTAAGGTATACCCTCACTTTGTGAGTAATGTAATATTGAATATTACACAAATTATTCTGTCAATTTTTGTGGGACGTACCAGAAGGGGTTTAAGGAATACACCTATATTTCGCTGAACAGTAGATACTTTAAATACATTGCACTGTGCCGAATTGTAACCGTTTATATGGACTGGTATATTAACGTTGAGATATTAAATTGTGGTATAATATGGCCATTTTGTGTGGGAGGTACAAAAAGGGGTGTGGTGATAACGCTCATTTTTCACTGGACTATAGGCATTATAAAAGCATTACACTGTACAAAATTTCAAGTAATTCTATACACTGATATTAATGTTATAAACTGTTAACTTTTGGTGCAAAATGGTACCTTTGTGGGAGAGGTACCAAAAGGGGCGTGACAATACCGCTAATTTTTCAATGGACTGTAGGCACTATAAAAACATTACGCTGTACAAAATTTCAAGTATTTTTATACACTGATATTAATGTTATAAACTGTTAACTTTTGGTGCAAAATGATGCATTTGTGTGGGAGGTACCAAAAGGGGCGCGGAAATAACGCCCATTTTTCACTGGACTGTAGGCACTATAAAAGCATTACACTGTACAAAATTTCACGTATTTCTAAACACTGGTATTATTGTTATAAGCTTTTAACTTTTAGTGCAAAATGGTGCATTTGTGTGGGAGGTACCAAAAGGGGCGTGGCAATTTCGCCCATTTTTCTTGACGTGTTAGCGACTAATAAACTAATTACATGTGTGGAATTTCAGAAGATTCGAGTAAGTGTTATAGCAGTTATTAAAGAATCAATATTTCACAACATGTTAAACCTTTGTGGGGGAGGTACTAGAAGGAGTGGGTTAGTATGGCCCATCTTCGAACTTAGCCTGAGATAGAAAGAAATATTACCACATACCAAATTTGAAGTCAATCGGTTACTCCTTTCGAGAGTTATCGTGCGCGCCAGCCAGCAGACAGACATTCGACTTAAAATGGCCCAAAACGAATATCCGCCGAAGATACTTAGGTTCTTAGATCACTCCTTCGATGTGTTACACTTTTGGCCGTAGCAAATGATATATACCCTCGTATCACTGAAGAGAGGGTATAATTAACCTATGCATTCTAATTTTCGCCTAAAAATTTTATAAAGAGTTGCTAAATGGTAAAATAAAATAACGATATATTTTATTTTGAAAAAAATCCAAAATTTTATGTTTGCTTCATTTGAAAGGGAACATTTTTTTTTTCATTTTTCCATTGATTTTTATTGAATTTATATATTTTTTAAGAATTATAAATTTTAATATATTAATTTTTAAAAGAAAAAAATGTGTCCCCTTTTGATTTTTTTCTTCGATCATTTGTAAGAGCACATAACAGACCATTTTTGGGGGATTTGTTTTTATTTTATAAAATTCTCTTTTTAAGAAATTTCATTCGCATTTTCCTTTGATTTATACAATTTTTTTATGAACTTTAGTTTTAAAAAAAGGTCCCCTTGATAATTTGAAAAACGCCATTTTTATACATTTGCATTTTTATGCCCTACACCACACTGTGGTACAGGGTATTATAACGTTGTGCATTTGTTTGTAACACCCAAAAGGAGAAGAAATAGACCCATCGTTTATTATACCGATCGACTTAGAATCACTTTCTGAGTTGATTTAACTATGTC
Source organism: Eudasyphora cyanicolor (assembly GCA_963930755.1). Lineage (NCBI taxonomy): Eukaryota > Metazoa > Arthropoda > Insecta > Diptera > Muscidae > Eudasyphora > Eudasyphora cyanicolor. The sequence goes on along the minus strand of OZ005734.1, from coordinate 275,598,674 downwards.
CGTCTGTCTGTCTGTGCATGTATTTTTGTAATCAAAGTACAGGTCGCAAGTATGGTCCGATCTCCACGAAATATATTTTTCTTGACCCAAGGACAATCCCTATTGAATTTGGTTAAAATCGGTTCTGATTTAGGTATAGCACCCATATATATGTTACCCCGATTTGACATGTAAGCGCTGTAAAAACGTTATTTTATATCCGATCAGTATGAAATTCTGCAGAAAGAGGTTTATTATTATACGAATTTACATTGTTAAATTTGAAAGAAATCGGTTCAGATTTAGATGTAGCCCCCATATATACGTTATCCCCGATTTGACATGTGGGCGCTGTAAAAATGTTATTTTATATCCGATCAGTGCGAAATTCGACAGAAAGAGGTTTCTGACTACATGAAGGAGTACTGACAAATTCGGTGAAAATCGGTTTAGATTTAGATATAGCCCCCATATATATGCTACCCCCGATTTGACATATAAGCGCTATATAAGCTAGATATAGCCCCCATATATATGCTACCCTCGATTTCACATATAAGCGCTGTAAAAACTGTATTTTATGTCTGATCAGTATGAAATTCGGCAGAAAGAGGTTTCTTATTACTCGAAGGAATACTGCCAAATTCGGAAAAAATCGGTTCAGATTTAGATATAGCCCCCATATATATGTATGCAATGACCCTTATCGCATTGTTAGGTAGGTGTAGGGTATTATATAGTCGGCCCGACCGACTTTCTGCCTTTCCTTAATGGTTTTATTAATATAATTTTTTTAAGAGCTTTAACAATAAATAATTGCTCCTCCTTCTATATATGCAGCAGACTCACACAAATCCAAAATGGTAGTTGAATTTTTGGGAACTCAATAATTGTAAAAGTTATGAACGAAATACTAAGGCAGGTCTAGCCATCTTAGAAAATTTTTTGCTGACTGTTCCTTTGCGACTTTTTTTAAATTCAAGTTTTTAAAAATATGTCGAAAAAATTCTATTTAATAAAAAATCAATAACAACAAAAACAAGACCTCGAGCTTAATTAATATTTTCTAAAAAAATCAACAAAAAATATACCATTTTGTTCTCTTTCCAACGGCGTAAACTTTGTAAAAATCGATTGAAATGTTCAAAAGCAATTAAAAATATCGTAAAACCCAAAAATGATTTTTTTATTTTTTTTTTTATAATTTCAAGCCTCCATAAAATATTGGAAACATTTTTTTTCAAAAAATTATTTATACCGAGATCATATTTTACCATTTAGCAACTTCTTATAAACTGTTTAGGCCAAAAAAATGCTAAACGACTTTTTCAGAGGTAGCGGAGACGAAGAGTTGGAGGAATACTTATATATCTGTGGTCACGAGGCATAACAGCATAACTCGAGTTATGCTCAAATTGCGTTTTTGATGCCACGATGTTCCCCATATTCGATTACATATTGTGACACATTTTGGTGATGATACCTTGTTTAGTTGTTCAGATACAAGGCAAGACTTATTAGCATATCTCGCTGTATCACTACATTTCATAACGTACATAACAGCATATCTCACATTTTTTCCTTTGAAAACTATACTTGTGTTTTTATTCCCCATTTATCTTTGGACTATTGAAGATGTAAATTGAATGAAGTCGTAACAGCATATCTGAGTTATGTTATTAGTCCAAGTTGAACTAAGCCCTAGCACGAAAGCATAACTCAACTTATGCTGTTATTCCAAAATCTAATATTGACTACTGAATGTTGTAAATTTCGAAATCATCCTTTGATTTATCAGCATAAGTCGATATATTCTGCAATATATAATAAAATTAATTTTGTAATAACGACACAACTGGAGTTGTGTGTTTTGTAACTTAATATATTTAAAAAGGGAATAACAGCATAAAATAGTTTTTAGCCTATAACATTTATAATTAAAATACTTATATAAATGTGTTCGTATTAATTAATTTCACTTCCAAGTCCTGAGAAATTGCAGGCGTAAAATTCAAAATCAGTTTATAAATATTTTTGCTATATCGATCCAAACCTTTAAAATGCTCTCCTGAAAACTTGCAAAAACACACATATGCTGTTATACCTTGTGACCACAGATATATTCGTAAAACAGCTTCTGTGTTTGCATCCCTCTCTCTGTAGAAGGCTGTAGGCTAATCTAGAATTATGTTTCTTGATTAACAAATAAAATATTTGATTTATTATATTGGATATCACTTTATTTTGGCTCTTTTCATTAAATAATTAAGCCAACAAAAATTAAATTTAATCCATCAGCGATGTCTTCATAAATATAACTCAACTCCAAAAACTTACAAAAATGATAATCCATCTCTCATTCTCTTTCATGTGTTCACCACAGATCATATACTGGAGAGAGCGGGAGATAAATACATATCTTATACTAGACTTAATAACAAAACCAAACCAGACATTCTGTCAATAAGCAAGGAGAGTAAATATATTATCAGTAACGAGAGTAAATATACAGTGTGTACTTGATCCATGTAACTCTAAGCTCTAAATTATTTGGCTGATATTAAAACCCGCCAATAATTGGGCTTTCCAAAGCAATCAAATTGGTACCATTTGTCTTGAAATTTGAAAGTAGTAGTAAAAATATGCAATAAATGAGCTATATCGGATCAGAGGGCGTGTGAACCCGTAATTACAACTCCATTATTGAAAACGCAATATCCCCCAGTTATTCTGCTTTAAGTCAAATCCCTTTTATGGCAAATAATGGTTCACTTTTAGAATATAATATATGTATATAAACAATATTTTTACTTCCCATAATTATTTTGTATTTAAAAGCATTATTTTAAAAATTTGAAAATATTTTTAGATTTTCTTTTTTTTTTTGCTAAAACGATAAATCATAAAAGTGCATAACGTGGTGGTTGAAGGCCCCAATTAATTTGTTCCACCTGTGTGACAAATGAAGGAACACATGTAAACATAAATTTTCGTATTTTCTCACACACTCACACATGTATATGCAGAGAAATAATAACGTTATTGAAATGACAACAAACATCACCCACATCCTATCACACTCAACACACCGACACAGACACACATACACACTTCCAATAAAAATATACAAAAATGTCAACAGAATGATTTTCAAGTGCAAATATCATGAAGAACAGCGAAAAAAAACAGCCGAAATAAGAAGAATAGAAAACACAGGTAAACACTAAAACTAATTTATTTTTAACAAGAAAAAATACCAAAAAAAATACTAAAAGTGAATGAACACCAACACTAACGACGACAACAACAACATCAACCACAGCATCAACATGAGTGGACGGACAGAGAGACATGTGTCCATGGGAAGAAGCAACTCACAGTTGCAGATCCAACGAAGACACCAAAAAGAGACACGCCACAAAATGAAGCGATATTGAAACTATGAAAATGGAAAATGTGTTGAGTGATGTCTACTCTCTCTGGTCTGGTCTGATGTGGTCTGAGGTTGTTGGCGGTGTTGGTCGTCTGTCCGTTCGTTCATCTTTCTGTCTGCAGCGGTAGTGTTGGTGGCGACGTTGATGATGATGCTGACAGTGTTGTTGTAATAAATTTCAATTGTTTTTTTCTGCTGTTGCCGCTGCAAAAGTGAACAACGGCGGCGACGAAGACGACGACAACACAACAAACAAAATTCATCCTTCACCTTTTTGTGGCATAAATTTATTACACGACGAAGAATACAAAACGAAAGAAACCACAAAAAAATAATAGTCGAGTCAATCAAAAAAAGACATTCATATTTGGGTACGAGAGAGAGAGAATACATACGAGGAGTACGTGCATCTCTTCTATACAATATCAATATTTAGACTATTTTTAGAAGAGTTTTATTTTTTTGGTTTGTTTGTAAATTAAGAAATATATTTACATACATATATTTCTGTTGAGCATATGATATCAAAAAAATTGCTAGAATTATAGAAAATAATGGAGAGGCACTCTGGGTGGGAGTGGAGAGTTCTTCTCTCTTTAAGGAACTTTTCAAAGAGAGAATTGTATGCTCTTCGATAATTTTAATTTATTTAAGAGATTATGAGTTTATATTTTGGCAAAATTAAGAGATTTTGTTGCTCTCTCTTAAAAGAAATTAATTGAGTTTTCATTGAGTTCAATAATTATAGCGATCAACTGTAGGAACGAGTTCTCATTATATCGATACCTCCATTCTAAAACATGCTAAGTCGACTTAGCATGTTTTTAGGGAGATTGCATTTTTCATTTCTAAATATTCTTAATTATATTCAGTCACAACTTGGTGTTTATCCGTCAACGCAATTAAAAGTTATTCACAAAACTGTACAGGTCATTCGATTTGCATTACAAAGGAATTCCACACAAATTTTAAAAATTTATCAAACTTTAATTGCCTCTCCTGAAAAACTACCTTTTTGCACATAGCATAGTTTAGAATGGAGGTATCTATGTTTTTTTTGGCATACTCGTATATCAAAATGCAGTATATTTAATCTTAATCTTACAAAAAACGGCGTACAAAATTGCTAAGTTTTTATTATTAAAATAATAAAAATTCCGTCGAGAAACCGACTTAGTTTTACCCTTACTTTGTGAGTAATGAAATATAGAACAAGTAAGACAGTTCAGCTTGGCAAAACGACTTACGAATCACCCCAGCTTCAGTCCAAAAAATATTCGTAAAGTTTTTTTTTGTTTTAATTAAATTTTGGTGCAAAATGGTAATTTGTGTGGGATGTACCAAAATTGAAGTTAATCGGTTACTCCTTTCGAGTGTTATCGTGCGCCCCAGACATCAGACAGACGGACAGACAGACAGACGGACAGACAGACGGACGGACGGAAATTGCTCAAATTAAATTCCATCAAACATACTTAGGTTGCTAGGGCACTCCTTCGATGTGTTGCACTTTTGGCTCGTATCATTTCATTTTGTGTGGGGGATACCTGAAGTGGTTTGACAAATGCGCCCAGTCTGCGCTGAAAAATAGGTACTTCAAATACATTGGACTATACCAAATTGCAATTGTTTGTGTGCGCACTGAAAAAATACCTGAAACTAGAGACACTATTGCTCTTAAACTTAAGATATATTCTGCCATTGTTTGAATGAAAACCAGTAAGGAAAGACAGAATGTCGTACGGGCCGACTATATATTACCCTACACCTTCCCAACAATGCGAATATCGGCATTGCGATAATAATTTGGAATAATTGGTTTTGTTTTAGTTAATAAAGTGTTCCTTCCTCATCAAGGCTTATTCCATGGAGGCGTTGAAGATGCTGATCGTAATAAACTAGTTCTGATACAGTTACCTTAAATTGTGCAGTGTTCTTTAATAGATCAAGAATCTGAAGGAACAAATATATGGGACTACACATAACCTGAACGGATTTTCATCAGCTGGGATCAAAAACCGCATTTCAGCCAAATTATATAAAGATCGGACGTAAAATACAGTTTTAATAGCGTTTAAATCTGAACCGATTATCCCCAAATTAAGCAGTATTCTTTCCTAAATCAAGAAACATCTTTCTGCCAAATTTTTTAATGGTCGGAAGAAAAGTAGAATTTCTAATGCGCTTTTATACCAATTCGAGAGGAACATATCTATGGGGGCTATATCTAAATCTGAACCGATTTTCCCCGAATTTGGCAGTGTTCATTCATGTCCTTTGCTGAATTTCCTACTGATCGGATATAAAATACAGTTTCGACATCCCTTACATGTCAAATTGGGAGTAATATATATATGGGGGCTACATCTAAATTTTAACCGATTTTCCTCGAATTAGGCAGTGTTCATTCATGTAATAAGAAACCTCTTTCTGACGAATTTAGTACTGATCGGATATAAAATAGAGTTTCTTCAACGCTTACATGTCAAATCGGGAGTAACGTATTTATATATGGGGCTATATCTAAATATAAACCGATTTTCACCAATTTAAATAGAGCACTGTGCAAAATTTCATCAAAATTGGACAATAAATACGACCTATACTTAGATTACAAAGATACATCTACCGATGGACGTGGTAAAATCGACTCAGGAAGTGATTCTAAGTCGATCGGTATAATAAATGATTGGTCTATCTCTTCTCCTTTATTTTTTTGTTTCCGAGACCAAAATTTTTTAGTGTAGATTGAGTCACATTATTTTATGAAACCACCTTTAGTATTTGGACCATATATTCAAAGTATAAGCCCGATAGGTACCCTTTATTTGAAAGAAAATTATAAGCGCAGCAAATTTTGGGAATATCACTCTCAGTTTGTTTTTTGTTGGCGCGAAAAAACCATAAAAAATATATTAAAAATCAATTTATGTTTTTTGGTTGGTTATTCAAGCTCGAGATCTAGTTATACCCTCACTTTAGTGTGACGAGGGTATATATCATTTGCTACGGAAAAAAGTGTAACACGTCGAAGGAGTGACCTAAGACCCCAAGTATGTTCGGAGGAAATCCGTTTTGGGTCATTTTAAGTCGAATGAGCAATGTCCGTCCGTCTGTCTGTCTGTGTGTCTGTCTGTCTGCTGGCTGGTGCGCACGATAACTCTCGAAAGGAGTAACCGATTGACCTCAAATTTGGTATGTGGTAATATTTTTTCTATCTCCAGCTAAGTTCGAAGATGGGCCATATTGGTCCACTCCTTCTAGTACCTCCCCCACAAAGGGTTAAAATGTTGTGAAATATTGATTCTTTAATAACTGCTATACTACTTATTCGAATCTTTTGAAATTCCACACATAGTATTAGCTTATTAGTCGTTATCAAATCGAGCAAAATGGGCGAAGTCGCCACGTCCCTTTTGGTACCTCCCACACAAATGCACCATTTTGCACCAAAAGTTAACAGCTTATAACATTAATAACAGTGTATAAAAATACTTGAAATTTTGTACAGTATTATGCTTTTATATTGCCTACAGTCCAGGGAAAAATGGGTTTTGTTGTCACGCCCCTTTTGGTACCTGCCACACAAAGGTACCTTTTTGCACCAAAAGTTAACAGCTTAAAACATTAAAACCAGTGTATTAAAATACTTGAAATTTTGTACAGTGTAATGTTTTTATAGTGTCTATAGCCCAGTGAAAAATGGGCGTTATTGCCACGCCCCTCTTTGTAGCTCCCACACAAAATGTCCAAATCATACCACAATTTAATGTCTCATAACGTTTATACCAGTGCATATAAATGCTTATAAGTCGGCACAGTGCAATGAATTTAAAGTATCTAATGTTCAGCAAAAAAAAAGGTGTATTTGGTAAACCCCTTCTGGTACCTACCACACAAATTGACAGAATAATTCGAGTAATATTCAATATTACATTACTCACAAAGTGAGGGTATACCTTAGTTTTTTATAAATTTTAATATTTATTTATTTCCAATGTTTATTATCATTTAAAAAAAAACATTCTTTGGCATTTATTTTTTGAAGATTATGTCTATCAAATGTTGGCCGCGGCTACGTCTCAGATGGTCCATCCGTTAAGTCCACTTTTCGATGACTCGTTCGAGCATTTCGACCGGTAACTGGCGAATGACACAAGTGATGTTTTGCTCCAAGGCCTGAATCGAAGCGGGTTTGTCCGCATAAACTTTAGACTTTACATATCCCCACAGGAACAAGTCTAACGGTGTGATATCACACGATCTCGGTGGCCAATCAACCGGCCCAAAACGTGAAATTATCTGCTCACCGAAGTGTTCTCTCAATAAATCCATTGATTGATGCGATGTGTGGGAAGTGGCGCCGTCTTGTTGAAACCAAATGTAGCCAAGATCACGAGCTTCAATTTCAGGCATCAAATAGTCGGTTATCATGGCACGATAACGGTCGCCATTGACGATTACGTTCTCAGCGGCAAGAAATATGGACCGATGATTCCGGTACGTCGGATCGTTTATCGGCCAATGGCAAAAAGATAGCTCTTAACGAGAGCTAAAAATATTGCTCATTGATGTCAAGGTCGTGTGTCGACTGGAAAGGGTTTTTTTGGATTAAAAAAAATGGACTTAGCGCAATTGGCGAACGATTATTTTGATAATAAAACTGAATAATTTGTAAACGTTGTTCAGGCGTAAGTCTTTCCACGATGAAATGCCAAACAAAACATAACAAAAATAACATGACAGCATGACACGACTCACATGTGATCAGTCAAAAAAGGCTATTGAAAAAAGTACCTCTACTTAGATCACCCGTTATTACGCCTGATCATTGAAACAAATTGATGGTAGATTCGATAGTATTCAATGACTTAACACAAAAAAATCTCTGTAATTTTATTAAGTTGAGGAAAATCGGTTGAGCAAATTATAGTGAACATTTTTAAGCAATGTAAGGGCTATGTGAGAACTTGGAACTAGGAGGTCATTATTACAAATTAAAATTTTTTCAGTCTTTTCATCGATGTCTGAAAGTCAAATCGAGTGTGGCTTCCATAGAATCCTAGTATGGACCATTTTAAATTATTAGAAACTGATATGTTATTAGATGTATTTTCACCAAATTTGATTATTATTGCGGTTCAAGAATGTGAGTTCGGTCCACAACATTGTTCATTTTGATAAACCGCAATAATAATTTGTCTCTGAAACATGGCCTTCTCCCGAAAAAAACTGAAAAGCTTATAGATTTCTGTGGTGACGATTTCGAAATTTTATTTTGACGATTTTTGGTTAAATTCTTCTGGCAACAGTGTTAGGGTCTTAGGTTATTCCTTCTATGCGTTACACTTTGGCCCGTAGCAAATTATATTATAACCTTTTCCACTAAAGTGAGGGTATAAAAATGGTTAAAAAGGCCTGGAAAATAAGTGAGAAATGAAATGTTGTCGATGTGCATTGATATTAATTTTGTGAAATTTGCGCTTTGTACTAAAGAGAGTACATAGAGAGTGTAGCAATTAAGCCTATTTTTTTTTTTAATTTTTCATGACGAACAAAGGCTAGAGGCAAAATGTACAAATTCAATCTGTATAAAAACATTTTCTTTCAATGAATATTTTGCAATAAGTGACGTTTCACATAAATATAGAAAGATGTTCCTTAAGAATGTATGTACTTATAGAATAGACTTTCCCAATGTAGGGGACGAATTTGCTAATATTCCCACATTTTCGAATATACATTTTCAGCAGAAGTTCCCTCCATGGGAATACAGGAACAGAGAGTATCGTAAACTCTACGACTTCCCGCTCATTGTTGAGTACAAGTGCGACACTGCCTTCGAGCAGTACTCACAATATCAACAATTGCCACAACTACAACTAGACAACCAACAAAAACACTAACATCTGAAAGAAGAAAAGGAAAAACAAAAAGAAAAATATACACACAATGAGCAATTTTTACTTTTGGCCCACAGCCAAAGCTCTATACTTGGAGATCATCGGACAAAATAAAGAAAGAAAACCCAAAAGAAAAAAATTGCTGAGTTTTTGCCAGAATTATTTATAACCAAAAAATGTTCACACCGAATACAAAACACACACTTACAAACTACACAACAAAAATTGTCTGCATGCGAGTGTGTTTGTGTGAAAATCCGTATACCTTTGTGTGTGTGTTCGACTGAGTGTTTTCATTTTCTTCCAAACACAACACAGAATCGTAGAACCGAACAACACAATCGGCAGCAAATACAATAACCAAATTTTCCTTTGAAAATTTGTACTCGTCGTCATACAATACTCGTACAAATCGATCGCTTACTTCAAGAGTGACATAACTCAAAATTGAAAATTGACAAGATGTGTAAAATTAAGTCCATATAAAAATATAAGTAAAATGAAATAATATGTTTAAAAACGCTGGACTAATCCGAAATATGATTCTGTACTTATAAACTAAATTTCGTTGAGAATAATTTATGGATATTTGCAAAATACACATTTCTGTAAAGCAACCTCAACAATTTTAAATTTTGAGTTATGTCACTCTTGAAGTAAGTGAGCGATATGTGCAGATATTTCGGTGATTTTTTGTTGTCGGCAACATTTTGTTAAATGAAAAATTTTAGTTCAAAAACCAAAAAACACACAAAATTCAAACAACAACACAACCATCATCCAAATAATGAAAATAAATATACATACATATGAATATAATGTGAAATGTATTTGTGTATTTGCGTTTCTTTTCTTTTATTTTTTTCTTTGCTTGAAGAACGGCCAACAACAAAAAAGTTCAACAAATTTTCATTTTAGTATTTGTCTCTCAATGTTTTCCTCTGCTTGTTTTCTGTGTCTGTGTCGATCGATGGATTCTCGTTTATGTGGAAATTTATAATGCGATAATGGAAATTTATTTTCTCCCCCAACAAAAAAGAAAAAATCCACAAAAAGAAACCATTATCAATATGGGTCATTACGCACATGATTGGACTGATTGATTTTCGATTTGTTGAAAATTTATTGCATTGCCATTTGCAAGAAATATATGTATTATGCATATGGGCAGTTGTTTCAAGAGGAACATGGATTAATAAACATGTAACTTCCTTGTCATGTGTATATTAAATCAGTAAGGAAAGACAGAAAGTCGGGCGGGGCCGACTATATAATACCCTACACATCCCTAACAATGCGAAAATGGGCATAGTAATAAGAATTTTGCAGTGTTCATACATACGAGTATAATAAAAAAACAATTTTTGTACAAATCGGTTCAAAAATGTTGCTTATACAGTGCATATATGCCAAATCGGAGGTACATATATATGGCAGCTATATGTAAAACTGAACCTAAAGATATGTGCAAAGTTTCGTTGAGATCGGACCATAATCGCGACCTGTACTTTCGGACGGACATAGCTAAATCGACTCAGAAAGTGATTACAAGTCGATCGGTATAATAAACAATGGGTCTATCTCTTATCCTTTTGGGTGTTACAAACAAATGCACAAAGTCATAATACACTGTACCACAGTGTGGTGTAGGATATAAATTATATGAATTATTTTAGGCCCACTTCCATCCGAAGCCTATTATTAGAGAATTAATAGAAGTTTAAAATATAAAAAATTCGCAAAAATCGGAGAGTAAAAACAGATTAATAAATTAAATTTAAATTTCAAAACAAAAAATAGCACACAACAATATTTTTAATATTTCCTTTTTATTTTTTTCTGAAAAGTACGGAAAAATACAAATATTCCAAAAAAAAACATCTTTCAAATTGGACCATAACTGAGGAAGTTATGACTAAAAATCCGATATACATAGTGATATTTTTTTATACAATTTTTAAATATGTACACTAGGCAACAACATTTTTGTCGAAGGGCTGTGCATAACATTTTCGTGTCCTATGGTGTCCTAAATACGAAAAAATATTAGAAAAACATTTTAAAATTAAAATTCCCATTTTCTTAGATATGGACTATATCATGAGTATATCCTCGATAGAGCCCGGGTATACTTTAAATTAAAGCAAAATGGTGAGGACTACAAATGTTAGTAATGACACTTTCACGTAGAAACAGATGTTTAGTAACTGTCTATAAAATAATTAGAAAAAATATTTTTTTTAAAAAAAAAAAACGTTTTTTGTGGCGCGAAAAAAACATAACAAAATAGAAAAAGATGAGCAAAAAAATGTTTGTTCCAATTTTTGGAAGCGAAGAAAAAATGCATATTTAAAGAAAATCTATGTATAAATGTAGACAGGATTAACCGATTGTATTCTATCTCAGACTAAGGTCAAAGATAGACTATGTTTGTCCACGCCTTCGAGTACTTCCCCAAAAAGGGTCAAAATTTAGTGAAATATTGATTATCTCATATCTTCTATACTTCTTCTCAGAATCTTTGACCATTCCACCCATAGTATTAGTTTCTTGGTCGCTATCATCTTCAGAAAAATGGGCGAAGTTACCTCGCCCCTTTTGGTACCGCCCATACAAATGGGCCATTTTGCACAAAAAGTTAACGACTTATAACTTGGTTTCCTGCACATACAAATACACGAAATTTTGTACAGTGTAATGTTTTTATAGTACCCACAGTATATTACAAAATGGGCGTTATTGCCGCTACCCTTTGGATACTTCCAAACAAAATTGTCAAAATAAAAAATATGAAAAATTATTTTTTTTAATTTCTCTATTTTTTACAATATGGGCCACAATTTATACATTTACTTAGTATTTACTATTTAAATAGGCATTGTTTTTTTTCGTTAGGATGATAGCTTTCAAGAAATGGACCGAGCATTTCTTTTCGCGTTTTTATACCCTACACCACACTGTGGTACAGGGTATTATATCTTTGTGCATTTGTTTGTAACACCCAAAAGGAGAAGAAATAGACACATCGTTTATTATACCGATCGACTTAGAATGACACTTTCTGAGTCGATTTAGCTATGTCCGTCTGTCTGTCTGTCCGTCTGTGCATGTATTCTTGTAATCAAAGTACAGGTCACACTTATGGTCCGATCTCGACGAAACTTTACACATATCTTTTTTTTTGGCCCAAGGACGATCCCTATTTAATTTGGTTAAAATCGGTTCAGATTTAGATATAGCCCCCATATATACATTACCCCCGATTTGACATATAAGCGCTGTAAAAATGTTATTTTATATCCGATCAGTGCGAAATTCGGCAAAGAGAGGTTTCTTATTACATGAAGGAATACTGCTAAATTCGGAGAAAATCGGTTCAGATTTAGATATAGCCCCCATATATATGTTACCCCCGAATTGACATTTAAGCGCTGTAAAAATGTTATTTTCTACCCGATCAGTATGAAATTCGGCAGAAAGAGGTTTCTTATTATATGAATGAACACTGTTAAATTTGGAAGAAATCGGTTCAGATTTAGATATAGCCCTCATATATACGTTACCCCCGATTTGACATGTAGGCGCTGTAGAGATTGTATTTTATATGCGATCAGTACGAAATTCGACAGAAGGAGGTCTTTTTACATGAATGAGTATTCAGGGAAGATCGGTTCAGATTTATATTGATTGTTCCTCCTGATTTGGTATCAAACCGCTATAGATGTTGTATTTTACTTCCGATCATTAAAATTTTCCAGAAAGATGTTTCTCAATTTAGGAACGAATATTGCTTAATTTAGCGATTATCGTTTCAGAATTAGATAATATGTTTCTACCCATTTACCAATTATTCCAAATTATTATGGCAATGACCCTTATCGCATTGTTAGGGAGGTGTAGGGTATTATATAGTCGGCCCCGCCCGACTTTCTGCCTTTCCTTACTGGTTTTTCCTATTTTTTATAGACTTTTTCGCGCCAGAAAAAAAGAGAACAAACAAACCCATACATTGGTATTTTCACATACCAAACAAACCAATGTCTTCTGATCGAGATGAAACTTGCACCATGTTTAGTACTATTGGATAGTAGTTATGACACACAATTTTAATGAGATCGGTTAAGAACTGTCTGTATTGAATTTTGATCAAACGGCCTTTGTTTCCCATCCATACAAATAATTTTTATTTTATTACATTTTACGTGCATTAGAAAATGTTGCCCAAATTGTGTTCCATAGCTGTTCAATCTTTAAAAAAAATCACAAAAATATTTGTTTGTGACTGGTTTGCGAAATTAAAACTTGTTTTGATATTTTTGTCCAAAAACTATATTTGTTTTTTATTTTTTTCTCAAATGAAAGCTAAGGCTATTTTCCTTTTTAGAGAGCTTTGTGGTCTATTAGTGGGATGACAAATAATAAAGATAAACATCTAATAAATTTAAGTTGATCCACATGTTTTAGCATATCTCAAAAACCATGTATCGGAATTTGGTTCAGGGAAGTTTGTGAACCCAGAAAAATATTAAAAGCAAATTTAGGTTTTTTTTATAATTTAATTTTTAATTTCTGAAGTAAAAGCCAATAATGGGGGCTACAAATATTGCAAACACTTCTTTCGCGAAAAAATATTAAGCAAAATTTGTTCCTAACAAAGAAAACATTATATGTATGTATATTTGAAAAACATGATTTTTTAAATTCCCTTACTTCTACCAAAAGGGTTATAATTTCGACATTTACCAGTCGATTTTTTTCAATTTGTCATTGTTTTCTTTGTTATGTGCGGCCTTTTAAAATATAGAATAAAAAAATTTTTTGCGATTTTTTCCTATTTTTTAAGTTTTTTTTCTACTAGGAAAAAATTTATTTGAAAAAAAAATCAGATATTTCGCGCATCCCGACCCAAATACTAAAGGTACGTTCCATAAAATTTGGAATTTAAAAACAAAATTACCATAATTTATTTAAAATATTTTTTCGTACATAGGACACCAAATGACACCAGAGGATGTTATGCACTGACCTTCGACAAAACTTTTGTAAACCAGTGGCATTGTCTTTGTATGGAAAACACAATTGTATTTTTAAAACTCAGCTTTTTCGGGATAACAAAAATTGATGAATAAGATATTTTGACCAATATTGCATAGAGTTTTACATAATAGTCAAAGATGTGACAAACCGATCAATCACCATCAGGTCATAGTACAGGGTTTTCCAACAAGAGGTGTTATTTTGAATCAGCGGGATTTCGGTAGCTGTCCCGTTTGAAGCTTTTATTCTTTGACATTTGACAAGTAGAAACTACGCAATTACTAAAAATGGAACGATTCACGATTCAACAACGCATTGAAATTATTAAAATTCGAAAAATCGAAAATCATCGAAAAATCATCTTGACTGATGAGGCCCATTTCCACCTCGGTGGCTACGTCAACAAGCAAAATTGTCGCATCTGGGGCTCGGAAAACCCAAGAGTTATTGTTGCGAAGCCTCTCCATCCTCAACGTGTGACTGTTTGGTGCGGTTTATGGTCCGGCGGGGTCATTGGACCTTAATTTTTCGAAAATGAGGTTGGATCAACAGTTACGGTGAATGGATTGCGCTATCGAGAGATGATTAATGACTTGTTATGGTAGGAGTTGGATGGTATTGATCTGGACAACGTTTACTTTCACAAGCAACGAAACCATTGCTCTGTTACGGGAAAAGTTTCCAGACCGTGTTATCTCTCGAAGAGGTGATCACAATTGGCCACCGAGATCTTGTGATTTAACACCTTGCGACTTCTTCCTAAGGTCTACGCCAACAGCCCAGCGTCGATTCAAGATCTCAAACATATAATTCGTGAGGCTATCGAGGATATAGGGCAGCCACTTTGCGATTTGGTTATGGGAAATTTCATGAAAAGAATATGGTCCTGTAAGCGTGGTCGTTGTGGCCATTTGGCTGATGTTGTTTTTCATTATTAATGGCATACCTTCCTCTTTATTATGAAATAAACATCCGATCATTTGTCTCAACAAATTGCATATTTCTTTGAATACCAAAATAACACCTCTTGTTGGAAAACCCTTTACTAAGCTGTTGGTTCTGTTAATAATAAAAAAATCGATTGGGGAAATGTTGGTTGTCACAACCGTATTCTTTTCACTGTGTGAAAGGAAAAAGGCTTAATTTTTGTCACACATTGTAATAGTAAAAACCTGATTTTTGAATAAAAATTGCAGAGATTTTGAAATGTTTAAAAAATAGTTGACTTTAAACGTTAACTATTACATTGGAACGAATCGCAATATAACCCAAAGATTTTGTACTAGGGTGGATCGATTTAAAAATTTCCCAAGTGACGGAAAATCGTATTCTAGGAATCAAAATAAGAAACTTTGCCGAGGAACCATACCTCTAAAACAAAATCTGATGACCCGAATTTTGACACGTAGGGTCAAATATATGGCATCAAATAAAAAATATATGGACTCAAATATATGGACCTCGGGCAAAGTTTCTTATTTGATCCCTATAATACGATTTTCCTTGTAACTTGAGCGATTTTTTTGCCTCTCTACAAATCAACCCGCCCTATTTTGTACACTTGAAGTGATTAATTTTTGAAGTTCTGAAGTACGAGACTATTCGGCTGATATCGCACATACGTGAAGTATCCCATATGTATGATATCAGTCATTGTATAGATGCAGCCATTGTATGAATAGCAAACAAAATGCGTTTTGTTTTCTTTCATTTGCTGCTGCACAATCTGCAACATTTCACGACGCAAAAAAGCCTATCTATGGTCAACAAAACAAAATTGCGAATTTTGTTTTCCCATTCGAGTGAACGGCGGTCGTCATAAATAATTACATTGTTTTTATTATTGGTTGTTTTTTGTGTGTTTTGGACAAGCAATTGCATATAATTCATATATGTACATATACTTGGTTTTATTACCAGATTGTTAATGTCAAAGATTTAACCTAAATCTTGAGTTTTATTTGGCGCAATACTTACTCTGCAGAATAAAGTCATAAAAATATGAACACATCTTTGGGTTTGCCAAAATATATTATAGAATATTGATGAACTCACCTAAAACGAGAGAAAAAAGAAAGAAAAATACAAAAATATCATTAATAAATTTTCGCTGCATTGGCACTTTTGTCAACGGACATATAAATTATGAACAAATGTATTGAATACGTGCATTGAATTGACTACATATTCGTGCAATTAGTTTAGTAGAGTATAAACAAATTAATGGCAAATGTGCTGTCATTTATTGTTTATGGGGGTATATGTACATATATAAATACGATTGTACAAAAATTTACAAATAGAATTGTTGTCGACATACATTTCATCACCTGAAATCATAAAAAAGACCTCCAACATGGCTTTCTTGCATTTGCAGGAAATTTCAAATTTCATTAATTATATTATTAATTTTTGCATATAGACGATTTCTGCCGGGAAATATACCCGTACATTGTTGTCAAATGTCACTTGTACAGCAGTATTACCATTTTGAGAATTTGTTTCTGTGAAACTGTTAATTCATGGCATTTCCTTAATAATTTCAGAATTTTGCTAACAAAGAACACTAAACAGTTTCCAAAAAAATATATGTTTGATATATATGTCCGTTGTAATTAAAATTTAATTTCCGTCTTCGAATACGGAGAAAATATAAGAATAATTCTTCACAGATTTTAATTTACAACGAATTGGGGTTTTTTGGCAACTTTCTTTTTATACCCTACACCACACTGTGGTACAGGGTATTATAAGTTTGTTTTACGGCAGATGTTTGTAACACCTGAAAATAACACAGCTAGACCCACCTTAAAGTATACCGATCGACTCAGAATCACTAGCTGAGTCGATTTAACGATGTCCGTCCGTCCGTCCGTCCGTCCGTCCATGTAAAGTTGTTCGTCAACTACAGGTCGCAATTTCACTCCGATCGTTCTGAAATTTTGCAGTTTAGAGTATTTCGCGGCTGTTAAGATCGCTATTGAATTTGGTTGAAATCGGTTCAGATTTAGATATAGCTCCCATATATATCTTTCGTCCGATTTGGCCCTTTAGTCCTATAGAAGCTGTATTTTACATCCAATCGTTTTGAAATTTAGAATGGTAGAGTTTCTTGATCCATGAACCAACATTGCCGAATTTGAAGAAAATCGGTTCAGATTTAGCTATAGCTCCCATATATATGTTTCGTCCGATTTGGCCCTTTAGTCCTATAGAAGCTGTATTTTACAACCGATCGTTTCGAAATTTAGAATGGTAGAGTTTCTTGATCCACGAACCAACATTGCCGAATTTGAAGAACATCGGTTTAGATTTAGCTATAGCTCCCATATATATGTTTCGTCCGATTTTGCTCTTTAGTCCTGTAGAAGCTGTATTTTACATCCAATCATTTTGAAATTTATAATGGTAGAGTTTCTTGATCCATGAACCAACACTACCGAATTTGAAGAAAATCGGTTAAGATTTAGCTATAGCTCCCATATATATGTTTTGTCCGATTTGGCCATTTAGTTCTATAGAAGCTGTATTTTACATCCAATCGTTTTGAAATTTAGAATGGTAGAGTTTATTGATCCATGAACCAACACTACCGAATTTGAAGAAAATCGGTTAAGATTTAGCTATAGCTCCCATAGACATGTTTCGTCCGATTTGGCCCTTTAGTCCTGTAGAAGCTGTATTTTACATCCAATCATTTTGAAATTTAGAATGGTAGAGTTTCTTGGTCCATGAACCAACACTGCCAAATTTGAAGAAAATCGGTTAAGAGTTAGCTATAGCTCCCTTATATATGTTTCGTCCGATTTGGCCCTTTAGTTCTATAGAAGCTATATTTTACATCCAATCGTTTTGAAATTTAGAATGGTAGAGTTTATTGATCCATGAACCAACACTACCGAATTTGAAGAAAATCGGTTAAGATTTAGCTATAGCTCCCATAGACATGTTTCGTCCGATTTGGCCCTTTAGTCCTGTAGAAGCTGTATTTTACATCCAATCATTTTGAAATTTAGAATGGTAGAGTTTCTTGATTCATGAACCAACATTGCCGAATTTGAAGAAAATCGGTAAAGATTTAGCTATAGCTCCCATATATATGTTTCATCCGATTTGGCTCTTTAGATCCAATCGTTTTTATACCCTACACCACACTGTGGTACAGGGTATTACTTAAGTATAAAATGTCCCAAAAGTAAATTTATGTAAACAATTTATACATGAATTACAAAATTTATATATCAGAGTTATTCAATATTACGAGAGTGGTGTAGGGTATTATATAGTCGGCACCGCCCGACTTTAGCCTTTCCTTACTGGTTTTCAATTAAATTTTTAAAAAATCTAAAATATTATAAATTAAAAAATATCTCCAAAAGAATAGTCCGTTATGTTATCTTTTAAACTATGTAAACTTTGTAAAAATCGCGCAATTAAAAATTATGTATAAATTATTATGTATATAAACTCTAAAAAAATTATGTATATAAACTCTAAAAAAACCTTTTTTTTACGTTTTCTTTCAAATGACATAAACATTGTAAAAATCGGTCAAGCCGTTCAAGATATACAATACAAAACAAAAATTCATTTTTTTAAATTTCTTAAAATTTTAAATTCACATAAAAACTTTTTTTTCCAAAAATATATGATAGCAACATTATATTTTATCATGTAGCAACGTTTTATAAACCTTTTATTCAAAAATAAAATTTATAAGTTAATCTTACAAATTCGGACCCTAGTATAAATGTAAAATATTAATTCACCTGCAAAAAATATTGAAAACAATGTTGTCTCTCTCAAAAAATAAACTAGACAAGTACTTAAACTAATTCCAATGAACATACAACACTTGGATGTATTGAGACCACTTTATTTTGTCCTTAATTCAAATCGAGTAGACTAAAACTGTTAAAACAAACCCATAAAATCTAATGAACATTGACCAAACTTTATAATCAAATTTAAGGCAGATGTTCGATGTTTGATCTATTTATAAAATTGAGCCAACCAATTCATTAAGTAGCCAATGAGAACCTTTCGAAGTTTTTCAATAAAACGAAAAAATAACGAGAAGCAAGAGAAAAGTGCAAACAAAAACCAACTGTAAGGAAAACTGGTAATCAATGTTCAATGTCCAATCAAAATTTCTAGAAAATGTAATTTTCTGTTCTGGTTATATTTTGTAAACAAAATATAGGCAAACACCACACACACACACTCGCATACACACAACATATTCGCTAACAAGGAAAGACTTTTAATATCCGATGAGTAGGGAAATTTTGTTCTACATATACATACGATACATAAATATAGCAAAATTACACACAAAAAAAAGAAGAAACACTACAGACCCTTCGTTAAGGGCCATATGAAAATACAATCAACCATATAAAGTCCTTATGGAGGTACCCACAGCACGGGTACCCGTCCCATCTCAATTCAATATGCATATTTTTGCAAATGTCTAGCCCCGGAGACAAGAAAAACAAAAAATCATCCTCTTTCCTGATCCCAAGGGACGAACGGTGGTGGTAACACCATATGGAGAATAAATTGGTGTTAAAACCCGAGCACCATATTTTTTAAAGGGATATAGTGGAGAGGGAGTGCTGAGAAGGTTCGTTTGTCCGGCTGTTGGAAAATTGGCCTAAGTTGAAGTCATTAAACTTGGACACAGAGTATAAAATAAAATTGAGTATATTCACGTACATTGTTGTAGTTACGAGACGAGTATGCTGAACTTGATTAAGCATTTTATGAATACTATGAGACTATTAATCGGTTGCTACGCGTCCGTGAAATTGCACCCTTTTATGTGGATGGCATTAAATCACTAGACATTGGTTTTACATCAGAATCTAAGATTTATAGTCCATTTCAATGCATGCAATTCATCACAAAAATGGTTTAGTAATCGCATTAAACATATGAAGCGTTGCGAAGAACAGCGGCCAATATATGGGCAATTTTGCGATATATTGTTCTGGATATATTTCGAATCAATCTGATTTATAATATATTTTTCTCAGCGATGCCTACTAAAAATGTCGACGATATGTATGATTTTTTACATATGATAAGATTTCATTGCACTTTTTCAGGGGTAAGGAGGTGAGAAGCGTGGACGACTGTTTTGAGAAAAATAATTGTCCAAATGTTCCCTTTATCTTTGGACTGAAGCGTATATTCCGAAGTCTTCCACTTCAAAATAACCAAAGAGATAAGTCACCTCCCTGATTTCCCAACAAACTTTGTGGTCGAATTTCGCGAAAAGAAGAGCTAACATAGAAAAACGGCTAATGCCACTGGAATTAGCATGGCCGAAATAGGTATATCCATAGGGTCTCCTTTCTGTTACATTTTTGGACTAGCACAGTGTTATTATAGACAAATCTTTGTATGCCAAATTTTTAAAGCATTTTTATTGACTCAGTGCATTTTTTAATTATAATGATCATGTCAGTTAAATAACTTCCACAAAAATATTACATTTTTGTTAACAGGTTCAAAATCGCAGACATTTCTCATTGACTCTACAGATTTCGTAACTGAACCCGGTTTTTCTGTGTAACTATCTCCCGATTTGTCATAAATGGGATACAAGACCAACATTCTCAGCCGATATTCAAGAAATTCGTCATATATGGGCTGTCTTGCCTCAGCTATAGGTCTAGCATTCCTAGCATATATCCAGTTTGGAAATCGTATTTTTTTGCAATCTCTACGGAATTAGCCCGAGAGTAACGTTTGGAGTCATGAACAAATACATGGTGGCCCAAAATGACCAAAGGGGTTTGAATTCCTTATAACTTATCAATATAATTTTTTTATTTCTTTGCAATATTTGGTAAAGAGACTTGGAGAATTTAAAATGGCACAGTACACAATTGAACGAGTTTGAATATCCGAAGCACAAAATGACTACGCCTTACGAGGTATAATTTTTTATAATTAATTTAAAAATATTCTCCATTAATATACTGTATTTAAAAAAATAATAATAATTATGTCTTAAATAAAAAGTTATAACGAACTCAAACCCCTTTGGTCATTTTGGGCGAACCTGTAGTATCGAATCAAAGAGAATCGTCCGAGATTAAGAAAAGTCAATCTGTCGGGTTGGTGCACATGATAAACCTTGAAAGGAGTATCCGATTGACTTTAAATTTGATATGTGGCAATATTTGTTTTCTATCTCAGGCTATGTTCGAAGATTATTGGTCCACTCCTTCTAGTACGAGGGCAGTCCCAAAATTAGCCGAAATGACATATAGATGGAGGTAGTAGTTTGAAATAATTACTTTCGTGAAAAGTGGCAACCTTCTAAAAGATATATGTATTATGATTCAAGACGCCTCGTTGTTTAGTTTTTTCAGAGCACTTAAAAGTAAATGAGCTCAGTGAATTTGTAAACGTGGAGAAAATCACCGATATTTAATACAATACTTTCATTTGAAAGGTATCAGAACTAATATTAAAATTGAGCTAGATTCAACTTTGGAAGTCTGCTCCTTCGTTTACAACTATAAAATATTGGGTGGCAGAGTTTAAATGGGGCCGTACGAGCTGCCAAGAATTGAGATGTCCATGCCATAAATGGTTAACAAATCCACAAAATTGTATTTGGATGACCGTCGGATGAAAGTTCGTGAGCTAGCTAAATTCATAGGCATTTCAAGAAGTGCTATACATCGCATATTGACGGAAAATGTGATGATGAGAAAGCTGGGCAAAAAATGGGTGCCGCATTTGCTCACAATCAAGACAATCCACTATTGCGATGTTCAAAATCAATCAAATTGCTTCAGCAAGCACCTTATTCGCCAAATTTAGCTCCCTCAGATTATTTTTTGTTTCCAAACTTGGAAAAATGGCTCGGCCGAAAAAGATTTGCCAGCAATGAAGAGATGGAGGTTGCGGTTGATGGCTATTTTCTGGAGCTAGACAGTTCTTACTATAAACAGGCTAACGAAGCTATTAAAAATCGCTGGAAAAAGTGTATCGAGCTAAAAGGAGATTATGTTGGGAAATAAAGAAAAAATTTCTCAAATTTGTTGTGTTTTCTTTGTTAGGTCGGCTAAATATAGGACCGCTCGAATAAGTGTATCGAGCTAAGGAGATAATAAATAAAGATAAACTGTCTCAAATTGGTGGTTTTTATTGTTAGATCGGTTAATTTTGGGACCGCCCTCGTACCTTCCCAACAAAGGGTTAAAATTTGGTGAAATATTTTTATAATATAACTTCTATACCACATTAGAGCGTACCGATTTTGACTTTTTTATGATTTTTGTGAATGTGGGTGTCCAAACAGAGCCGCCTATGAGTTTGGGGGTCGTGGGTTCGATTCCCACCAGTGGCTCTGGTCTGTCGCAACAAAAATTAACAAGCAACATGGTCTTTGTCACCCGGCTTCTCCCTGGACCGTAAAATTAGAACTTTGTATTGTAATTCATTTAAATAAATAAATAAAAAAGATGGCGCTTGATGTGTGTTACTGTAATTTGAAAGGTTTTTGCTTATTCACAAAAATTTAGCTTCGTAAATTGGCGTTTAGAAAAAAAATATAGAACGCGGTCACGAAATTGGCGTTCCTTATGTCTAAGAAAAGACAACCATCATTAAATTGTTCGTATAAAATCACCGATTGCTATTTATAATAATTTGGAAAAACTTGTTTTTTTTTAGTTTTTCATAATAAATTTTGTGAGCCATAACCAAAGACCCTGACGCAAATTGCATATGTGTGTAGAGAACATAATAACACGTAAATTGATGTGTAATATGTTACTGTAATTAACTCATGTAGGAGTTAAAGGTAAGATTTTCACTTTTTCAGAAAACTGATTTTTCAATGTTTCTACTTCAACTTCCCCATAACTTCTGTAGAAATTATTTAATTGTTTTCATATTATGTATTTTAGAAAATTTAATTAAATTAATAAACTATAGACTGAGTAAAATGTGTCCACCTTTCTGACTCAGACACAGAGTACCATATGGTCTGAGCCTGAGCCTTATAACATTACTCACAAATTGAGGCTACACATTAGTCCTTGTACTCGACTGACATTTTCTTACTTCCTTCTTTCTAGATACTCGACAAGATTGCACCATTTTGAATTGTAGGGTACCTTCAATGAAGTCCCCTTTTCGATATTATTAATCTGTTTCACCCACCGAGCAAGAGCAGCCGTTAACTGGTCAAAGCCAAAATGTTTGAGACATGAATTAATTGATGCAAAAATGGTCTCACCATATAAAACCCTTAGCGCTCCGACCGATTTCCCTACAATCTCATAAACATAAGACCACATAAGAGTCAGTTGCTGTAGTTGTTGGTGCTGGCACAAAAAGGATATTAATGCTATATCCTTTCTATCTGGAACATGTTACCATGTTAACCAAATCAGTTTAGTTTTATACGAACGTTTATGCATTAGGTCCTGGTTGCTTGTGTTGTTGTTAATTTACAGGAGGGAAGAGGGAGATAGGGTTGTCCGTCTCTCCCTTTCGTTACTAGTTATCCTTACTTACAGGATATGAGGTTGATTTTAAATTAGACTTAATGGAACTATATATTGATGGCCTTCCATATTGATAGGCTCTCTGTCGGACTTCCTAAAGAGTTCATGAATTTAAAGCCCTTTGCTCTTAGGACTTGGCCATTTTAAGGATTGTTGTCGCTGCTGTGGTTTCTTGTTTAATTTATTAATCAATATATGAATGTTTGATGCAAACCATTCAATGGTTTCAAATCTCTGCAAGTCATACGGAAACATATACACGCACACACACACAGACACATACTCTAATGAACCACAGGACGCACTCTCTTGACTTGTCTGATAAAGCCTTTGGCCGGATATAAATTGGAGTGGCATTTAACATTGAGGGAGGGACAGGTCGTGCGTATGTGTGGATATGGTAATTCCTTTTTGTGTGTGTGTGTGTGTGTGCAGTTATGAATTCAGGTCTGTCGATATGTGTAAAGTCATTCTCTCAGTTTGTATTTTTTTTTGGCTTGTTTCTGTGGTATTTTTTGCAATTTGACAAAAACCACAAAATGCAATCTGAGTGCGGAAAAGTTTCGATATGAATTTTATTTTTTGGAAACATTGTTGAATTGGAGTTTTGTGGCTTTTCATTGGAAAAAAAGATTAAATATTTTCATAAAATAATTTTTTAACAGCTTCAATTCTGTGCAAAGAAGCACACTCGACACAATTTTGTTTATTTGTGGTAAATTCAGTTTAGTTTACATTTCTAAATAAATACAAATATGTACATTACAAATTGTGAGTGGGATGGTTGGTTGTGTTCTACATACTTTTCAATTAGGTGGCATGGTATGTATTTATATTAAGGGGGCTTCACGTTTTGTCAATTGAAGGGAAAAATAAAATATTGGTAGGGAAAACTAAGGGAAAAAAAAGGAAAAAAATATAGTATTTTTTCCCTTATTTTCTAATTTTGAATATTTGCGGGTTTAAAATAAGTTCATAGAAGAATTTTATTTAAAAAAATGTCCAGATATGTAATCTTACTTTTAATCCTGGCACTTTTTGGGCTATAAAGGCAATGAAGAGAATAAAATATGGTATCTGCTGTAAGAGATCAAGTAAGCTCAAATCTCAATTTGGCAAAAAATCGCAATTTGGCAGCCTCTTTCAGAGAATAACGGAATTTTTGGGAAAAAAGCCCAAAGCTTATGACACTGTCATTCAGAAGTGATAGAATAATTTGTGGGAGAAAAGACCAAAGTGAAAAATTTTAATTTCAGCAGTTTCACATGAATTTTAAAACTTTGAGGGGGGAAGTACTAGAAAGAGTGGACCAATATGATACACCCGCAAACATTACCGGAAGTCAATCAGTTACTCCCTTCGAGAGTTATCGTACGCACCAGATAGACAGACAGACGGACAATACTCAAGCCGAACCTACTTAAGGACTTATGTATTCCTTCGATGTGTTATACTTTTGGACAGTAGCAGATTATATATACACACATCCTCTACAGTGGAGGTATATATGTACATATGTACAAAAAGTGGCATACTGTTATATAAAATCAAAACCAAATTTTTTTTATTAAAAATACTATTATCGTCGAAGGTACCCTTAGTATTTGCACTATCATAAGTATATGCCCGATCAGGTCGACTTATATGTTAAATTGAAGCTATTAATGTGGGCTACCAATGTTGGAAATATCTCTTTCACTTAGAAACAGTGGTTTAGTAACAGTCATTAAACAAATTGGAAAAAGTAGATTTTTTCAACAAAAAAAAAAAAAAAATACTGGGACATAAAAACATAACAAATATAAAAAAATTGAAAAAGAGAATTTCGGTAAGAGAATTTCAAAATTTTTTTTTTTAATTTCTGTTTAAATAGCGATTTTATTTATTACTTTTATTTGTATTATGTACATTTGAGTTTATTTACATGAACAAGTTTCATTAGAAGTAATTGTGAGTTCTTTGTTGACGTTTGTAGATTTCGGAATCGGTTTCTCTAACGAGGAACCAAATATAATCTCCCATCATTCTTTCATCCCAGTGCCCTTGGTAACGCCGCTCGACGGACTTCAATTCTTGGTGAAACCTTTCGCCATGTTCGTCACTTACGTCGCCCAGATTCTCGGGGAAAAAGTTTAAATGAGAATGCAAGAAATGTGTGCCAATATTCATTATGACAGAATAATAATTTTGAACGGCGATTCGATTCCAAGAATACATGGACAGACAAATCTAACAAGTAAAAGTGATAAGTTCGGCCATGCCGACTCATATATATATATATCCTCCATCATGGATTTCATTAAATTATATTATGGAAAAATCTTTGGATATGGAGCAAATCATCCTTTCTGTTTAAGCAAATTATTAAATAAACAACTTTTAGGGCTCAAATTCTTTAGACAAACTCTTCATCTGAGAAGTGTGGTATTTATGGCTTAAATAATGGTGTTTTCTTTTGTGCCAAAAAATGCTACATTGTAAAATAAATGCTGCACTGTGAAAGGGTTTCGTTTTCTTTTGTGAAAAAAGTCGCACTTGCACGGGTCAAAAATGCAACATTTCAGCCCTGTATTTAATCGAAGGGGTGGATGCTGCCCTTCAAAACAGATGGTTTTTTCGGCGTCGAGCGAATAGTTTGGTCAGATGCTTTATTTAGGCGGCGCCGTGGAATATTCTTTGTTTTTAGTTTACTTTTAGTGAGTTAAAAGGCTAGTTGTTTGCATTTTTGTTATCGATTCTGACCATAAAAAATGCAGCAGTACAAGAGGGTGTAGGCGACATTATTAAAATGCTGCTCTCTGACAGGGCAACATCTGTTTTTAGAAAAGAAAACACCATAAGAATATTTGAGAGCCACCCTACACGGGGACTACAATAAAATATAAACTGATTTATATAAATTTTATTGAGATTAATTCTTGTCAAAATAGAACACCGACTGCAAAGTTTCAGGCATAAACATGCTTTTTTGAAATCGACATCTTTATGTGGAATATAATAAAATATGAACTGATTAAAAAAATTTTTACTGTGATGAATTCTTGTCTCAATAATATACAAACTGCAAAGATTTAGCTAAAATGCTTAGAAAATTTGATATTAGTGGCTTAAATAAGCGTATTTTTGAGCGACCTCTATAGGGTGATTATAACAAACTATGAACCAATTTGTAAAATTTTTGCTGCGATGAATGCTTGTCAAAAGAATACAATCTGCAAAGATTCAGCTAAATTGTTTTAAAAATGTGGTATCTATGGTTCAAAACCCATATTTTGGAGCGACCTCTATCATAACATTGACCGATATGGCCCATTTGCAATCCCAAATGACCTGCAAATATAAGAAATATATCTACCAAATTTGATCAACTTAGCTCTATTATTACGGACGGTAGCGTGATTTCAACAGACATACAGACGGACATGGCTAAATCGTCTTAGAATTGTACGGCGATCAAAAATATATATATTTTAAGGGGTCGCAGATCCATATATTAAGGTGTTGCAAACGGAATGACAAAGTTAGTATACCCCCATCCTATGGTGAAGAGTATACAAACATTTCTTATACCTATACTTTTTCTACTATTTTTTTTTGAAACCCATATCAAATAACAATTTATCAGTTTATTTAGGTCTACGAATTGATTTTATGGTTCAAAAAGAAATATTATTATTTAACAATCTGTTTGGCTTACTAGCATGCTTACAACTTTATTTGATGGCTCGAAAAATATTGTAAATCAAGTGAAATCATCAAGATTTCGTATAGTAGAACAACTTTCTTATGGCGTGGCGTGTCCTCTTTCTCTACTACTTTCTTGCAACCGATGTGAAATAATTGAGCAAGTGGTATTTATTTATTAGATAGATTTACGACTTTATTTAACGGCTCGAAAGATATTGTACATCAAGCGATTATTATGTATCTTCTTTCTCTACTACTTTGATGTTGTAGTAATATT
Organism: Eudasyphora cyanicolor; assembly: GCA_963930755.1. NCBI lineage: Eukaryota > Metazoa > Arthropoda > Insecta > Diptera > Muscidae > Eudasyphora > Eudasyphora cyanicolor. The sequence goes on along the minus strand of OZ005734.1, from coordinate 275,570,822 downwards.
TTATGAAGGAAAAAAGCTCTTTGTAAATCCGCTGTATATTATTCATATATTATTTTTTTAAACATGTGAAGAACTTGTCCTTTATTTGCCTATCGTTAAAGGGTTAATGATACTTTTCCACGACAGTTTATTTCATGCTCGTTTGAAACACCTTCCCCATTCATTCATCTCTAATATTAGTATGGACAAATACTGATCGATATGTCTGCTCTAAACTAAATATTTTTCTATTTGTCACTTGATTGTTTATTTTTATAACAATTACTAACTATTTTTCTAATATGTAAAATGTCGCGTACACATTTTTCTTTTCATTGTCTCTTTTTCACACTTTGATAGAAGCGAACCTTCAGTGTATGTTTTTGTTACTGTCACAAAATGACACCCACTACTTTGGTGTGTACATATATATTTTGTTTGCAAAATAAAAAATGAAAAACAATACAACATTAATATCTAAAATGATAAATTAAAAGAAATTAACTAAATTATCTGAATATGTGTTCAGTATTTCTTTTGTCTGTTGGAATTTCTTTAGTCTCTTTTTCTATTTGCCCAATGTTGTTGTTACTTAAATGAAAAGTATAATTTATCAGAATTTGCATATTTTCAGGAAAAAATGCAAACGTACATATATAGCTTCTGTTGGCTTGTCATTTTAATCTTTTGTGGTGCATGTTATTCGCACTGATCTAATAACTCATCAAATAAAATGCAAACTACGCTAAGTGACAAAAAAATGCACAGTCAATAAAATTTATAAGGATTTGCATATCGACGTATATGTAAATATACGTCATAGGACTTAATTAAATTGTGTATATATTAATTTCGAAGACAATATTATTATTGATCAAAAGACAGAATGTGGAATGTCACAAACAGTAAAACAACTGAAAATTATAAATGTAAACATATTAAATTTTTAAAGAATCGCTATACTGAAAATAAAATGATTGAAATACTGAAAATCTATATAAAAGGATCGATATACTGAAAATTACTTAATTTAAAAGATTTTGCTTCTAGGACGGATAATCTTTAAAATAAGTACAAGGAATTAGAGAAATTTACTTAATATTATAGACATTCTCTAATGTTTTGTTTATCGTATAATTTTCAAGTATAAAAAATTGTTCCTTTAAAGATTAGGAAAGTTTTGAAACAAGATTTTTAAAAATATTTTATTTTTTCATTGTAGAGTCTAATTGGCAAAATTTACAATATTAGTTATTTTCCTTTGTGCTTCAGAGAACAAAATAAATTAAAACAGATTTTCTTCGTTTTTTATTCTTTAAAATATATTTTTTATAAATTTTATCAGTATTTCTTTCCACGACACTTCCAATGCGAGCTGAGATGAAATGAAAAATGCTAATGTTATTTTTCATAAATAATAAACACATTTCTCCAAATGCCAAGGATATATTCTACATCTACATTTCACATTTTATATCATAGCATAGCTTTTTTTTCTCTGCACTTAATTTATATATTTGTTGCGGTTTCTCTGTTTTTTCAGCTTCTTTTTTGCTATGTTTCTGGGTACTTTCAGCACTTTTTTGCTCAATTTTGCGTGTTGGTTTTGTAACAGATATATGCAAATACTGTTATATGGAATGTGGGGTAAAAACGACAGCATAATAATAGAGTCATTTATAATAAAACTTCATTTTCAGTTTAAAGGATTACAAACGCCATAGCAGCAGCGTTGTAAAATATTATTAAAGCTGAAATCTGTATTTTAAATATGTTTAACTGAGAATTCGTTAAAAAACTTCGATTTTAATTGGATAGCAGCAAATCAATTTCACGAAACCGGACTGTCAGAATGTGGTCTGTTCAATTAGTTAATGAATTCATTAATAATAATTGTGAATCAGAAACTGTGAAAATTACCACAAATTTTCACACATTTTTACATGAAAATTAAAAAAAATAATCGATTGCTATTAAATAAAAGAAGACTTGTGAAATAAAGGGTGGACAATTTAAAATTTAAAAAGAAGTACAGATAATTTTTTTAAATTTCTGGTTTTATTGAAAAGTTTGAACTAATAATGGAACACAATATTATTCATATGACTACCACTACTGGCTCGGCAGTACCTTATCCGATCAACCCAATTTTTCAGCACATTTTCGATTGTTTCGGGTCGAATCTCTTCAATGGCAACTTCGATTTCATGTTTCAACGCTTCAGTTGTCTCTGGATGCTTTGCGTAATATTTATCCTTAATGGCTCCCTACAGAAAATAATCTAAAGGGCTCAAATCACAAGTCAAAGTAATCGGTAGTTTAAATTTAAAATGGCCCACAATTTAAATGGCCAGCAATTTAGGATATTCGAACATTCGGACTGGAATTTTTTTGAGTTTTTGTTGCTTTTCCCAAAAAGGACGAAAAGGACCTCTAACAAGTAAGAAAGTTCAGTCGGATATACCGACTAACCAATCCCCTCACCTTGAGTCTCAAAAAAATATTATTAAATTTATTTATTTTTTTGTTTTATTTAAATAATTATCAATTTAAATTGCATTTAATACTTTTAAAGTATGTACTGGTATTAAAGTTGGTACAAAATGGTCTATTTGTATAAGAGGTACCAAAAGGGGCGTCCCAATAACGGTCACTTTTCTCTTTTCTCTAGGTACTATAAAAACATTACACTGTACAAAATTTCAAGTATTTGTAAGCTATTAACTTTTGGTTCAAAATTGTCCATTTGTGTGGGATTACCAAAAGTGGCGTGTCAATTACGGCCACTTTTCTCTAGACTCTAGGTACTATAAAAGCATTGCACTGTACGAAATTTCAAGTATTTGTATGCACCGGTATTATAGTTATAAGCTGGTAACTTTTGGTACAAAATGCTCTATTTGTGTGGGAGGTACCAAAAGGAGCGTGACAATAATGCCCATTTTTCACTGTATTGTAGGTACTAATAAACTACTACACTGTACAAAATTTCAGGTCTTTGTATGCACTGGTAATAAAGTTATAAGCTTTTAACTTTTGGTTCAAAATTCTCCATTTGTGTGGGAGGTACAAAAAGGGGCGTAGCAACTTCGCCCATTTTTCTCGAGGTAATAGTGACTTCTGAACTAATACTATGTCTAGAATTTCAGAGGATTCAAATAAGTAGACTAGAAGTTATTAAATAATCAATGCTTCACTAAATGTTTACCCTTTGTGGGGGAGGTATTAGAAGGAGTGGACCAATATGGCCCATCTTCAAACTTAGCCGGAGATAGAAGAAAATATTACCAAATACCATTTTTGAAGTCAATCGGTTACTCCTTTCGAGAGTTATCGTGCGCACCAGCCAGCAGACAGACAGACGGACGGACATTGCTCATTCGACTTAAATTGACCCAATACGGATATCCGCCGAACATACTTAGGGTCTTAGGTCAGTCCTTCCATATGTTACACTTTTGGTTCGTAGCAAATGATATATACCCTCTTTTCTAAGGTGAGGGGATACAAATGAGAGATATTTGTTCGAAATGCTCTACAAAAACATTTCCTATAGGATTTTAATGAAATTGATTTATTTTTTATCGTTTAGCTAAATGGTTATCTAAATCAAAAGACAGTGGTCTTTTTAGTTTGTATCACTTATTTATTTTATTTAATTTCCGATATTTCAACCAACAATCTGGTCATCTTCGGGGAGATTATTTTAAAATATTAATTTTTACATTTACTCAGAACACTGTGTTTGCAAAGTTCAAGATCCTAAAATGTTATTATTTGAATTTTCTGCAAACACTTCGCGAAGGGAAATAAATTAGGAATATGACAAAAGGAGGACCTTTTTATACCCTCACTTTAGTGTGACGAGGGTATATATCATTTGCTACGGAAAAAAGTGTAACACATCGAAGGAGTGATCTATGACCCTAAGTATGTTCGGAGGAAATCCGTTTTGGGTCATTTTAAGTCGAATGAGCAATGTCCGTCCGTCTGTCTGTCTGTCTGTCCGTCTGTCTGTCTGTCTGTCTGCCTGTCTGTCTGTCTGTCTGTGTGTCTGCTGGCTGGTGCGCACGATAACTCTCGAAAGGATTAACCGATTGACTTCAAATTTGGTATGTGGTAATATTTTGATCTATCTCCGGATGAGTTCGAAGATGGGCCATATTGGTCTACTCCTTCTGGTACCTCCCACACAAAGGGTTAAAATTTAGTGAAATATTGATTCTTTAATAACTTCTATACTACTTATTCGAATCTTTTGAAATTCTGCACATAATATTAGTATATTAGTCGCTATTAACTCGAGAAAAATGAGTGAAGTTGGCATGCCCCTTTTGGTACCTCCCACACAAATGGACCATTTTGCATCAAAATTTAACTGCTTATAACGTTAATACAAGTGCATAAAAATGCTTGAAATTTTCTACAGTATAATGTTTTTGTAGCGCCTATAGTCCGGTAAAAAATGGGCATTATTGTACAGCCCCTTTTGGTACATCCCACACAAATGGACCGTTTCGTACCAAAAGTAAACGGCATGTAACGTTAATACCAGTGCTTACAAATACTTGAAATTTTGTACAGTGTAATGCTGTTATAGTGCCTATAGTCCTGTAAAAAGTGGGCGTTATCACCCCGCCCCTTTTTGTACCTCCCACACAAAATGACCTAATCATACCAAAATTATATAGCTCGTAACTTTAATATACCAGTGCACATAAACGCTTATAGTTCAGCACAATGCAATGTATTTAAGAATGTACTGTTTACCGAAAAATATGTGTATTTGGAAAACCCCTTCTGGTACCTCCCACACAAATTGACAGATTTATTGGTGTAATGTTATATATTACATTACTCACAAAGTGAGGGTATACCTTAGTCGGTTTACCCGACTGAAACTTTCTTACTTGTTTTTAAAAACAAAGACATTTCATATTTAAAATTCTGCAATTTAACGAAAATTAGGTAATTGCCACTATTTTAATTGAGAATGTCCTGATTTTAAAAATTAGGAAATCTTTGGAGGAGCGATTTTAAATTTGGCATAAAGACAAAGGGGAAATCGTCATTGTTATCAAGCAAATGGTCCCCCATTTTAACTATGAAATGTCTTTATTTTGGAGTTGTTTTGAAGCAAAATCTGTAACACTAAAATAAACACATTTCATACTTATAATTAGAAGAATATCTTTAATGTTACATAACTCAAAATTTGTCTTCATTTAAGTAAATTGTCCTCATTTTATGTATTCAATGTCCTTATTTTAAATATTAGGCCGTCTGTGGAGCAAAATCATTAAATTTAGGGTAAAGGCATTTCATATAAAAATTTAAGACAATGACTTTAATATTAGGTAATATTAGGTAATACATCTTCAACATTAGCATAAAGACATGTCGTACTTATAATTAGACATTATCTATAATATTAAGTACATATACTTTATATTAAGACTTTTCATACTTTAAATTGGGAAAATATTAAGTAAATTGTCCTCATTTTAGCTATGGAATTTCTTTATTTGAAACACCAGTACGTCTTTAAAAAAAAATCATTAAATTTAGGCCAAATTCATTTCATATTTAAAATTAAACAAATATCCTTTATATTGAGCTATGCTTCCTCATTTTGAATGTGGAACGTCATTATTATAAAGATTATGAAGGCCTAGAAGCAAAATCGTTAGCATTAGGATAACAACACTTTATATGTGAAATTAAAACAATATCCTTAATATTAAATAAACTGTCCCCATTTTAGATATGGACTGACTTAATTTCCATGATTTTAATATTTTTGCAACAAAGTATTTAACATTAAGGTAAATACATTTCATACCTTAAATTAGGACAATGTCCTTAATGTGAAGGGATTTGTTCTCATTGAATGTACGGAATATCTTAATAATATAACATTACAACTTTAACATTAGGATAAAGACATTTCATACTTAAATGAATCAATATTAATATTATCACATCTTTGAATCAAACTCATTAAATTTGTGGTAAAGATTTGTCATACACTGAAAAAAAATTTGTCATAAAATTAAAGAAATGCTCCAAAGACGTCATTAGTTTTTAAAATAAGTACATTTTGTACTTAAAATATAGATAAGTTCAATAATATTAAGTAATTTACTTAATTTTAAGTAAATTTTCTTAATTTTAAGTACAAAATGTACTTATTTTAAAGACTAAGGACGTCTTTGGAGCATTTCTTTAATTTTATGACAATTTTTTTGCAGTGTAGTTAAAATTAGGCAAATGTTCCTAATATTAATTAAATTGTCCTTATTTTAGTATAGCATGTTCTTATTTTATTTATTAAGATTGGGACATCTCAAACTTCAAATAATGGGTGGGTTTATTTTAATTACTATGAAAATCTTTATATTTATTATGAGGAAATCTTTAAAATTTCATAAAGATCTATAAGAAAGAGTCTTCTTTATCAATTAGATGCATATTTGGTATGCACGTGCATCTGGAATAACAGCACATCTCAAAAAATCAAAATGTTCTGGAGAGCCAAAATACGTTTCCTCTCGCAGTACATTTGATACTAAATGTGCATAGTTGAGTGTTGGAAAAAGTAACAAATATTTTAACATACACTCAGAAAAAAATCGCATCTGTAGTATATTGTCCCAAATATATATTATGCTTGAAACATTTGAAATATATAATATTTGGAACACACAAATATTTTGGGACTCAATTCATTCGTTGAGTCAAGTTGGCTCAATTAATAATTTAATGGCCATACGAATCTTTTTGTTCGAGGTGGATTTTTTGCACTTTTTCTATATATTTTTTCTCGAATATCTCTTTTGTGCCTGAAGCAAAGTTGTAGATATTGAATAAGAGAAAAAAATGCGGAACAAACCTACACGAAAAAAGTGCATCCAGTGCCTAAAAAATCGCAAAAAAAACTTTGTACTCATAAATAATTTTATGCATAAATAGTTTAAAAGTTGATTTATAAACTTGTGTGCAATATTTATTGGAAATTAGTTGAATTGCATTTTTTTTGACTAAAGTTTATCATGATATGACACTACAAATTTGCATACTCAGGTTATGTTGGTGTTTTTTTTTGAAAATTTGCAACGAAGTTATTAGAAACTATGAAAAATTCATATATTTTAAAAACGATTTACTTTCCATTAGAAAAACCAGAAAGGAAAGGCTAAAGTCGGGCGGTGAAAACAATTCAGTATAAAATACAGCATCTATAGGGTCAAATCGAAGGAAACATATATATCTAAATCGGAACCGATTTTCTTCAAATTCAAAAGGCTTCTTTCCAGGTACGAAAGACTCTTAACAGCAAAATTTCAGCACGACTGGAGTGAAATTGCGACATTTACTCGTCGGACAACTTTAGATGAACAGACGGACGAACATACATGGTTAAATCGACTCAGCTAGCGATTCTAAGTCGATCGGTATACTTTAAGTGGTAGGTAGCTGTAGTATTTCTAGGTGTTACAGACATCTGCCATGAAACAAACTTGTAATACCCTGTACCACAGTGTGGTGTAGGGTATTATAAACTATACTCTGAAAACTTGCGCATTGTGCGTATAAGTAATATTATTACTTATAGGCCCATTGTGCGTATAAGTAATACTATTTACAAATGCGCTTCATGTAAAATATAGAAAACCGCTTTTAATTTATTATTTACAAAACCAAATGTTTGCTTGAAGCACATTTAAACACTCCATTTCATTCAACGTTAATAAAGATAGGTTGATAAATATATCTTATCTAGCGTGACAATAATTATAGTACATATACTCTAACTATTTTTAACACCTTAAATAAAAACTTTTAGATTTCTTTTAAGTTTTACTAAAACGCACAATTCCATGCATAGGCATTAAGCCTTAAATTTATTTGTTGTATATCAAAAAAAAAAAAATAGTCAGAGTGAAATAAAGACGTCGCACAATGGGAAAAAAGGGGTAAATACGCGCGCATAGCAATATTTTCTATCTCATGACTATACCGTTAGAGATAGAGTCCTACGGTTTAGACTATATTCAAGAGAATTCTTTGGAGAAGAAATAGGTGTACCCAGATTTTATTTTACTGTTACCATGTATCGCACAGTGAGGCTACAAAAGCGACTTTGTGGAAATTAGTGTAAAAATCGCAATATCGTACCAACTTCAGTGATCTTGATTTTAAATTTGAGCTGACAAAATTTAGTTCAAAATCTATTTGAGTTACTTGATTGTGTGTTGCTGCGTTTTAAATATATAGATCATTGAAATTGAAACTTATTTTTTTCAACATTGCGTTAAAAGTCTACAAAACAGGGCAATGTTTTTGAAATTGAAACCAAAACAACATAAATAGGATAAAATCGTAGTCTGCAATATTTTTGAAATCTGAAGTGTTCCAATAATGCGCTTACACAATGGGTCGTCGACTGGTAGCAAAAGAAAAGTTAAATTAAAAACAGAAAATAATCGGTCCACCCTAATATACACAAACTGCAGAAGCGTTTAACTATATTTTTATAGTTTTTGTAGAAGAAGTAAACAATAATAATTACACATATAATTCTTATAAAATTAATAAGATCACTATTTTTGATCGTAGGACACTACAAGCTTGCAGCCGGACATCTTCCGATCGTATTTATTGTCCGATTTTGTCGAAATTTCGTAAAAGTTATTTTTTTGGACCAAGAAAATCGGTCCATATGTTTCGGGAAAATCGGTTCATAGATCGATGTAGCTCCCACACATTTCTTCTATATTTAAAGTAAAAAAAGGACATATTTAAAGTACAAAAAACTGCCATAATCGCAAAAAGTCGCAGATAAACTTGGTAGTGTTGGATTCACCACTAAGTCACCTCTCTTCTCTATGTCATATGGTAGTGATCCCACGTGATCCAAAAATGTTGTATTCCATTTACTGTGGATAATTTTTTTAGAAAACAAAAAAAAACTGTATTTTTGCTTTGAAATATCTCCTCATTTAAAGACGCTAAAAATGCGTCTTATACACAAAAATTAAGATGAATATAACCTTATAATATGTTACAAGTCCGGTCGCATTTCACCAACAAACGAGAATTCTACAAGCATTTTAGTATATACATTTTATCATCGCAATTTTATTTGCATTTATGAGTAAAAAATACAAACTTTGAATGGTCATAACTCGGAATCACCTAGAGATATTTTCATAAAATTTGAAGGTATTTTCATTAAATGCTATCCACAATAAAACAACAATCCCAAAAAACTGATTTTTAAAAGTTGTTTTGAAAGTCCTATGCGCGCATATTTCATCATATTTTCCCATCGAGCGTCGTTGAAAATAAATTTTTAATATATTAACCCATCGTAACTGTAACAATTTTCCGTTGTTCTCCTTTAAATTTAATAGAAATCGGTTGGAAAAAGTAACGATATCGCATAATAAATGAAAGAATACATGGATGAACAGACGGACGAAAAAAATGTGTATCCCATTGTACGTATAAATAATATTAATACCCTATTTAATTTATATTACTCATACGCTTCATCGTAAACCTACTCGTAGATAACTTATTTAAAAAATTTTACTAGACAACAATTCGAAACATATTATTTAACCAAATTTATAGTTTGTTTTTAAGTCTTTTTAAAACACACAGTTCCCCGACAAGTCATTAAGTCTCAAAGTTTTTCTCTGCGTATCTCAAAAGTAAAAAATCGATATCTTTACAAAGCGTAATAGAGATATCGTTCAAAATAAACTTCATAAATATTCACCCACCGTGACTGTAGTCCTTTTCTTCTTCCATTTGGATGTGTTAGTGGTCTCCTGCTGCTCAACGATTTCCTTGGTGGTTGTATCAGCCATATTTGTAGTTAAAAGTGATCAATATACTCGTTTTAGTAGTGTTATCCTTTGTGCTAGCTCAATACACTTAAGGAGTGTAAAGCGTTTCAGCGCTGTAAGCGACAAATACACATATGCGTTGTTATCGTTTACTCTGTAGCTACAGCTGCTGGTTTATGTGGATGGATGTTTGCTATTTTTTATGTGTATGTGATGTTTGATTTATAGCGCTCAACTTTTATTGATGTTGGTGCTGTAGTTGTTGTTGCTATTATTATTGGTTTTATGAAATATATTTGTTTGTTTGAAGGGTTGTTGGCAAGGCTCAAAACAAAACAAAAATATATTTATATTTATTTAAGATTTTCGTTTAAACGATTTCCAAAGCCTGTGTTTTATTATTTTTCAATTTATTTATTTGATTTTTTTTGCTACAAATTTTAATTTACTATTTTACTCTTCTTTTTCTGGGGGGAGGGATTTATTCACTTGTATTTCACTTTTTTCTTTATTTTATATTTTGTTGAGTTACACTATCGTCGCTCCGATTGTTTTCGTTCACTTGTATTATTACTTTACATATTGTATCAATATTTGAAATCAACATTTTTCCCCAGCTATATGCATTCACAAATAGTTTTTTTCTTTGATTTTCTATTATTGCACTTGTTTGCTCTTATCTGAAATATTTAAAATAAAATTGATAAAAAACCACACACACAGAGAATTTTGTTTCCATTGTTGATAGCTCTTTGTTTGAACAGGTACGAAAAAAATCACTGATTGAAATGGTAACGAATGACCATCATTGGTACACTGGAATTTCCGTTTTTTTTTAAGTTGTTTATTTTTTCATATTGTTTATATTATATTTGCAGTTTAATTTTGCACAAAGAATCCATAAAACATAACATATTTTATAAGTGATGGGAATAACAAATAAACAAATATTCATTTTGATTTTGGGGTCATTGGTGCGTATACGTGTTTGAAATTAATTTAAATAAATATCAATCATGTTGTTATCTAGAACATGTTGGTGATGAAATACATTGAATTGAATTGTTATTTGTATAAGAAAAACTGTTTACCTCAATTGAAATGAGTGAGTTCTTAAATTGAACAAAATATTGCAAATGTTTTTTTCTGACATCTAAAGATCAAAGTGTTTATATACGAGAATATTTCATTAATGATTTTGAAGGTAAATCCTATTTATTTTGAATAACACAAATCCAAAATGTTTTGCTGTGGCTCAGAATTTTGCATTCGATTTAGATTCGGTAGATAATACAGTTCTCAGCCTATAAGGTGGTTGCTTTGAACTGATTTTATCATTTATCTGATTTTACCATTTATCCGAACTGGCTCAGGAAAGTCTTAAACTCACTTACTTAATTAGCGAAAACTTTTTAAATTATGCATCGGTTTTCATCGCAATGGTCTCATTGTATTAACGAGCGATCACACTTTTCGATGAAATAATAAAAATATTATACTTACACATTTTCTCATGTTTGTATGAGACTTTTATTTAATAAATAATTATTAATATTTTCTCAAAAAAACATGATTTTTCTCAATATCTTGCAAGATATCGTCGAAACTGCTGGACAGATGAAAATGATATAAGAAGAAAATAAAGGATATATAACTCTGTATTCTTTACAACTTTTCTGAACCAATTCCGATAAATGGTTCTCCAGTTGCGGTCAGATATGTGGTTCAACCACTCCATTTTTCAATATTGCGATTTACCCCGCGAACTGGAGTCAATTGAAAGAAACCACCTTTTAGGCTGAAAACTGTATTATTCCATATATCAAAATCGACTGCAAAACCGGGGCCGCAACAACTGTTGACCGGTGTAATTTATATGAAAATAAGGTCTGGGGTAACGCTTCTGGCGTATTTATTTTATTCCAAGAAAGAATTCGGTTGGTGCTATAGATTATTTTTGAAAACGTTAATAAAGATCGTTTTTGAATGGATAAAGAAATATATTTTTTGAAATCGATTCTACAATGTTTGATTACTCTATGTAAAACGATTGCTCAGTTTATTTTGATGGTAGTGTTTTATTTTGATGTGCTCTAAGATGTGAATAGCTCTAAGATTGAATAATAAATCATTTTTCCTCATTTTAAGTACGGAATGGCTATATTTTAAGCAGTAAGATGTCTTTCGATCAGAAAGTCTTTAAATTTGGTATAAATATACTTTATTCTTAACATTAGAAAACTTCCTTAATATTATGTAAATTGTTATTGTGTTTTTAAAGACTAACCTCGAATTTCACAACCTCCGGTTAGAGCTAACTCACAGTTAAAAAATAAATTTTTCATACAATTTGACAGCTGTAACTGTAGGTTAGCTCTAACTGTATGATAACCGGAGGTTGTGGAATTGGTCGTAAGAAGACTTCAGAGCAAAATTTTTAAAATAAAAATAAACACATTTAATATTAAAAATTAGGACAATATATTTAATAATAATTAAAGTGCCATAATTTTAAGTATGACATGTCTTTAATTGAAGGACTAGAATGCGCTTGGAATAAAATCTTTAAAATTAAAATAAAGTCATTACATACTTAAAATTAGGACAATGCCCTTAATATTAAGTAAATTGTCTTCATTTTAAGTATGACACGTCTTTATTTTAGGTATTAGGATGTCTTTAGAGAAAAATCTTTAAATTTAATATAAATACATTTCATACATAAAATTAGGAAAATTTAATAATTAAATAAATTGTCTTAAATTTCAGTAAATTATAGTAAAATATCCTTGTCTTAAAGTGGAATCTTCTTGTTTGAAAGATTGGCTTGTTTCGGGGCAAAATCTTTAAATATAGGATAAACACATTTCATACTTAAAATAAGGATAATTACTTCAATATTAAGTAAATTTCCCCAATTTTAAGTATGACATATCTTTTATTTAAGGAATAGGATGTCCTTGGATTTAAATCTTTAAAATTAAAATGAAGAAATTTTATACATAAAATTAGGACAAAATCGTTAATATTAAGTAAATTTTTATAATTATAAGTATCAAACGTCTTCATTTTAATGTACTAGGATGTCTTAAGATAAAAATCTTTAAATATAGTATAAATACATTTTATTCTTAATATTAGGAAAATGTTTTTAATATTAAATAAATTGTCCTGATTTTGAGTAAGTTATAGTAAAATATCTCTTTCTTAAAAATGGAGTCTTCTTTTTTGAAAGATTAGCTAGTTTTGGAGAAAAATCTCTAAATCTACGATAAACATATTTCATACTTTAAATTAGTATAATGTGTTAAATACTATGTAAATTGTCCTTATTTTAAGAATATATTATGTCTTGTGGTTCCTAGAAGGAACAAAGGGCCGCAATAATTTTATGTATGCAATATCCTTATTTCAACGGCTATCATTTCTTTGGAGCAGAAACATTAAAATTAAAAATTAGAATAAATGTATTTCATTCTTAAAAAATTAGGAACATTTCCTCAATATTAAATATATTTATGTATATATTGTTATTTACATTAAGCAAAATCTTTAAGATTAGGAAAAATACTGTTAATATTTCAAATAGGACCATTTTCTTACTATTAAGTAAAGTATGCCTATCTTGAGTATGGAATCTCCATATTTGTAAGATTAGCATGTTTTGAAACAAAATTTAAGTTGAGGATAAACATCATTTGATGTATGAAATATCCTTATTTTAAAGACTGGGATGTTTTTGGAGTAAAATCCTTAAAATTTAGAAAAGCTCTGCTCGTTCTTAAAATTACGACAATATCCTTCATATTAAAAAAGTTGTGCTTATTTTAAGTATAAAATATCTTTATTTGAAAGAATAGCATGACTTTGGGGCAAAATATTTTAAATTGAAATAAATATTTCATAGATAAAATTAGGAATATTTTCTTAATATTAAGTAAATTGTCCTAATTTTAGGTATGGTATATTCTTATTTTAAAAATCTTTAAAGCAAAATATTTAATATTTTGATAAAATCCTTCTACACATAAAAATTTGGATATATTCTTTAATATTTATAAATAGTCTTCAATTTTAGAATGGTTTGTCCTTGAAATCGATGTTTTTTAGTATTTTGTTACCCATTTTATTGATGTAAAAACTATTTTCAGTCCTCTAAAGTGCACATAATTATATTCAAATCTGCTTGAGTTTCATGAGATCTTTCTGTCCCAAATTACAGTCAAATTAGCGACAATTTCACTCACAAAAAGTACAAAGTAATAACAAAAATAGTTTGTGATTTCACTTAATTTTTTATTTGATATAAAAGCCATTTTGATTTACATATATTTAGGTCAAAATGCCGAATTTAATATCAACCAAAAGCTACATAAATAAGCCTCATACAAATGCAAAAAAAGGTTGTTGTTTACAAATGATGACTATTAATTAATTTAGTATTAATTACATGTCAAATAAAAATATACATTAAAGGATTGACAGATCATTTGATAAAGGGGAGTTAGTGGTGTCAATCGGAATAGTTTTGTCATATATTTTGTAGAATTGCAAAGTGATTTATTGTTTTTAAAGTCTCTGGGGAATTTTCATTAAAGCATTGTTTATCCTCTATGTTTCTTCTAATATATATAAAATTGTTTGTCGTTTGCAAAAACAAAAAAATATTGCACAACTTTTTTATAGAATTAGTTTCACCAGAAAAATCCTTGAAAATTATTCTATTAATTTTGTATGAAATAAATTAAATTTTTGTTCTTTGCTCTTCAAATCCCTGAACGTCTACGTTTTATTTGTTCCACTTTAGAAAACAACAGCAAATGAGACACGCACATTTAAAAGCAATACAACGTTGCCGCCGTGTTAAAAATATTTGCTACCTACCATCCATAAAACTATGAAAAATACTCATGAAAATGAAAAAAAAAAACTAAATGCCGTGGAAAATTGTAGGCAAGTGATTCACGCACGTGTTGAGTTCACATGAACAAAAACGCGAGAGAGTGAGTGAGGAAAAGCGTCGTACTTGTACACGAATATTTATGAAAATGTCTTTTCTAAATTGACTTTAAGGCATTTTTGGGGGAAAGTTACGGAGAAAAAAACTTAAAGCTTTTATACGAATTTAATAGCACTTTTAGGGGATAAAATTTTATATTTGCTTTGTTATGTTTGTTTAATTCCTAGAAATGTACAAAAATATTGTGCGACGCAATTTTTAAAACAAGTTAGGGTTTGGAGTTTAGGGCAATGGCATTTAAAACATTATCAGGAATAGGAAAAATTGGTTCAATTTCAGAGAATTCTTTTAAGTAGAATTTCGTTTAATTGCTTTAGTTAAAGAAGAACTAAAAACTATGCTCGTTTTAATTTCCATTAAATTCCAAATGGCAGAATTACACTGTTACATATTAAGAAAACAAAAAGATTTAAATTTTCAAAGCCAGCGGATTTTGTTAATCCATTTTTTTAAATATTGCCCATTTTTCCTTCGTTTGGAAATGTTTAGTGTTTAAAAAATAATCTCTCATAATTTATTTTGGTTTTAAGATTATTATAATTTGCTCTACGTTGTATGCTCGAAGTCACCATGCTAAGAATACATTTTAGACGTCATAGATACTGATGACTACCCAAACGAAAAAACGAACGCTTGAAATATGTATAAAATCCAGTATGAGTCATAAAATATATTGGCCAAACATATGACAATACAATTAATTACATTTAACCAAAAACTATAATATATAAAATTTTGATAACCTATTAATTAAATGAAATAATAGTAAACATACGCCTAATAGATTTAGGTTGAGTTTTTATAATTGGTGGTATTCAAATTAAGAACAAAAATATATTCTATATGTATATACCATAGAAGTTAATATTAATCATACGTTCGTTGTCAGACAAATAAAATTTAGTCTTTTGTATAGATTGAGGCACACTATTCCACAAAATCAAAACAAAAAATTGTTTATGGTATAGCTTATTTTTGTATACCCTCCACCATAGGATGGGGGGTAAATTAATTGTGCCACTCCGTTTGTAACACCTCCAAATATTGATCTGAGACCCCATAAAGTATATATATATTCTTTATCGTCGTAAAATTCTAAGACGATTTAGTCATGTCCGTCTGTTGTAATCACGCTACAGTCCGTAATAATAGAGCTAGGTTGATCAAATTTGGTAGAAATATTTTTTATAGTTGCAGGTTATTTGGGATTGCAAATGGGGCATATCGGTCAATGTTATATGATATAGCTCCCCTATAGGGGATAATGTTTTTGAGCAATATATACCACATTTTGGAAGCAATTTAGCAAAATCGTTGTAGTTTGTATTTTATTTTGAGAAGAATTCATCACAGCAAAAATTTTACAAATAGGTTCATATTTTGTTATATTCACCCTATAGAGGTCGCTCCAAAATAGACGTAGTTAAGCCATAAATACCATATTTCCTAAGTATTTTAACTGAGTATTTGCAGTTTGTATTTAATTGAGACAAGAACTCATCGCAGCAAAACATTTTTGAAATCAGTTCATATTTTGTTATAGTCCACCTATAGATGTCGCTCCCAAAAAGACTTATTGAAGCCAAAAACACAAAATTTTCTAAGAAATTTAATTGAAACTTTTCAGTCTCTATTCTCTTTTGGCAAGAATTTATCTCAATCAAATTTATACAAATAAAATTTTACTTTGTTGTAGTCCCTGTGTAGATGTTGCTTTCAAAAAAGCTATTTTAAACCATAAATACCAAAGTTTGGCTAAAGAAATTGCGGCCTAAAAATTGCAGCGTTCGTTTTATTAATAATTTACTTAAACAAAAAGGATCGTTTCATGATTTGCTCCATATCCAAAGGTTATTCCAGTAATAACAATTTAATGCCATCCATGGTGGAGGGTACATAAGATTCGGCATGGCCGAACTTTATGCTTTTACTTGTCATGGAAGTTATCTTTCCTATTTGGACGATAATTTTTGATGTATAAGCCCGATAGAGCGGGGATTTAAGTTAAGTTTAAGGCAATTTTGAGGACAATATGTTGTAAGTGTCCTTTTAATCAAAAACAGTGGTTTAGCAAAAATCATTAAAAAATTAGAAAAAAAAATGATTTTTTTTTAAATGGTTGTTTAAATTTTAAAGAATCCAAAAAAATATTTTATTCCAACTTTAAAAGGTTACATGATAACGAAGAAATGCATATTTGAAAAAATCTATGGATAAATGTAAAAGTATGGGAGTTTGTAAAAGTAAGGGAAATGCAAAAACATCATGTTTCATATTTTTAATTTGGCCATTTTATGTGGGATGTACCAAAAGAGGCGTTGGCATAACACCAATACTTCACGGAACTGTAGCTACTATAAAAGCGTTACACTGCACAAATTTTAAATTATTTGTGTGTACTGGAATCAATGTTATAACGCGGTAATTTTTGTACAAAATAGTGTATTTGTGTGGGAGGCCAATTACACTGCACAAAATGTAAAGTGGAATTAAAGTTAAAAGATGTTTACTTTTTGGCCAAAATGGTCCTTTTGTGTGGGAGTTGCCAGAAGTGGCGTATAAATAACCCATTTTTTCATTCAAAATGTCAAGTATTTGCCTTATTTAATTATAGCTATAAACCGTTAACTTTTTAGTCCAAAAAATTGTCCCTTTTTTTAAATTATCTTACTTCCACAAAAAGTTTTATAATTTCGACATTTTTCAATATATTTTTATATACCCTACACCACACTGTGGTACAGGGTATTATGACTTTGTGCATTTGTTTGTAACATCCAAAAGGAGAAGAGATAGATCCGTCTGTCTGTCCGTCTGTCTGTAGATGTATTCTTGTAATCAAAGTACAGGTCGCAATTATGGTCCGATCTCAACGAAACTTTACACATATCTTTCTTTAGGCAAGGACGATCCCTATTGAATTTGGTTAAAATCGGTTCAGATTTACATATAGCTCCCATATATATGTACCTCCGATTTGGCATATATGTACTGTATAAGCAACATTTTTGAACCGATTTGTACAAAAATTGACGGAGAGTAGTCTCGTAATGCACTTAGAGACAATACAAAATTCGGAGAAAATCTGTTCAGATTTAGATATAGCCCCCATATATATGTTACCCCCGATTTGACATGTAAGCACTATAGAGTAGAGTGATCAAAAAACCGGTTTTTTTGAAAAAATAAAAAACCGGTGGATGGTTTATTTAAGTTATAAACGGTGGACGGTTTTTTTCTTTGAAGAAAACCGGGGAAACCGGTAGAACCGGTTTTTTTTCTGCATAACAAAACAGTATGAAAATTGCCGTTTGAAAAACATTTTCCTTTTTAATAACAAAAAAGGCGATTTTTTAATATTAAATTTTTAAAAGCGATGTCTTCTGATCAGGAATCTTGCACCAAATTTAGTCCTGTTGGATAGTAGTTATGAGTTGGATTGTGATGAATATTGTCATTTGAGTCAAACGGTCCTTTTATCTCATACTTATAACTAATTAGCTATTGTGTTTAGAAACATTTTCCAAAAGTGTTACCGATAGTCTTTTCTTCAACGTTTTAAAAAAATTAGCAAATATATTTTCATTACTTTTTTGCAAAATTAAACTTTTTTGAAATTTTGGTAAAAACCTATGTTTTAATTTTTTATTTTTTTGCTCAAAAGAAAGCTTAGATAATTTCCTTTAAAAGCTTTGTGACCTATTAATGGGATGGGACCTGTTGATCTATCAAAATAAATATAAAACTCTTAAAAAAAATTAACGTTCAACCAAACATTTTGGCATTTCATATGGGAAAAACAACCGTTTGACAAAAATGTCAATATTTGACACCCTCCAACTCGGAAAGTCCTTAACCGATTTCGTTGGAATTGTGTATCATAACTACTATCTGATAGGGCTACTTGGTGCAATTTTCATCCCGACAGAAGACATCCCTTTTAAAAACTAACTCACTTGACATGAAATTCCCCTTATGTAGTTCAGTCAAGAAAATATTAATATTTCGGGATATTAAATAGAATATTTTATAGAGGTATTACATCTTTATACATATATATTTTATATACACACTTTAGTGCAGGTGGGTATATACGAGTATACATATAAATATATAAGAGTATACACTAGTCGGTTTACCCAAATGAAATTTTCTTACTTGTTTTTCTTTCGGTTTGGAAGTGGGAGAATGCGTTTACTTTTCACATAACTCCTGCGCGTATGAATCATTTATTTTCTTTAAATTTTTGTAATTTGTATAGAAATTGGTGAATGGCTTCGGATTCTAGCAAAGTTGCCGAGTCTTTTTAGGCCATATAAGGAGATCTTTCATATTATTATCTTAATTTGTGATATTTTGTATATAAAGTTGTAAATAATTTTTAATATTTTTGTGATAATAAAAAAACCGGAAAACCGGTGGAAACAAACGAAAAAAACCGGTTGCACCGGTTGTTCGAAATTCATGATTTTGAGAAAAACCGGGGACGGTTTATTTTAAACCGGTTTTGATCACTCTACTGTAGAGACTGTATTTTATATCCGATCAGTACGATATTCGACAGAAAGAGGTCTTTTTACACGACCTCTTTCTGTTCAGATTTATATGTATATAATCTCCATAAATATGTTCCTCCTGATTTGTTATCAAAGCGCTATTGAAGTTGTACTTTTCTTCCGATCATTAAAATTTTCCAGAAAGATGTTTCTCAATTTAGGAACGAATATTGCTTAATTTATTCCAAATTATTATCGGAATGACCCTTATCGATTTGTTAGGGATGTGTAGGGTATTATATAGTCGGCCCCGCCCGACTTCCTTCCTTTCCTTACAGGTTCAAATTGCCTTTGTTTTCTTGTTTAGAATGGTGGCTTTTAAAAATTGAATAAAATATTTTTATGCGATTTTTTCTATCTTTAAGGGTTTTTTCGTACCACAAAAAAAATTATTTTGACAAAATCTACATTTTTGAATTTTTTTTAATGACTGTTACTAAACCGCTATTTCTACATGAAGGAGATATTTTCAATATTTAAAGCCATCAAAACTGCCTTAAACTTAAAACACAGTTCGGCTCTATCGGGCTTATATCATTAAAGATATAGTCAAACTACTAAATGCACATACCTTGAAAAATTTAATTTACAAAAAATAGGTTGTTTTGATTTTATTTTATTTAATATGTAGTACGACTTAATCTACAGAAAAAAAAATAGTTTTTTGGGTTGCATTTCGGTCGCTTAAGTAAAAAAATTGTACATGGGTCTAAGATATTATTTTGTATACCCTACACCACACTGTGGTACAGGGTATTATAAGTTTGTTTCACGGCACCTAGAAATTCCACAGCTAGACCCACCTTAAAGCATAAGTACCGATCGACTCAGAATCAGTAGATGAGTCGATTTAACCATGTTTGTCCGTCTGTCCGTCCGTCTGTTCATCTTATATTGTTCGTTGAGTACAGGTCCCAATTTCACTCCGATCGTGGTGAAATTTTGCATTTGGGTGTCTTTCGCACCTGGAAAGAACCCTATTGAAATTGGTTGAAATCGGTTCAGATTAAGGTATAGCTCCCAGATATTTTACATCCAATTGTTTTTAAAGCATCAATAAACCCTATTATTGATCCACCGACCAATATTGCTTAATTTGAATAAAATCGGTTTAGATTTAGATATATCTCCCATATATAGGTTATGTCCGATTTGGCCCGTTAGCCCTACAGAAGCAGTATTTTAAATCCAAACGGTGTTACAAACGGAGTGACAAATTGATTACACCATACATCCGTTCGTGGAGGGTATAAAAAAATCTATATGAATTCCACTCTCTTGGGGCGAAAAACTTTTCGTGTAATCAATCTTAAGTCCCATTCATTTAATTAGTATTAATGAATGGGTATATTACAATTATGTCTCTTTTTGAATTTTAGAATTTTAAAATTATTATTAAGTATACGCCCCTCATGAGTAGCAATCAAATTTTTGAATTAATAACAATCATACGCTCCATATGATTTGAAATTATTAACATTCATACGTCACCTAATTTAAATTTTTAAATATTTATTCAAATAATGCTCCATGGATTTTCATTATATATGTACTCGTATGTACTTCAAATAAACAACATTCATATACAATTAAAGTATTAAACTCATTTATAACGCTAATCCACCAAAATATATATATTTAAAATGTATAGCAGGTATATATGTACTCGTATATGTATGTTCTATATATACGTATAACAAGTACACGCCCTATATAAAAACAATAATAAATTATTAATTTTTGGAAAATAAATACAACAATTATCGTTTATTAATAATATTAAAATAAATATTGAAATAATAGTAAAGTCTACAAAAACAAAATTTTCGCGTTATTTTATTTATTTTATTTTATTATTTTCGCGTTATTTGTTTTTGGAAAAATTTATATATATTTCCAAACAATGTCAGCAATGTGACGAGTGGTTTGACATTTCGGTCATAAAGTGATGTGGGGATTAAGCAAAATATGTTTCGTTATTTTGATGCAAAAATGACAAGGTTGTGAATAGATATTTTTTTTTGCATTAATTTGTCCACTAAAAGTTTAGTGGTTTATATATAAATATGTATATAAAACTGTGATTTATTTTCTGTTATTGTTGCAAAAAAAAAAATTGTGGGATATTTTCCATTACATTTTTGTTATATGTATTTTGCCATTAAAGAAATTTTACATTGTGTTCATTTTATGGACTCTTTTTGAAAGATTTTGTTTTGAAGTGTAATATTTTTGCGGCCGCTTTGTGTTTTTTTTTCAAATATTATTCTGGTTGTTTGAATTGTTGTAATATTTAAATTTGGTTAATTTTGCTAAAATGTATCACTGCGGTCTGTCACTTTGTTGAAATAATGTGTCGAGTAGATTGTCAAAAATGTCAATTTTAAATGGATTTTTGTTGGTTTTCTGTTTGAATTTAATATGATTTTTGTATACTATTCTTTTTTCTTTGGTTATTTAAACAGATTTTGGTGTAGATTTTTTTATGATTTTTTTCGTGTACTTTGTTTGTGTTTTATTTCTTCACTGTTTGTTTTTCTTTGTTGTATTTTGTTATTGTTGCTGTGTATGTGTAATCCTTGTGGTTTTTGTTGTTTACATTTTTGTATTTCGATTATTTTTTTGTGGATCTTTTTTGTGAAAATTATCAGTATAAATTTGTGATTTATTTCAAATTGTATATTAACATATTCCGTTATTTCTTAGATTTTCCCCGCGAAAAATTTTATTTCGTTGCCTTAACGCTCACTCGCTCAAGAACTGCGAACGTATGTTTCGAAAGTGTTTATATTTTTTTGCGAAACCGAACGAAAATAGCAACACTTCCACAGATCGCTCTATTTTTCGGTTAGAATTCATCCTAAAAGAAGAAGAACATTTACTGGCTACATCCACATTTGCTGACACTTATTCACTCGCCTTCACCTCCGGCACACCCTTCGGCATGGCAAATTTTAAGAGATCTATTTCCAATATTAAGAGCTTTTTTCCATCGGCAAAGATTTCGAGTGACTTTGTTTGATTCCTCAAATCAACAGCGGCAGTAGTTGATGAGTTCATTTCTTACGGGGATGGGAAATCAAGAATGATAATTGTCATGGTCATGATCATGATCGTTATCACAATGACGTTGAAAACATCTTAGACTCATGTTAAATAGGCAATGCTGTCCCTCCCCCAACAAGAGTCAAGTCAATTTTTCTTGGGATTCGCCGCTGATTAAAAGTATATTAACATTGTCAATCCCACATCCCACCCTCTCAAATCTTTGTGCAAGAGAAGGATATCAGTTGGAGGGGTACTCGTTTTATTATTTTTCTTCTGTTTCTCTTTGTTTTGTACCGAAATTATGGTCCATTAAAAACACCTTTCGCCGTTCTTTCTTGATGAGAGTGGGGCCAAACGCTTAAGATGGCCATAAATTTCCATTGTAATTTGTTTAAAAGGTGAAACGTTGAAATATTTATGTCCCATGTTATTTATATACATATGTCTTTATTGTTTTGGCTATTTTCATTTAAAAATGTCTTAATCATAAAATTATGGCGACGCGGCGAAAGCCGAAAGTGATTAAGTCAATTCGTCACAAGTGTGAGGTGCAAAAGTGCGGCTGTGTGTTTTTGGTGTAATTTTGGAATTTATTAAACATATATGTATGTACATACATACATCATTGGAATATATTAAACATATATCATTAGTTCATAAAACCTTCGCATTCCAAAACCAGTAAGGAAAGGCTAAAGTCGGGCGGGGCCGACTATATAATACCCTACACCACTCTCGTAATATTGAATAACTCTGATATATAAATTTTGTAATTCATGTATATATTGTTTACATCAATTTACTTTTGGGACATTTTATACTTAAATAATACCATGTACCACAGTGTGGTGTAGGGTATAAAAACGATTGGATCTAAAGAGCCAAATCGGATGAAACATATATATGGGAGCTATAGCTAAATCTTTACCGATATTCTTCAAATTCGGCAATGTTGGTTCATGGATCAAGAAACTCTACCATTATAAATTTCAAAACGATTGGATGTAAAATATAGCTTCTATAGAACTAAAGGGCCGAATCGGACGAAACATATATATGGGAGCTATAGCTAAATCTTAACCGATTTTCTTCAAATTCGGCAATGTTGGTTCATGGATCAAGAAACTCTACCATTCTAAATTTCAAAACGATTGGATGTAAACTACAGGTTTTGTAGGACTAAAGGGCCAAATCGGACGAAACATATATATGGGAGCTATAGCTAAATCTTAACCGATTTTCTTCAAATTCGGCAATGTTGGTTCATGGATCAAGAAACTCTACCATTCTAAATTTCAAATCGATTGGATGTAAAATACAGCTTCTATAGGACTAAAGGGCCAAATCGGACGAAACATATATATGGGAGCTATAGCTAAATCTTAACCGATTTTCTTCAAATTCGGCAATGTTGGTTCATGGATCAAGAAACTCTACCATTCTAAATTTCAAAACGATTGGATGTAAAATACAGCTTTTATAGGACTAAATGTCCAAATCGGACGAAACATATATATGGGAGCTATATCTAAATCTTAACCGATTTTCTTCAAATTCGGTAGTTTTGGTTCATGGATCATGAAACTCTACCGTTCTAAATTTAAAAATGATTGGATGTAAAATACAGCTTCTACAGGACTAAAGGGCAAAATCGGACGAAACATATATATGGGAGCTATAGCTAAATCTTAACCGATTTTCTTCAAATTCGGCAATGTTGGTTCATGGGTCAAGAAACTCTACCATTCTAAATTTCAAAACGATTGGATGTAAAATACAGCTTCTATAGGACTAAAGGGCCAAATCGGACGAAACATATATATGGGAGCTATAGCTAAATCTTAACCGATTTTCTTCAAATTCGGCACTGGTGGTTCATGGATCAAGAAACTCTACCATTCTATATTTCAAAACGATTGGATGTAAAATACAGCTTCTATAGGACTAAAGGGCCAAATCGGACGAAAGATATATATGGGAGCTATATCTAAATCTGAACCGATTTCAACCAAATTCAATAGCGATCTTAACAGCTGCGAAATACTCTAAACTGCAAAATTTCAGAACGATCGGAGTGAAATTGCGACCTGTAGTCGACGAACAACTTTACATGGACAGACGGACGGACGGACGGACGGACGGACGGACATGGTTAAATCGACTCAGCTAGTGATTCTGAGTCGATCGGTATACTTTAAGGTGGGTCTAGCTGTGTTATTTTCAGGTGTTACAAACATCTGCCGTGAAACAAACTTATAATACCCTGTACCACAGTGTGGTGTAGGGTATAAAAACTGTATGTACTTCGTTCAATGTATTTTTTGAATGACCAAAAAGGAAAGTCACGTGCTTAGATTTGTGCTGTGTATAATGGCAGTCTATATTGTTTGTTTTGATGACAAACCCTTAACATAAGCAAGATTTTTTATATTCCTCGACATTTTTAATAATAATTTTTTTACGTCGATACCTCCATTCTAAAACATGCTAAGTCGACTTAGCATGTTTTAGGGAGATTGCATTTTTAATTTCTAAATATTCCTAATTATATTCAGTCAAAATTTGGTGTTTATCCGTCAACCCAATCAAAAGTTGTCATTCATTATGAAGGAATTTCACACAAACTTAAAAAATTCATCAAACTTTGATCGCCTCTCCTGAAAAACTACCGTTTTGCACTTAGCATAGTTTAGAATGGAGGTATCGGCGTATAGATAACAACTTCTAATTAAAAGCAGTCATACGCCTCATAGTACACAAGCTGTTATAATCATGACACCTTGGAGTATGCTACATATTTCAAATTAAAAATATTAAATTAAAAATAGTCATACGCCCCATAGCATTGCAGTTATTAAGTCTATACAATATGAAAATTATTAATACTATATTGCCAAAAATATGGTGAAAATGCAGAAGAGCAAATTAATACAACTGTCCTTAAAGTCCGAACTGCCTTCTTTTATTTATCCAAAGGAGTATTACAGGGTTTTCCAACAAGAGGTGATATTTTGAATCACCCCGTATTTCGGTAGCTGTCAATTTTGAAGCTTTTATTGTTTGAAGTTTGACAAGTAGAAACTACGCCATTTCTATAAATGGAACGATACACGATTCAACAACGCATTGAAATTACTAAGATTCACTACAAAAATGGTGAAAATGTTGCAGTCACAGTTCGCAAAACTAAAGCAACTGAGAATATTGCTGCTGTAGCCCAAAGTGTTGAAGAAAACCCAGGTTTGTCCATTTCTCGTCGTTCTTTGGAATTGGGCATTCCACAAACGTCATTACACCATATCTTGCATAAAGACTTGGGTCTTAAGGCTTATAAAGTTCAGTTAACACAAGAATTCAAGCTGGCCGATCATCAACAACGTCGTATCTTTGCTGATTGGGTCCTTGAAATATATTAAAATGATCCGGAATTTCATCGCAAACTCATCTTGACTGATGAGGCCCATTTCCACCTCGGTGGCTACGTCAACAAGCAAAATTGTGGCATCTGGGGCTCGGAAAACCCTCAACGTGTGACTGTTTGGTGCGGTTTGTGGTCCGGCTGGGTCATTGGACCTTACTTTTTCGAAAATGAGGTTGGATCAACAATTACGGTGAATGGATTGCGCTATCGAGAGATGATTAATGATTTTTTATGGTCGGAGTTGGATAGTAATGATCTGGACAACGTTTACTTTCAACAAGACGGCGCTACGTGCCACACAAGCAATGAAACCATTGCTCTGTTACGGGAAAAGTTTCCGGACCGTGTTATCTCTCAAAGAGGTGATCACAATTGGCCACCGAGATCTTGTGATTTAACACCTTGCGACTTCTTCCTTGGGGGCCACGTGAAAGATAAGGTCTACGCCAACAGCCCAGCGTCGATTCAAGACCTCAAAGATAGAATTCGTGAGGCTATCGAGGACAAAGGGCAGCCACTTTGCGATTTGGTTATGGAAAATTTCATGAAAAGGATATGGTCCTGTAAGCGTGGTCGTGGTGGCCATTTAGTTGATGTTGTTTTTCATACCTTCTTCTTTATTATGAAAAAACATCCGATCATTTATCTGAAAAAATTGACTTTTTCTTTGAAATGACTTACAAGGGCCCAAAACGGATTGCCGTCAAATATACTTGTGGCCTTAGATCACTCCTTCGGTGTGTTACACATTGGGCCGTAGCAAATTATCCCTCATTGAAAAAAGTGAGGGTTTAAAAATATGATTTTGGTGAAATTCTCTTAACAAAAAGTTTTTGATTTCTACAGTTGCTCTTACACATACTTAGATGTTTTCAAAGGTTTCTTCATTTGGATGCCGGCTTTTAAAAAATGGAACAAAAAATGTTCTTCTATTTTTATCTGTTTGGTGTTGTTTTTAAGTATCAGCAAAACGATTTTTTAGAAAACAAATCATCTTTTTACGAATTTTTTAAATACTGTTACTAAACCACTGCTCATACGTGAAAGAGATATTTCTAACATTTGTAGCTAACATAATTTCCTAAAACAAACGCACTTATATTATGAAAAATATAGTCAAAATACTAAAGCTACCTACGAAAAAAAAAAGTTTGCCATACAAAATATTTATTAAGGAAAATTGCTTATGATCCCCGATTTTTATGAAACTTGGTGGAAATTTTAAGCAAATATCTTCAAAACTATGGGAGATATGCACATTTAAACATTAGAAATAAGGCAACACAAAAAGTCTTTGCTCATAACCTTTGATCTGCGTGAGATATTTAAATATTTGATTTTGGCCTAGATTTGTAAGGACTTTAGCTTTAGTAATAGCAATGTGGAGCCTATTCGAAAGCTGAATGACATACTTTTTTTTTTAAAATAGTAATTAAAATCGTGTTTTTCTCCAAAAATTAATATTTCTAAATTGAACAAATGTGGACCAGATGATTTTTTTTATATTTTGCCCTATATGTCAAAAAAATCATATTGGGATCGGCAATAGTTTGTGAGATATCTATAAAATAACTTAACAATTTCCTCCTGAGATTCTCGTCTTTGATTTCATGAATAACATGCCTCTATCTACACAAAAAAAGTTCTCGGACACAAACAAAATGTGTTGCATTGTGTAATCCAGATTTATTTATATTTGATATTTCAGACTTTTCCAATAACTTTAAGTCTGAGAAAAAATTACTAATATTTTTCAAAGTACCAAATTCCGTATTATATTTTATACAACGTAAAGGTGTACTTTATTAAGTCGGTTTATTAAATTACAATTTTCCTAATTTTTATTTTTGGCAATGACAAAATCGGCCACAGGTTTATGTTCTATGTTCTACTTTGTTCGAAGTAGTACGTAATTTTTTATTCATTTTATTAATTTTTTATAGAAAAACAAATTTTTGTGTTTATATTTCATATAATTGTATTGGTAAATATCAGACTTTCAGTCTCCGATTGGTGGTTTAACTCATTTTATATTCGTAAATTCCCGGCTTGAATGTAGACAAATTTTTAAAAATTCTAGAATATCGCCGTTTCAACCATTTTTGTTTTTTGTTTCCCATTTTAGACACTGTCACTGCATTTACACAAATTTTTTCGCTAATAACATTAACGATTTAATTCTTTTTTGCTTTTGACCGCCCGCAGCCTCTTTTGTGTGTTAGCATATAACAACAAATTCATTTATTTTCCGTTGCATTTAGTATTTCGAAATTTGTTAAATTTTGTTTGTGATAGATAGAACAAAGCACAACATTTTTAATTACTTTTTCACATGATTAAAGATTTTCCGCTTTTGTTTTCATAGGAACTCGCGATTTGCTTCTTTACTTTAAATTTTTCTAGTCTTCAGACAATCTGAACTCTGTTGTATTCACTGCAATACTGCGGTTCGCTTTGTAAATGGGAATTTTTTGAAATTAAATTTTTAAATCAGAATTGTTTTCAAGTTGTTGTTGATGATGATTACGATGATGATGATGATCCATACCATCACACACTTCATTAGCTCTCACGAATTGCCCGCGTAGTTGTTTTTATTATTGTTGCTGTTGCAGCTCTGTAGTGTTGTGAGTGGATGTGTCTGAAAGTCTGTCGGTGTTGTGTGCCGCTACTGCTGCTGGTTGTTTTCACAGCATGCCTGCGTATAAGATTGTGTGTGTGTGTGCGTGGATGTCTGTTATGTGTTCGGAGGAAAATCCATTTACATTCACTTTATTTTGTGTTTATTGTTCTCAAAATGCACTTTTCCGCCTTTTTCCTTCATCTTCACGCCTGAATCCGAGCACAACAAGTCTTTTGTTATGCAAAAAAATTGCCATAAATCGGGGAAAAGATTTAACCATACACCGAAACACTCTGCTACACACGCACATACATCCAGAGGCAAAACGACAAAAAGGATGACATTTGATTTTTATTGCCTAGTTTACGGCGCTGCCACATTTACAATCTTTCGATTTGATTCTGTTTGATTCTAAAAGCTACAATTCATTGTTTCCTGATACACAAAGCCATTTTATTGGCCTTCCAGCTGCGGCGGAGAGGTGTTCGATCGTTCGTCCAAGTAAAGTTCATCGTCTTTGTTCGTTATCTTGTGATTCATCCTTTGACGGGGCAGCTATACTACTTGGAGAAAGTGTATACATAGTACAGAGGAAACATTTAAAATTTTTGAGGCGGACTACTGGCCATTCCGAGATTTAAATTGTTTTGTGACATTGGGATTTACGAACTGTCTAGATTTTTGTTTTATTGTTCTTTTTTATATGCAGTGACATTTGTTATATTGTCGTATTTCGTTTATTTTCCTCTTATTTCCAAGAATATCGGATCAATAAACTTTATTATCAGGTGTGATGAATCTTATTTAATGAGTAAACAATTTCCTATAAAATAAACTTTACTTCATAAATAAATTTAAAGGTCATTTCTCGGTTTATTTACCTTTACTCTATATCTATAAATATTAAACAAAAAAAAAACCGTTGCCCATTCTTAAGGACGTTATAGGAAACAATGATCTATATGTAGAAAATTGTTTCCTTTCGCCATTTTTGATATGCTACAATTAAAAAAATATATATTTGGAAAAAATTTTAAATATTGTTTATTTGTGAACAAATAAATATTATTTGAAAATTAATGCAATTTATTTCGAGTGCATATTTTAGTACATTAGAATAAAAAATATATATGGGAACTAATTTTCTCAAATAAAGTATATGTTAAAATACAAATAAAATTATTGTTTAGGAATTTCTCCAAATATTAAAAAAAAAATAAAAATTTGCTATTTTTTTCCATAATTATTCTTTGGTGAATTATACTGGTTTTCCAACAAGAGGTGTTATTTTGAATCACCCGGTATTTCGGTAGCTGTTACTTTTGAAGCTTTTATTCTTTGACATTTGACAAGTAGAAACCACGCCATTACTAAAAATGGAACAATACACGATTCAACAACGCACTGAAATTATTAAAATTCGAAAAATCGAAAATCATCGAAAAATCATCTTGACTGACGAGGCCCACTTCCACCTCGGTGGCTACGTCAAACGAGGTGGAAATGGGGCTCGGAAACCCCAAGAGTTATTGTTGAAAAGCCTCTCCATCCTCAAAGTGTGACTGTTTGATGCGGTTTATGTTCCGGCGGGGTCATTGGACCTTACTTTTTCGAAAATGAGGTTGGATCAACAGTTACGGAGAATGGATTGCGCTATAGAGAGATGATTAATGATTTTTTATGGTCGCAGTTGGATGGTATTGATCTGGACAACGTTTACTTTCAACAAGACGGCGCTACGTGCCACACAAACAACGAAACCATTGCTATGTTACGGAAAAAGTTTCCGGACCGTGTTATCTCTCGAAGAGGTGATCACAATTGGCCACCGAGATCTTGTGATTTAACACCTTGCAACTTCTTCCTTTGGGGCCACGTGAAAGATAAGGTCTACGTCAACAGCCCAGCGGTGATTCAAGACCTCAAAGATAGAATTCGTGAGGATATCGAGGACATAGGGCAGCCACTTTGCGATTTAGTTATGGAAAATTTCATGAAAAGGATATGGCCCTGTAAGCGTGGTCGTGGTGGCCATTTGGCTGATGTTGTTTTTCATTATTAACGGCATATCTCAAAAAATGGCATTTTTCTTTGAATACCAAAATAACACCTCTTGATGGAAAACCCTTTATTTTTGAGTTCAAGATCGCAAATCTGGCATTAACTTCTGTTCTAATTTCTAAATATTCCAAGCCATTATGTGTTCAATCCTTTATGTAATCTGTTGTTATCCAAGATTATACGATTTCAATTATATTTATTGGTTAATTTTACAAACCTTTCAAATTTCTAAAAATTACTTTGAATTTTTGCAGTGCGTATAACTAGTCATACAATTAGTTAGTTATTGGAAATAATATTCCCAAACAAAAAATATTGGAATGGAAAGAACGATTTGTTTGGAACAGCATCTTCCCAACTATATACATAATCTATGCCCTCACCTTACAGGGAGGATGGTATATCGTCATCAGAAACTAAAAAGGGCGTAACAATAAGAAACGTTGATATTCAGTTTTTGATGGATTTCGGTACAGTGCCTCAAAATACACATCCTGACATATTTAGCGACATACTATCAAAAATGGAGAATTTATTAACAACATTCGAAAGGGCCTAACAGGAAATTATTTCTTTTTTCGTAATTAAACAGTACTATTTAACGCAATATTCACAAACAATCTATAAATCCTGTTTGTGTGAATATATATATGCGCCATTATGCTTAGGTATTACCCTGAAAATGGAACAAAATATAGGCCAAATGGCCGCCGAGACTTGAAAGTATCACGGCGGGACACCTCCATCCGATGGTCCAAATTTTCGATGACGCTGAGGCATAATTGAGATTCTATGCCGTTAATGTGCCGAATTATCTCAGCCTTTAGCTCTTGAATTGTTTTTGGCTTATCGATGTACACCTTTTCTTTCAAATAACTCCAAAGAAAGAAGTCCAACGGTGTCAAATCATATGATCTTGGCGGCCAATTGACTTCGCCACGACGTGAGATAACACGGCCATTGAATTTGTTGCGCAAAAGAGCCATTGTTTAGTTAGCTGTGTGGCAAGTGGCACCGTCCTGTTGAAACCACATATTGTCAACATCTCACGATAGCGAACACCATTCACAGTAACTGCCTGACCGGCCTCATTTCGAAGAAGTATGGCCCGATGACGTCGCCAGCCCATAAGCCGCACCAAACGAACTGGGCTAGCATGCACAGGTATTTTCACATCTCCTACTGAACCGGTTTGCTAAAATTTGCGCACAATTCTCCCGATTGTGGACATATTTGGTCGATTGTGCTGATCAATAAAACACGAAAGTGCACGAAATGCATTTTGATTTGAACGCCCATTATCGTAAAAGGCTTAAAAAACTTTAACGCGTTGCTCGGCGGTTCAAATTGAGTTAGTCTGAAATTGAGAAATGTCAAATGAAATGCAGAAAAAAACTTGACGTTAAGGTGTGGTTCACATTCAACATCGGCCTTTACAATTTAACCACCCTTTATATAAATACAACCGTCACACGGTGTACGCAATAGACTGTTTGTCACTTGTACTATTTATACCCTACACCACACTGTGGTACAGGTCAAGTCAATATACACTTTGTGCCCAAAAAGAGAAGAAATAGAACCATAGTTAGTTATACCGATCGACATAGAATCACTTTTTGAGTCGATTTAGCCATGTCCGTCTGTCCATGTTTTCTTGTGATCAATGAGCAGATCGTATTTGTGGTCCGATTGTGATGAAATTTAGCCCAGTGCTCTTTTGTGGCCCAAGGACGATCCCTATTGAAATTGGTCAAAATCGGTTCAGATTTAGATTAAGCCCCCATATATATGTTACCCCCGATTTGACATGTAAGCGCTGAAGAAACTTTATTTTATATCAGAACAGTACGAAATTTGGCAGAGGGAGTTCTCTTATTACATGAATGAATACTGCCAAATTCGGGGGGAAATCGGTTTATATTTAGATATAGTCCCCATATATATGTTACACCCGATTTGATATGTAAGCTCTGTAGAAACCGTATTTTACATATATCCGATCAGTACAAAATTCGGCAGAGAGAGTTTTCTTATTACATGAATGAAAACTACCAAATTCGGGGAAATTCAGTTCAGATTTAGATATAGTCCCCATATGTATGATTCACGCGATTGGACATGTAAGCGCTGTAGAAACCATATTTTATAACCGATCAGTACAAAATTCAACAGAGAGAGTTTTCTTATTACATGAATGAATACTGCCAAATTCGGGGAAAATCGTTTCAGATATAAACATAGCCCCGCCCTGTCTTTCCTTACGGGTTTTTTATTGTTACTGTCGAATTCCAACCAATTATTTTCCTGAGTGTAATAATAATTATTAGTCGCCACCTTAAAAAATTGGTGAATATGGAACCTCCCACACAAAAGGGACATTTTGTCCAAAAAAATTAACATCTTATAACTGTAATATAAATATATACCAGTACATAGAGATACTTGAAATTTCAAGCAGTGTAATGATTTTAAAGTACCTATAGGTCGGCGAAAAATGGGCGTGATTACCACACCCATTTTAGTATCTTCCAAACAAAATGGCCTAATCATACCATAATTCAATGGCTCATACTGTTAATTAGTTACAACTTTTTAAATTATGCATCGATTTTTATTGTTGTATTTAAAATTCGATATTTGTATTTGCTAAATTATTGGATGTTTAATTTATTGAGCTGGAGGTCAGTGGGTTTAGTTTTTTTTGTAATTTTTTTTAATTTAATTTATATTTATATATATATATATATATTTAAGAGGTTTTAATTCAAAGTCATTAAAATTTTCTCCAAAAAGAAGATTAATGCTACTTAATTTAGGATTCTTTCCTGAAAAAATTATGATGAATTGTTCTCGAGATATGCTCAAATGCTCGTATGTGGTTCAATCTGTGTTTTTTAGATGTTTATCTTTATTTTGATAATAGACAACATAGATCTTAAAGGAAATAATTTAAGCTTTTTCCAAAACAACTTTTAATTTCGCAAAAAATTGGCAAAACTATTTTTGTTTTTTTTATACCCTTCACCACACTGTGGTACAGGGTATTATAAGTTTGTTTCACGGCAGATGTTTGTAACACCTGAAAATAACACAGCTAGACCCACCTTAAAGTATACCGATCGACTCAGAATCACTAGCTGAGTGGATTTAACGATGTCCGTCCGTCCGTCCGTCTGTCCATGTAAAGTTGTTCGTCGACTACAGGTCGCAATTTCACTCCGATCGTTCTGAGATTTTGCAGTTTAGAGTATTTCGCGGCTGTTAAGATCGCTATTGAATTTGGTTGAAATCGGTTCAGATTTAGATATAGCTCCCATATATACCTTTCGTCCGATTTGGTCCTTTAGTCATATAGAAGCTGTATTTTACATCCGATCGTTTTGAAATTTAGAATGGTAGAGTTTCTTGATCCATGAACCAACATTGCCGAATTTGAAGAAGATCGGTTAAGATTTAGCTATAGCTCCCATATATATGTTTCATCCTATTTGGCTCTTTAGATCCATCCAATCGTTTTTATACCCTACACCACACTGTGGTACAGGGTATTATTTAAGTATAAAATGTCCCAAAATAAATTTATGTAAACAATTTATACATGAATTACAAAATTTATATATCAGAGTTATTCAATATTACGAGAGTGGTGTAGGGTATTTTATAGTCGGCACCGCCCGACTTTAGCCTTTCCTTACTGGTTTTTTTTAAGATTGAAAAAAAGTTATAGAAAACACTTTGGGCAAAATATTCTAAACACAATAGGTAATAGTTATATGGATGGGAATAGGGGGCCGTTTGACCAAAACGTTAAAATTCAACACCCTCCAACTCGGACCTTCCTTAACCGATCTCGTAAAAATTTTTGTCATTGCTACTAACTAATAGGACTAAACTTGGTGCAAGTTTCATCACGATCAGAATTCATCACGATCACGATCAGAAATGCACTCACTTGACATGAGATCCCCCATATATGTACAGATGTGTAGAGACTCCTAAGCAAATGGTTTTATCAAAAACTCAGACGTAAAGGGTGTATTTCAAAGAATTCTGCCTCAGCCATGTCATTATTGTCATTCAAGGCATCAAAATTATGTTCCATTGATGATAGGTTTTCCAATTGCAATTTAACTATTTAAATTACTTGTTAAATTACTTTATTCAGTTAAACTCTTGAGCATGTAGAATATATTAATAAATTTTCAGAAAAAAATTAACAATAAATAAAAAGTTCAAATAGATACCATAATTGTTTAATAAAACACAAGCACTTATGTCATTTCGTAAATCAATGTCAATAAATCAATTTCGACTAATTAACTGCATATTCAGTTCAGGGTCATTTCCTTAATTGTGTTCAAGGTCGTTATAGCTTAAAATATTATTAATTAAATGAGCCATATGTTTTTTTTTATTGAAGATTTAATAAAAGCTGAGTGAAGAACTTAATTGCAATTTTATATGTAGAAAATTATTGCCACTTTAACATAATTAATTTTGTATCGCTTACCACGTATTGAATTATCTTAAATAATCTCTTGGCTTACCTGCAAAAAAAAAAATGAAATTATATTTATATTTTTATAAGTATATTAACACATGTATATGAATATACCCCCCATCCCATAGGATGGGGGGTATATTCATTTTGCCACTCCGTTTGTAACACCTCTAAATATTGATCTGAAACCCCATAAATATATATACATATTCTTAATCGTTGTAAAATCCTAAGACGATTTAGCCATGTACGAGCTAAATCTAGGTTGATCAAATTTGGTAAAAATATTTCTTATAGTTGCAGGTTGTTTGGAATTGCAAATGGGCCATATCGGTCAATGTTTTGATATAGCTCCCCTATAGAGGTCGCTCCAAAATACGGGTTTTGAGCCGTAGATACCAAATTTTTAAAGCAATTTAGCAGAAATTTTGCAGTTTGTATTATATTTTGACAAGAATTCATCACAGCAAAAATTTTACAAATCGCTTCATATTTTGTCATAGTCACCCTATAAAGGTCGCTCCAAAAATAATGTATTTAAGCCATAAATACCATATTTTCTAAGCATTTTAACTGAATCTTTGCCGTTTGTATTTAATTAAGACAAGAATTCATTGCAGTAAAATTTTTTACATCAGTTCATATTTAATTATAGCCCACCTATAGATGTCGCGCCCAAAAATGCTTATTTAAGCCATAAACACCACATTTTCTAAGAAATTTAACAGAAACTTTGCAGTTTGTATTCTATTTTGGAAAGAATTCATCTCAATAAAATTTATACAAATCAGTTTTTATATTGTTGTGGTCCTGTGTAGATCTAGTTCTATGCTAATTTAAGCCATAAATACCGCATTTTTCAGCGTTCGTTTTTATACCCTACACCACACTGTGGTCCAGGGTATTATGGGTTTGTGCATTTGTTTGTAACACCCAGAAGGAGAAGAGATAGACCCATCGTTTATTATACCCATCGACTTG
Organism: Eudasyphora cyanicolor; assembly: GCA_963930755.1. Classification (NCBI taxonomy): domain Eukaryota; kingdom Metazoa; phylum Arthropoda; class Insecta; order Diptera; family Muscidae; genus Eudasyphora; species Eudasyphora cyanicolor. The sequence goes on along the minus strand of OZ005734.1, from coordinate 275,534,772 downwards.
GAATCACTTCCAGAGTTGATTTAACAATGTCCCTCTGTTCGTCCATCCGTAGATGTATCGTCGTAATCAAAGTGCAGGTAGCATTTATGGTCCGATGAAATTAAGCACAGTGCTCTTTTTTTGCCCAAGGACGATCCCTATTGAAATCAGTCAAAATCGGTTCAGATTTAGATATAGCCCCTATATATACACTGCGCTAAATTCGGAGAAAATCGGGTCAGATTTAGATATAGCCCCCATATATATGTTACACCCGATTTGACATGTAAGCGCTGTAGAAAATGTATTTTGTATCAGATCAGTACGAAATTTGGCAGAGAGAGTTCTCTTATTACATGAATGGACTCTGCCAAATTCGGGGCAACTCAGTTCAGATTTAGATATAGACCCCATATATATGTTTCACCCGATTTGACATGTAAGCGCTGTAGAAACCGTATTTTATATCCGATCAGTACGAAATTCGGCAGAGAGAGTTTTCTTATTACATGTAACGGGTTTTCCAATAGGGATGATATGATTTTGAAGTGACGTTTCGGCCATTTGTAATATGTCATGATCTGTCATTTGTTTTTCATTATATTCAGTAGTGTTTACAATTTCATCATGGAGAGATATACGCAAGAACAACGTTTACAAATTATTCAGTTTTATTATCAAAATAATCGTTCTCCAATTGCAACTTTTCGTGTGCTAAGTCAATTTTTTTAGATCAAAAAAAAAAAAATCCAGTCGACCTTTTAGCTCTCGTTAAGAGCTATATTTTTGCCATCGACCGATTCCCGATCCGACGTACCGTTAAGGAGCTAGAGCAAAAATAAACTTTCCGTTCAAATTTGAAAATGATGCTAAGTCCATTTTTTAAATAAAAAAAAATACTTGACACCCCATGAGCAATATTTTACCTCTCGTTAAGAGCTATCTTTTCGTCATTGACCGATTGTGGCTACGTGCTAAACAGCAAATGAAACAATTGAATTGTTGCGAGAAAAGTTTGGAGATTCGATTATTTCAAGAAATTGTGATATTGAATGGCCTCCAAGAAGTTGTGATTTAACACCATTAGACTATTTCTTGTGGGGTTATTTGAAGTCATTGGTCTTTCGAGATAAACCAGGCTCTCTTCAAGCTTTACAAGTCAATATTGAACGTGCCATACATGACATACGACTAGATTTAGTGGAAAAAGTGCTCGAAAATTGGTTCATCGAATTCGTTCCTACAGAAGAAGTCGTGGAGGCCATTTGAATGACATTTTATTTAGAACTTAATTGTATCGATTGTACTTCACATTAAATAAAAAACTTTTGAATTTCCTTAACAATAAGTTTGTGTTTTTTTTTCAAAGAAATCATATCACCCGTATTGGAAAACCATATATAATCACTGCCAAATTCTTATCGCAATGCCCATTTTCCATTGTTAGGGAGGTGTAGGGTTGTAGGGTTTTGTTAAGTATTGTTTGGCATTTCACCATGGAAAGACTTATGCCTGAACGACGTTTACAAATCGTTCAACTTTATTAAAAAATTCACGTTCAGGAATGTGTTTCGTGCACTTCGCTCAAATTATGGTCAACATAATCGGCCTACTGAGCGTACTATTCGCAACACCATCACCCATCTTGAGACCCAGCATTCATTATTGGATAATATTCGACCGAATAAACTACGTCCAGCACGCAGTGAAGAAATTGTAGCGGCCGTAGCTGAGAGTGTACGCGAAGACCGTGGAGAGTCGATTCGGCGCCGTTCGCAGCAACTCGGACTGACGTATGGAACGATGTGGCGCATTTTACATCGAGATCTTAAATTGAAATCATACAAAATACAGCTTGTGCAAGAACTGAAGCCGCCCGACCTTCCCAAGCGACATCGCTTCGCTCTATGGGCTCTTGAAAAGTTTCAAGAAGATCCGACGTTTTCGAGCCAAATTTTGTTCAGCGTTGAGGCCCATTTCTGGCTCAATGGGTATCTAAACAAGCAAAATTTCCGCATTTGGGACGAAGAGCAACCTGAAGAGATTCAAGAGCTGCCACTTCGGTCCATAATATTCGGTTCGGAATAATCGGTCCATATTTCTTCAAAAATGATACCGGTGAGAACGTAACCGTCATTGTGGGGATATGTAAAGTCTAAAGTTTATGCGGACGAACCCGCTTCGATTCAGGCCTTGGAGCAAAACATCACGCGTGTCATTCGCCAGTTTCCAGTCAAAATGCTCGAACGAGTCATCGAAAATTGGACTCAACGGATGGATCATCTGAGACGTAGCCGCGGCCAACATTTGATAGACATAATCTTCAAAAAAGTAGGGAACCTCGAAATGGATAACGCTTTACTTATAATATATTGGATCTTCACCCATGAATTTAACATGGATTTGTCGCAAACTTTGTGGTCGGATATCGCGAAAACAAGAGCTAACCTAGAAAAACTTAGCACCACTGGACTCAGCAAGGTCGAAAAAGGTATATCAATAGGGGGTTCATTCTGTTACAATTTTAAAGTGTCGGTTTTGAGCACAGTGTTATGAATTCTGTTATTATATTATTTGTAATCACAATTATCATTTGGATAATAATTACGATCACTCATCGTCGGTTTGTTTACTGCAATAATCTGCAATTTGTTTAAACTCTTAAACAATGTTTAGATAATATTGTGCTCTAAATTTACAAAAAAAAAATAACAATAATGTGAACAATAGTATTTGACTGCACGAAAGTTGCCCTAGCCTAAAGTGGACTGCAACAAAGTTGCAACATTTAAACGCGAGAATATTTACGAGTATCCAAATGCGTCGATTAGATATGTGTGAATTGGTGGATGGGTGCATTCTAGACGGATTCAACGGATAGTCGTAAAATATTGTACGATACGTACGAGTATATGATGATGCTCTACTAACTGTATATATTAGGGTGTCTGGAAGGATTTTGTTATTACACGACTGATTATTATTATTACATTATATAATTTTGAAGGATTTTATTGGCTAACGTGGAGAAGTAATGCTGATTTTGAATATTATTTCTAAATTTTAATGGATGAGTAATTTTAGTAATTTTATTCAAGAAGTTGAGGCACCCTAAGGTGCTTATATCCATTCATACATTTGTTCAATCGCATATGATAAGACGACGATTTACAAGTGGTGGAAATAAAGACTAACACAAAGTAAAACGTATTGAACCGTATGAGAATATGCGATGTTTGAATTTTGGTTTAATTTCAATTGGTATGGCCAAATTGGCAAATTGCTTTCAACGTTTGTGGCGGTTCTATGCCTCTGTATGTATGTCAGTGTGTGTGTGTGAATGTGTGCGTGTCGGCAAATTTGTTTATGATTTTATGCAGAAAAGAAAAAAAATTCTACAAAAATATACACGCCAATTGTGGCGAAAACCATTTCGCACAGAAATTTATGAAAAACTAATTTTGGATAATCACCAGTCTGCCAAACGAACGACTGGCCACACACATCCGGGTGCAAAGGATGAGGAAAACAACCGGAAGGAGGCGCACAGAAACACTTACTCGCAGTAGTACGCATTGCAAATTGGATCGCTGCTGCGCCTCAATTGTAGAGTAACGACTGAGAAAATTTATTTTCAAATTCGTCGGGTCTAAAAATATCCCGAAATGGAAAAAGGCCGATTTTAAATGATTTTTGAATAATGCGTTTTCTGAATATGCCTTTCGACCGGTATTGCGAGGGGTGGCTGAGACAGGCAGTCAGGCAGGCGGACAGAGTGAGGGGCAAGAGAGCGGTTAAAATCTGTGGTGTTGATATTTCACAAAACAGATCGCAGCTGCTTTGTTGGGGTGGTCTTTCGTCTTAGGTCTTTAATAGCCTTCTTTACATTACATTTGGCGAATGCGTTGTAATCTTTTTTGTTTTACTTGTTTTTGGGGCTAAGATGAACAATTAATTGATACTAATGAACAAATATTGTGAAATGTTTAGATTTGTAAAAGAATTACTGTTTTGCTGCAAAAGTTATGCGAAAGTCCTAAATGGGAAGTGCACAGTGGAACAGAAGCGTATTTGAAACATACGAGTACACAAAAACGTCAATACTATAAAGACCAGACATTTCATTGTTCAACACTGTCAGCAGATGTCCTTATGCTCCTTTAAATTTTTGTTTTCAAATATAAATTATGATCATTTAGATTATTTTCTTCACTGCTTTGTTTTCATTAGAGCTCTTTGTAAAATGTATACATTTCAAGCCGCCATCTTCAAGTCAAATTCACCTTGCTGATTGCAATATGCATTTTGTGTAGAGTATTTCGCGGCTGTTAAGATCGCTATTGAATTTGGTTGAAATCGGTTCAGATTTAGATATAGCTCCCATATATATCTTTCGTCCGATTTGGCCCTTTAGTCCTATAGAAGCTGTATTTTACACCCAATCGTTTTGAAATTTAGAATTGTAGAGTTACTTGATCAATGAACCAACATTACCGAATTTGAAGAAAATCGGTTAAGATTTAGCTATAGCTCCCATATATATGTTTCGTCCGATTTGGCCATTTAGTCCTATAAAAGCTGTATTTTACATCCAATCGTTTTGAAATTTAGAATGGTAGAGTTTCTTGAACCATGAACCAACACTACCGAATTTGAAGAAAATCGGTTAAGATTTAGCTATAGCTCCCATATATATGTTTCATCCGATTTGGCCCTTTAGTTCTATAGAAGCTGTATTTTACATCCAATCGTTTTGAAATTTAGAATGGTAGAGTTTCTTGATCCATGAACCAACACTACCGAATTTGAAGAAAATCGGTTAAGATTTAGCTATAGCTCCCATATATATGTTTCATCCGATTTGGCCCTTTAGTTCTATAGAAGCTGTATTTTACATCCAATCGTTTTGAAATTTAGAATGGTAGAGTTTCTTGATCCATGAACCAACATTGCCGAATATGAAGAAAATCGCTTAAGATTTAGCTATAGCTCCCATATATATGTTTCGTCCGATTTTGCTCTTTAGTCCTGAAGAAGCTGTATTTTACATCCAATCATTTAGAAATTTAGAATGGTAGAGTTTCTTGATCCATGAACCAACATTGCCGAATATGAAGAAAATCGCTTAAGATTTAGCTATAGCTCCCATATATATGTTTCGTCCGATTTTGCTCTTTAGTCCTGAAGAAGCTGTATTTTACATCCAATCATTTAGAAATTTAGAATGGTAGAGTTTCTTGATCCATGAACCAACATTACCGAATTTGAAGAAAATCGGTTAAGATTTAGCTATAGCTCCCATATATATGTTTCGTCCGATTTGGCCATTTAGTCCTATAAAACTGTATTTTACATCCAATCATTTTGAAATTGAGAATGGTAGAGTTTCTTGATCCATGAACCAACACTACCGAATTTGAAGAAAATCGGTTAAGATTTAGCTATAGCTCCCATATATATGTTTCGTCCGATTTGGCCCTTTAGTTCTATAGAAGCTGTATTTTACATCCAATCGTTTTGAAATTTAGAATGGTAGAGTTTCTTGATCCATGAACCAACACTACCTAATTTGAAGAAAATCGGTTAAGATTTAGCTATAGCTCCCATATATATGTTTCGTCCGATTTGGCCCTTTAGTTCTATAGAAGCTGTATTTTACATCCAATCGTTTTGAAATTTAGAATGGTAGAGTTTCTTGATCCATGAACCAACACTACCGAATTTGAAGAAAATCGGTTAAAATTTAGCTATAGCTCCCATATATATGTTTCGTCCGATTTGGCTCTTTAGATCCAATCGTTTTTATACCCTACACCACACTGTGGTGCAGGGTATTATTTAAGTATAAAATGTCCCAAAAGTAAATTTATGTAAACAATTTATACATGAATTACAAAATTTATATATCAGAGTTATTCAATATTACGAGAGTGGTGTAGGGTGTTATATAGTCGGCCCCGCCCGACCTTAGCCTTTCCTTACTGGTTTTATTTGTATTTAAACACATATTTTATTTGAGAAATTTGGTTTGCAAATACATTTTGTTCTAATATATTAATATATATGTTCCAAATAAATTGTAATTGTTTTCAAATAAAATTAATTTGTTCAGAAATATATAATATTTCAAAATTTGTGTTCCAAATATATTTTCTTTCGATTCAAACATATCAAAAAAGGCGATTTTGCTCCGTGTATATACCCTCCTCTCTAAGGTGAGGGGATAAAAATGGTCCACATGTACCCTTCCGATGGTGTATGTTTTGGAGTGGGGACGACTTTGGTTCAGAAGTTACACTATAATAACTGAAAATCTTCACAAAATTACAATGTTATTAATATTTTTTATGAAAAGTGCACGGAAAATCCTTTAAGAACCAATATTTTCTATTTTCTAGAATTTGAGAAATATCTAACTTTTGACCTGTGACACTTGAGAAAGAGCTACCCAAAGAAAATAAATTTATAAAGAAGTTCCGTCCGGTAGCGAGTAGTCTATCAGTGACGAACGAATAGAAATTTGATTTCAGCGAGTGATTTTTTTGTGTATTTTAAGACCGACTTTCTAATTATCACATTTAGAAAATTAATATCGATCGTTAAGTACTAAAAAGTTCAAAAAAAGGCTCCAGAAAACTATTTTTTCACGTTTAAAAATCATTTCTATTCGTTCGTAACTCACGCAAATGTAAACAAAGGCACGTCGGAACATCTGTATAATCGAGTGTCTGTAGAACTACCCATAGATAGAGGAATAAAAATAAAAAGAAAGTAAAATAAAAATACACGTCTTAAAGGAAACTTCCTGGATAATGGTTTCGAAAAAAGAATGAAAAAAGAAATCCAAAGTACACAATTTATACGAAAATTTCAGAACATTGCCACATTTTCGACAATTGCAAAGCCATTGCCATTTTTATATGTACATATAATTGTGTTACACGGCAAACCTCAAAAGGAATTTTAAGTTTGAAGCTTTTAGTAAAACAGATTTGTTGAAAAACTAAAAAAATCCATGTTTGGGGATTTTATAATTTATTTTGGGAATTTTAGGATTTTTCTTTACAAATATATTAATGCTAGAATTCGACTCGATTTCTGGAGTCAAACTACAAAATATGATGGAAATATATTAATTTTAAATTTTGTATGGATATATAACGTTTCCGTCTGCGTTCGAATTTTTTTTATAATTTTTCCCGATCCATTCCTACGAATCCGTATATATTAGACTCGGATATATACCGGTTCCTTTCTCATTATCTTTTCTGGATAGGCAACACATTTTGTTTTTGATGAAAAAATATTGTCATACCCGATGAGACAAAAGTTGTCAAAAATACAAATAAATTTAAGAAAATTTGTGCCTATAAATGTTTTAGTCTGATCAATATTTTCAGAGCAGAGCCCACATAGCTGCAATTTTGTTGATGAAAAAATATTGCCATTAGATATACCCGATGAGACAAAAGCTGTCAAAAATATAAATAAATTTAGGAAAATTTGTGCCTATAAACGTTTTAGTATTATATTATATTTTCAAGCAGATCCCACATAGCGGCATTTTTGGCTACACTGAAAAAAAATTTGTCATAAAATTAAAGAATTGCTCCAAAGACGTCCTTAGTCTTCAAAATAAGTACATTTTGTACTTAAATGTAAGAAAATGTACTTAAAATTACGTAAACTACTTAATATTAATGAAATCTATATATATAAAATTGTTGCGTGACTGGCTGACTGACTGACTGACTGACTGACTGATTGACTGACTGATCATCGCCCAGGCCAAACGGCTGAAGCTAGAATCATGAAATTTGGTGGGAGGGTAGACCTTGGGACGTAGACGAGCAATAAGGCGGGATTTTTCGAAATTCGTACTATTAGCCGCACAATAGGATAAATATGGTACCACCGCCAAATCTAAACGAAATGAGCTAGAATCTTGAAATTTGGTATGAAGGTAGACCTTAGGACGTAGACTCAGAAATTGGCATTATTTTTTGAAATTCGAACATTTATGCACACAGTGGGGTAAAAAGTGATAAATGTGGTACATCAGCCAAATCCAAATGGCAAGAGCTAGAATCGTGAAATATTGTGTGATGGTAGACCTTATGAGGTAGACTCTGAAATTGGCAGGATTTTTCGTAATTCGAACATTTACGCACACAGTGGGGTAAAAAGGCAAAAATGGGATAAATGTAGTACAACAGTCAAATTCAAATGGCAAGAGCTAGAATCGTGAAATTTGCTGTGAGGGTAGCTCTTATGAGGTAGACTCTGAAATTGACAGGATTTTTCGAAATTCGAACATTTACGTACACAGTGGGGTTAAAAGGGAAAAATGTGGTACAACAGCCAAATCCAAATGGAAAGACCTAGAATCGTGAAATTTGGTGTGAGAGAAGTTCTTAGGACGTAAACAAGAACAAGGAGTGATTTTTTTTTTAAATTTAGAGCCACAGTGGGACAGAAAGGTATAAATATGGTACCACCGCCAAATTTAAAGCCTAATATTAGAATGGTGAAAATTGAAGCGAGGGGTGCCTTTATGACAACTGATCGGGGTATTAAGTTTTTTTTTTGTATTCGTAGTTTTCGGGGCACAGTGGGGCAAAAAGTGTAAAATATAGTAGTGGAGATTGGAAGTGATTTTTAGTAATTCTAACTTTAAGAGGCACAGTGGGACACGACGGGTTAATTATGGAGCATGGGGAAAAAAGGGAACAATCTGCCAAAATTGGAACTTAAACATAAGATATGAAGAGTTTATATGGTTTTATGAGCACTGCGGTCAAAAACGGTTAAATAGTGGAGTGGAGAAAATATGATTAAATATGTTACAGTCGGGAAAAAAGGTTTAAGTACGCTAGCGTGGAGACACATTTTAAATACGAGTACGGTTCAGTGAGACAAAAATTTGTTAAATATGATACAGTTGAATGGGGCACAGTTGTGCAAAAAGGGTTAACTATGGTACAGTGGGGTAAAAATAGTTATATGTATATGGTAAAGTGGGACAAATGGTACAGTGGGGCAAAAAGCGTTAACTATTAAACAGTGGGGCAAAAATGTATTTACTATGATACAGTGGGGCGAAAAGGGTTAAATATGGTACAATGTGACAAAAATGGGTAACTATACAGTACAGTGGGGCATAACTGTGTTAAATATTGTACAGTGGAGCACAGAGGGTTAACTATGGTACAGTGGGGCAAAAACTGTTAAATATGGTACAGTGACACAAAGCGTTTAATATGACACAGTGGGGCAAAAAGGGTTAACTATGGTACAGTGGGGCACAATTAGTTGAATATGGTAACGTGGGACAAAATGGGTGAAATATGGTACAGTGGGGCAAAAAGCTTTAACAATGGAACAGCGGGAAAAAATGTGTTAGCTATGGTACAGTGGGACACAAATGGTTAAATATCGTACAGTATGACAAAAATGGTTACGGTGGGCACAAAAAGTAAAATATGGTAACGTGTAACAAAATGGGTTAAAAATGGTACAGTGGGGCAAAAAGCGTTAACTATGGAACAGTGGGGCAAACATTTATTTACTATGATACAGTGGGGCAAAAAAGGTTAAATATGGTATAGTGTGACAAAAATGGTTAACTATACAGTACAGTGGGGCATAACTGTGTTAAATATTGTACAGTGGAGCAAAGAGGGTTAAATATGGTACAGTGGGGCAAAAACTGTTAAACATGGTACAGTGAAACAAAGGGTTTAATGACACAGTGGGGCAAAAAGGGTTAACTAAAGTACAGTGGGGCACAATTAGTTGAATATAGTAACGTGGGACAAAATGGGTTAAATGCGGTACAGTGGGGCAAAAAGCTTTAACTATGGAACAGTGGGGAAAAAATGTGTTAGAATGGTACAGTGGGACACAAGTGGTTAATAATGGTACAGTATGACAAAAATGGTTACAGTGGACACAAATAGTAAAATATGGTAACGTGGAACAAAATGGGTTAAGTATGGTACAGTGGGGCAAAAATGTGTTAACTATGGTACAGTGGGGCAAAAATGGTTAAATATAGTGGACAAAATATAGTAGGACAAAAAGGTGTTAAATTTGATTCTGTGGACCCAAAAGGTTAAATATAGCACAGTGGGTCAAAAAGCGTACATTTAGTACAGTGGGTAGAAAATGTGGGACAAACATGGTTTTATATTGTACCAGGGTGTGAATGTAAGTAGTGGAACATAAACAAGGGGAAAGTTGCTAACGTATGAACCAAAAAAAATAGTTTTTCAACGTCCAGAGGTACTGTGGGAAAAGGGATAAATATTGTACCATGATGTCAGGGTAACTCTTGGAACATAAACTAGAAATGAAACGAGGGTTCGTATTTTATATATAAAAGTAATCAAATCTTCTTAATTTTTGCACAATATGTAATAATCATGTCATTTTGAAAGAACGAGGTATAACTATTTTACAGTACCCTACACAGAAAATAAATAAAAGATGGGGCTGCGAAGCGCACCGGGTTAAAGCTAGTTATCTATATTTTAATTACAAAATGTACTTATTTTGAAGAATAAAGACGTCTTTGGAGCATTTCTTTAATTTTATGAAAATTTTTTTTCAGTGTATATTTTAACAAATCGTAATGAAAGGTTCTACAAAAATGTTGGTCATGAAATTTGCCCAAAACTTAGCACAAACACCAAAAATTACAATCAAAACAATCTTTTGGCTGTTCATGCAGCAATTTTATGTATGCGGCCACTATGTAAGATTAATTAATACTCATACGTCATACGTCAGTGGACGAAGTAATAAAGATACCAGTAAAGAGGGTGTTGACTGGAATTTTACTGTTTTTTTTTTGGTGTTTGTGCTATGTTTTGGGCTTGGTGTGTTCTGACCTATATAGAAAAATTTCATGGCCAACATTTTTGTAGAACATTTCATCCCCGCCCTCCCACTATATATGGCCATTTCGTCCCTACCTCCCGAGTTATTATAATTTATGTGCAGACAAATTGGAAATTGTTCGAAAATTTTGCGATTATAAAGCAATAAACATTGTTTTTTCAAACCAGTTTGTTTTACATATTTTTTCTCCTAGTCTCTACCACAATAATGTTGTGGGACGTAAGACAAAATTCCCATCGGTTAGCTATATATAGCCAATGGAAAAACTACATTATCTCAGAAAAAATGCTCAAAATCAAATTGCAGCCACGATACGATAAATCCGTAATGGAGCTAAATCAGAAAAACCCAAATGACGTTTTGTTTCTTTCGATAAGCACTTTTAGAAACTGAAGTCAAAACGGTGTCAACTGTAGGCGACCTCGAAAATGTTGTATTGTGTTATATTTATATGTCAGAACGCACCATAGCCCATAATACAGGGTCTCCCATATTCGACGGACCCATCTGGCAACGCCATAACTTTTGACAGAGATGTCAGATCGCTTAATGACATACCGCGTTTGAAGCGTCAGTCCAAGCAGATTTTTACCATGGAACAATACACGCCACGCGAAATAGTTGAAATTTACATTCAACAGAAGAAGTCAATTGTGAAAACTCAACGTGCTTTTAAAATATTAAAAAATGTGAGAAGTGCGCCTTCTAAGAACACCATTAAGCGTTTATACGAAAAATTTTCGACTGGTGAGGCTCTTTCTAATCCGAAGAGGCCAAATAAAAGTCGACCAAGGCGATCGGCCGAGAATATCGCTGCCGTACGAGCCAGTGTTGAGAGGTCCCCAAGAACATCCCAAAAACGCCGTTCTCAGCAGTTGGGCATGGCTCGGTCCACTTTACAACGGATTATTCGCGTTGATTTGCATTTGTTCCCGTACAAAATTCAATTGACGCAAAGATTGTTGCCTGCGGACAAGCCTCATCGATTGGAATGGGCCCAAAAAAAACATGGGTCCGTCGAATATGGGCAACCCTGTATATACGTCGAACACTCAAATTCCAGTCAAAATCCTCTTTACTGGTATCGTCATTGCTTCGACTAGGTCGCTTCCACTAGGTCGTATTAATAATTATAATTAATGTTATTAATACGACCTAACATTGCTGCAAGAACGTGTCAAACATAGTTTTGACTGTCTTTTGAGTTTGCATTAAGTTGAATGAAAAATGTGCAAAATGAATGACATGCCATAGTATTTCTCTCATAACTTTTACAAATATTGCGTCCCCAAAAATCCAATTACTGTTTATACCCTACACCAGACTGTGGTACAGGGTATTATGACTTTGTGTAACACCTACAAGGAGAAGATATAGACCCATTGTTTATTATACAAATCGACTTGTAATCACTTTCTGAGTCGATTTAGCTATGTCCGTATGTCTGTCTGTAGATGTATTCTTGTAATCAAAGTACATGTCGCAATTATGGTCCGATCTCAACGAAACTTTGCACATATTTTTCTTCAGGCCCAAGGACGATCCCTATTGGTTTCAGATTTACATATAGCTCCCATATATATATGTTTCTCCGATTTGGCATATTTACACTGTATAAGCAAAAATTTTTTAACCGATCTGTATAAAAATTGACAGAGAAAAGTCTCCTGATACACTTATATACAATAAAAAATTTGGGGAAAATCGGTTCTGATTTAGATATAGCCCCCATATATTTGTTACCCCCGATTTGACTTGTAAGCGCTGTAGAAACTATATTTTATATCCGATCAGTACGAAAATCGACAAAAAGAGGTTTCCTATTACATGAATGAACACTGTCAAATTTTGAGGAAATCGGTTCATATTTAGATATAGCTCCCATATATATGTAGCCCCCATATATTTGTTACCCCCGATTTGACATGTAAGCGCTGTAAAAACTGTATTTTATATCCGATCAGTACGAAATTTGGCAGCAAAAAGGTTTCTTATTACATGAATCAACACTGTCAAATTTGGAGGAAATCGGTTCATATTTAGATATAGCTCCCATATATATGTTACCCCCGATTTGACATGTAAGCGCTGTAAAAACTATATTTTAAATCCGATCAGTACGAAAATCGACAAAAAGAGGTTTCTTATTACATGAATGAACACTGTCAAATTTTGAGGAAATCGGTTCATATTTAGATATAGCCCCCATATATATGTTCTCCCGAATTCACATGTAAGCGCTGTAGAAACTGTATTTTATATCCGATCAGTGCGAAATTCGGCAGAAAGAGGTTTCTTATTACATATGTCTGATGTGACTCAAATTTGGAGGAAATCGGTTCATATTTAGATATAGCCCCCATACATATGTTAAGCCCGATTTGACATGTAAGCGGCGTAGAGACTGTATTTTATGTCCGATCAGTACGAAATTCGACAAAAAGAGGTTTCTTATTACATGAATGAGCATTCAGGGAAAATCGGTTCAGATTTAGCCTCCATATATATTTTCCTCCTGATTTGGTATCAAGGCGCTATAGAAGTTGTACTTTACTTCCGATCATTACAAAATTTGGGGCTGAACGATGCTTCTCAATTTAGGAACAAATATTGCTTCATTTAGCGATAATCGGTTAAGATTTAGATATATAAACTTATTATCGCAATGACCCTTATCGCATTGTTAGGGAGTTGTAGGGTATTATATAGTCGGCCCCGCCCGATTTTCTGCCTTTCCTTACTAGTTTTAATTTGTGGGAGTCTGATGCATATTCTTTTTGATTTGAAAATAATTGAACAATCGAATGTTTTTTAAATTTGTTTTTTTTTTACTTTTTAGGCAAAAATAAAATTCATAGGTTAATATTAAAAATTTTGACCCATATAAATAGTAGAATTTTATGGCCAAAATTTTTGTAGAACATTTCATCCTCGCCCTCCCAATTTTTAGGGGTGTATGTAGATACAAGCATTTCCGCTAGAGGGTTTATATGTTCCACAAAAATATTGGCCTTAATATATGCTGGAAAGTTTCTGAACATACACCCTGACGTAAAGAACGCATAGTTCTATATACCGTTATGCAGCACGAATAGGCCAAGGGGGAAACTTTAATCACCCTAAAATAAAATTTCGATGTGATCTTTCAAAACTCCGACTCACGTACATATTTTTGACTCCTCTACCAGAATTCATTGTAAGAAGCCTATAATTTTGGAAAAGTGTTATAAGAATTCCTAACATTTAATAATTCATTCGCGATCTACATAAAACTGTTCCAAATATGACAAGAATGATAAAACTAAGCAGAATAATATTTTGAAATGTAAACTTTAGTTTTAATCTATAGAAACACTAAAATGTTTGTTTTTATTGACTTTTTGGCACGTCGCTGCTGCCGTTTCTGTTCAGTTGTTGTGGCAACACTTCCTGTTTTGTTTGCAAAGTGCATTCTCCTCACTCCCAGCTCCCCTTTCATGACTCACAGTAAAATGTTTAAATGTTTGAAAGTGTTGGAGGGGGAATTTATGTGGGGCAGAGGTAGAAATATTCATCAGCATTTGCTGTGCTGCAGAGGAAAATTTCTCATGTAAACAAATAAATTACAAACAAAAAAAGTTGAAAGTACTTTAACCTCACATCATACCCGGCGAACATACACCCTCACCACTGTTAAAAATACAGACAGACGGGCGTACGGACGGACAGGACAGCTGTCAAAATGTAAAGGTTTGAATTATGGATGAAATCAGGTAAGGTTGGGGCAGAGAGGTGTTGTAAAAAATTGGGTAGAAATATTGTAGTTATTGATAGTGGGAAATTTTGCCAATTTATGCTAGACAAGATATATTGACTACAACAGGACTTCTTAGCTGTATTGGCTCTGTGAACAGATTAAGCAAGCATTCTCACAAAAAATGCCCTAAAATTAGATTGTTAATCTCTCAGCGGTCAATGAAGAAAAAATAACCCTAGGGAGCTGCGGCTTTAATACCCCGAAATAATTTACCATTTCTCCAACATTTTTTTCTTAAAATTTCCCACAATTTTCGCAATGACCTCCCAATGCGCAGACACACCGATACAGGAGGTGATTTAAATCACAATGAAACAGTTTAAAAGTTGAGGGAAAATAAGGCGCCCCATGGCAGGTGTGATTAAGAGGCCAAAACTGTAAACACTCGAATACACTTAGAAACACATGCATACATACAGGTGCCAAAACACCTCAATTCACACACAAAGGCATACATAAATACACATGCATTTGCGACTAACAGAAAGTGTGAATGAGATTACTGAGTTAACACTTAAAACGATGATACTTTCACACACACACTCATAGTCATAAATATTAATACTCTCAACTACACTCCCACTCGCAGATAATGTGAATAGAAAGAGGCTGACAATTAGAACTACAGATACATAGACAGACTGACAAACAGACAGACGGAGAGACACCTGTAATTGCTAAACACTTCAACTAAATAATGTTGGCTAATTTCGCATTCAAATTAGCTAATTTTGCGGAGGAAAATTAAAACCGCAATTAAATATTTAAATATATTCTTTTTTCAGTTAATTGTGGATGGAGGAAATAAAATAACACTAATTTAGAAGAAAATGCAATTTCTATTAAATAAAATGACGTGGAAGTTGGATTTGGGATTCTAAAGGCTTTACTTTTTAAATAATACAAATCAATAAAACTATTAAAACAAGTAAGAAAGTTTCAGTCGGGTAAACCGACTAAGGTATACCCTCACTTTGTGAGTAATGTAATATGGAATATTAAACGAACTATTCTGTCAATTTGTATGGGAGGTACCAGAATGTTTTTAACAAATACACATATTTTTCGCTGAATAGTAGATTCTTTAAATATATTACACTGCGCCGAATTATTAACGTTAAGAAATATTAAATTTTGGTATGATTTGGCCATTTTGTGTGGGAGGTACAAAAAGGGGCGTGGTGATAACGGCCATTTTTTACAGTGCTATAGAGACTTCAAAAGCGTTACACTGTGCAAAATGTTGTTGCTTTTTCGTGCATTGGTACTCATGCTGTGAGCTCTTAACTTTTTGTGCAAAATGGTACCTTTGTGTGGGAGGTACAAAAAGGAGCGTGGAAATAGCGTCCATTTTTCACAGTGCAAAAGACACTATAAAAGCATTACACTGTAAAAAATTTCAAGTATTTCTTATACACTGGTATTAATGTTATAAGCTGTTATCTTTTGGTGCAAAATGGTGCATTTGTGTGGGAGATACCAAAACGGGCGTGGCAATTTCGCCCATTTTCCTCGAGTTGATAGCGACTAACAAACTAATACTATGTGTGGAATTTCAGAAGATTCGAATACGTATAATAGCAGTTATTAAAGAATCAATATTTCACAACATTTTAACCCTTTGTGGGAGAGGTACCAGAAGGAGTGGACCAATATGACCCATCTTCGAACTTAGCCGGAGATAGAAAAAAATATTACCACATACGAAATTTGAAGTCAATCGGTTACTCCTTTCGAGAGTTATCGTGCGCACCAGCCAGCAGACACACAGACAGACAGACAGACAGACAGACAGACAGACGGACGGACATTGCTCATTCGACTTAAAATGACCCAAAACGGATTTCCGCCGAACATACTTGGGGTCTTAGGTCACTCCTTCGATGTGTTACACTTTTTTCCGTAGCAAATGATGTATACCCTCGTCACACTAAAGTGAGGGTATAAAAAGATTATTTGTCAATGTCCGTCTGTCTTTTTTTATGTCTGTCTGGCTGGTACGCAGGATAACTCTCGAAACGAGTAACGGATTGACTTAAATTGTGAAATACGGCAATATGGTGTTCTATCTCCGGTTCAGTTCGAATAGGGGGCCATATTTGTATGCTCCTTCTAGTACCTCCCTCACATAGAATTTACATTTAGTGAACTATTGATTCTCTAATGGGGTAGTTCCAAAGGAAACCGACCTAGTCCGAATATTTATGAATTTTGATTTCAATGAAATTTTACATACATATACTAGAAGACTATGCAGATATACTACCTTTTACCGATTGTCCAAATTCATAACGGTTTTGATTTTACAGGGTATTCAAGTTGGTCACCTATAACATTTTATTACAAATTTAGCCTTTTTTGAGTCTTCATAATTTTTGGACGGAATATCAGATTGGATGATATAAGTACCATTTATGAACATCATCTCTAAGAATTAAATAATTAAGTAATTAATTTTTGCCTATTAAGGACATCAAAAGGAATAAAATGTCCCTAATCCGTGGTTATTCTGAAAAGCAGAACTTTTGTTTTATTTTTAAAAATTACCCACATATTTTACCACAAAATGTAAAAACGTAAAATGTTCACAAAATTGATAGCATTTGTGTGAGAGGTATTATAAGGGACGTGGAAAAAACGCCCACTTTGTACTGGACTATAGGTAGTATAAAAATATTACACTGCACAAAATTTCAAGCATTTGTAAGCGCTGGTGTGGGAGGTACCAAAGGAGGCGTTGCATTTTCGCCCATATTTGTGCAGCGTATAGGGGCGGTAAAATGATTACTAAGTGTGTAATTTTACAGAATATCCATCAGTAGTATAGAAGTTATAAGAGCTTTAACATGTCACACAATTTTAACCATTTGTGGGGGAGGTACCACAAGGAGGCCATGGCATGGTTGGCCATTAAACATAAACCGGGTTTGAATAAAAAATTATAACGTACACTCCTTTTCAGAGTTATCGTTAGCAACGGACAGTAATTAATTAATATTTGTTTGCTGAAATTATTACATTTTGCGGTAAAATATGTGGGTAATTTTTAAAAACAAGTAAGAAAGTTCAGTCGGGTAAACCGACTTATGAATCCCCTCATCTTGAGTTCCAAAAAAATATTAGTAAATTTATTTATTTTTTTGTTTTAATTAAATTATTATCAATTTAAATTGCCTTTAATATATTTAAAGTATGTACTGGTATTACAGTTAAAAGCTGTTTACTTTTGGTACAAAATGGTCCATTTGTGTGGAAGGTACCAAAAGGTACCAAACGGTCACTTTTCTCTGGACTCCAGGTACTATAAAAGCATTACACTGTACACAATTTTAAGTATTTATATGCACTAGAATTAAAGTTATAAGCTGTTAACTTGTGGTGTAAAATGGTACATTTGTGTGGGAGGTACCAAAAGGTTCGTGCCAATTACGGCCACTTTTCTCTAGACTTTAGGAACTATAAAAGCATTGCACTGTTCGAAATTTCAAGTATGTATTTGTATGCAATTGTATTAAAGTCAAAAGCTGTTTACTTTTGGTACAAAAAGGTCCATTTGTGTGGGAGGTACCAAAAGGGGCGTGCCAATAACGCCCATTTTTATCTAGACCCTAGGTACCATAAAACCATTACACTGTACAAAATTTTAAGTATTTGTATGCACAGGTATTAAAGTTATATGCTGGTAACTTTTGGTACAAAATGGTCCATTTGTGTGGGAGGCACCAAAAGGAGCGTGGCAATAATGCAAATATTTCACTGTATTTTAGGTACTATTAAACCACTGTACGAAATTGCATGTATTTGTATGCACTGGTAATAAAGATATAAGCTTTTAACTTTTGGTTCAAAATTGTCCATTTGTTTGGGAGGTATCAAAAGGGGCGTGGAAACTTCGCCCATTTTTCTCGAGGTAATAGTGACTACCCAGCAGAAAATTTTTGGAGTTTTGGAAGCTCTCGAGGTTTTGTGTAGGCACTACTTTTAAGCGCTTATTTTATCTTGCGGAATTCAGCGCTTAATGTAGTTCAACAAGTAAGAAAGTTTCAGTCGGGTAAACCGACTAAGGTATACCCTCACTGTGTGAGTAATGTAATATTGAATATTACTCGAATTATTCTGTCAATTTGTGTGGAGGTACCAGAAGGGGTTTATCAAATACACCTTTTTTTTGCTGAACATTAGATACTTTAAATTCATTGCACGGTGCCGACTTATAAGCATTTATGTGCACTGGTATAAACGTTATGAGACATTAAATTGTGGTATGATTTGGGCATTTTGTGTGGGAGGTACAAAGAGGGGCGTGGCAATAACGTCCTTTTTTCACAGGGCTATAGACACTATAAAAACATTACACTGTACAAAATTTCAAGTATTTTTATACACTGGTTTTAATGTTATAAGCTGTTAACTTTTGGTGCAAAATGGTGCATTTGTGTGGGAGGTACCAAAAGGGGCGTGACCACAACACCCATTTTTCCCTGGACTGTAGCCAATATAAAAGCATAATACTGTACAAAATTTCAAGTATTTTTATACACTGTTATTAATGTTATAAGCCGTTAACATTTGGTGCAAAATGGTGCATTTGTGTGGGAGGTACCAAAAGGGACGTGGCGACTTCGCCCATTTTTCTCGAGTTGATAACGACTAATAAGCTAATACTATGTGTGGAATTTCAAAAGATTCGAATAAGTAGTATAGTAGTTATTAAAGAATCAATATTTCACAACATTTTAACCCTTCGTGGGGGAGGTACTAGAAGGAGTGGACCAATATGGCCCATCTTCGAACTTAGCCGGAGATAGAAAAAAATATTACCACATACCAAATTTGAGGTCAATCGGTTACTCCTTTCGAGAGTTATCGTGCGCACCAGCCAGCAGACAGACAGACAGACAGACAGACAGACAGACAGACAGACAGACAGACGGACGGACATTGCTCATTCGACTTAAAATGACCCAAAACGGATTTCCTCCGAACATACTTAGGGTCTTAGGTCACTCCTTCGACGTGTTACACTTTTTTCCGTAGCAAATGATATATACCCTCGTCACACTAAAGTGAGGGTATAAAAAGTAGTATAATATATACTTCAAAATAATGAACTGACAATAATGAAGATTGATTTAAGAATTTGTGCATACTTTATTGCAACCGGAGTAAGCGGAAGCTTCCTCTCTCGCTTACCCAGTTGCACTAAAGTATGCAAGCTTTGTTTTTGTGGGTTATCTCACGATCTCTAGCGAACTTTGCCGATCTCTGCATTATAAAGCAATAGGTGTTGGTGGTAGTTCTGTAAAAGAATTCTACCGAACTTTGAAAAAATGAAAAGCGATAGAGAGAAACATAAATTAGTTGATATTTTGCAATCGAGAAGTCCGGTCGTCGCTACGCAAATTAAATTTTTTTTGCTGTACCAATTTTTTTGTGCGTTGGTAGGTATACACAAAAGTAGTAGCGGTGGTGGTGATTTGTGTTCGGTTCTGTCTGATATTATTTTATGTACATATATAAATATAACTTGTCAATATGAAGCAAACAATGAAAAACTAAACGGTCGGTAAAAGACAAATAAAGAGACTAATAAGAAAAGAAATTAATGCAAATGTGAGTGCTTTAAATCCTTCTGTTTCTGACAACAGTAACTGTACAACAATCGAATTTACCAGTGAATATGTGTGACAATCATTTTGACAATTTATTACTGACAATTTATTATGGATAATGCTAACTAACTCAGAAGAAAACTCCAAAAGCAGCTAAGAGAAGAAATGATTAAATTACAAGGTACTAAACACTCATAATATTCTTATTGATTTCACTAATATATTTGATTTTTTAGAGAATTCTGCAAATCAAAGACGGATTATAGTGGACCTGTTCTCGGAGATAAAAGTCTAGTTGAAGACAAATCTTTCCCCTGAAAATATACAACAGAAGTACACAAACATGTTTCCCATTTCGTCACAAAAAGAATTTGAAGCTGTTGAACACGAAATTAACTCGGATACCAAAGGAGCAATGGTAAATTGAAGCAAAACTTTTATTATTACTGGGCATACTAAATTCCGCTTACATGTCAGTCTGTTAAAATCACGCTACAATCCGAAATTATATAATTAAAAGTACTTTTTACTTGTTATTAAAAAAAAAATAAAAAATATTTTTATATTTCTATCTTATAGACTGCAACAATAAAGTTCCTTCTTGGCAGTGGAGATACAATGTTTTCGGTGTTCAGGGGAAAAAACGACTTCTTAATTATAAACAAGTAAGAAAGTTTCAGTCGGGTAAACCGACTAAGGTATACCCTCACTTTGTGAGTAATGTAATATATAACATTTCACCAATAAATCTGTCAGTTTGTGTGGGAGGTACCAGAAGGGGTTTTCCAATTACACATATTTTTCGGTAAACAGTACATTCTTAAATACATTGCATTGTGCTGAACTATAAGCGTTTATGTGCACTGGTATATTAAAGTTACGAGCTATGTAATTTTGGTATGATTTGGTCATTTTGTGTGGGAGGAACAAAAAGGGGCGGGGTGATAACGCCCACTTTTTACAGGACTATAGGCACTATAACAGCATTACACTGTACAAAATTTCAAGTATTTGTATGCACTGGTATTAAAGTTACAAGCCGTTTACTTTTGGTACGAAACGGTCCATTTGTGTGGAAGGTACCAAAAGGGGCTGTACAATAATGCCCATTTTTTACCGGACTATAGGCGCTACAAAAACATTATAATGTAGAAAATTTCAAGCATTTTTATGCACTTGTATTAAAGTTGTAAGCAGTTAAATTTTGATGCAAAATGGTCCATTTGTGTGGGAGGTACCAAAAGGGGCATGCCAACTTCACCCATTTTTCTCGAGTTAATAGCGACTAATATACTAATATTATGTGCAGAATTTCAAAAGATTCGAATACGTAGTATAGAAGTTATTAAAGAATCAATATTTCACTAAATGTTAACCCTTTGTGTGGGAGGTACCAGAAGGAGTAGACCAATATGGTCCATCTTCGAACTCATCCGGAGATAGATCAAAATATTACCACATACCAAATTTGAAGTCAATCGGTTACTCCTTTCGAGAGTTATCGTGCGCACCAGCCAGCAGACAGACAGACAGACAGACAGACAGACAGACGGACGGACAATGCTCATTCGACTTAAAATGACCCAAAACGGATTTCCTCCGAACATACTTAGGGTCTTAGATCACTCCTTCGATGTGTTACACTTTTTTCCGTAGCAAATGATATATACCCTCGTCACACTAAAGTGAGGGTATAAAAATGTATGAATGCACTCTACCGTAAGTATTGTTTTTTTAAATAGTAATGTATTTGTTTGACATACATATATATTTTACTTTTCAGGTGCAGTAGGCTGGGAATCAAAACGAAATCTTCAAGCATCTTGTTAAAAACCTTTATTATAAAAACAAATCGGTAATAAACCTGTCGCCAGTTTACCTTCTGATAGCGAGTAATTGAATCTTTTAACATTACAAATACTTCATAACTTAAGACTATTGAATATTGAATTATTTTTAATAATCATTTGAATTAAATTAGTATTAAAGCCATTTTATTTTCCTTATAAACAACCTTTGAATAAAAATACTCCAACAAATAAGTTAGTATTAACACAATAGTGCATTATTTCATTGCGTTCAGGGAGTCAATACAATTACGCTTCCCCTGAGGTATTATTTCCATGCATTCTTACAAGCAAACACATCAGCGCTTCTAAAAACCTATCATTTCATCATACCTTTTCGTTGCATTTAAAAGAGCATACAAATTTCGACAAATTCACTGCACAAATTCAGCGCATAAAGGGGCTCATATTGATTGCACAAGGGAAGCGCATTTTGGTGGGACATTTCATTATAAAATCACCAATGAATTCCTCGCAATAGTAAGTGCTACACCACCCTATCTTCCCTTACAAAGCTGATGAATTTTCAGCACGTTTTTTGCTGGGTAATAAACTAATACTATATGTAGAATTTCAAAGGATTCAAATAAGTAGTATAGAATTTATTAAATAATCAATATTTCGCTAAATGTTAACCCTTTGTGGGGGAGGTACTAGAAGGAGTGGACCAACAAAGCCCATCTTCGAACTTACCCGGAGATAGAAGAAAATGTTACCACATACCAAATTTGAAGTCAATCGGTTACTCCTTTGTGGGCACCTATAGTGATTTTTTATAAGGAATCTTTTTGTCGAATACTTCACTTAAAAAATCCATCGATTTCTACTACTTTTGATTTATAGTTATTTTATAGGGAGATTATCAGGAGTAAGGGGATCAGCGGGGGTGGCGGGTGTTTTGGAAAAAATACTACTTTGGAAGAAATATTTCCTGAAGTGTCTCCTTTATTTTGATCTTTGGCGTGGAACATCTAGTCCGTAGCCATCAACTCACAAGCACAGTGGGTAGCAGAAATTTTTTTTTCAACATTTTAAAAATTAAAAAAAATATATAAATAATTTTAGAACCACTTCCATGTTAGAGAATTGATATAAGTATAAAATATAAAAAAAATCGCAAAAATCGGGAGTACAAACAATTTAAAAATGACATTTAAATTGTAAAACTTAAAAATCGCACACAGGAACATTTTTAATATTTATTCTAAATTCTTTCCGAAAAGTACCGAAAAATACCAATATTTGAAAAAAATATTTTTCAAAGTTTTGACCAAAAACCCGATACATAGAGTGATAACTTAACGATTTTCTAAATATAGATAACTTCTGAACGAGTTATCGGAAAAATCTCAAAAATCCACAAAGCGTTTCTTCAGGTGTACTAAAAAAATGGGAAAAATCAGAAGCGACATTTTGTTGAAACCGTCGATTTGTCGTGGAATTCTCCATATATACCTTATATTTCACGTAGCCCCAAAGAAAAAATTGTAAATATGTTAATTCCGATGATCTCTGTGGACAATTGTGATTGCCTCTCCGAGAATCACACTGCCAGGAAAGTTTTCACCAAAAGAACGATGGTATTGTTGCTTGTGTTGGACGTAGAGCTGACTTGTTAAATATATATGTAGTCCACTTCAATATCTTCCAGTTTCTACCATACACAATTATTAATCATGGTTCGACAGCGCAAACCATTCATAGTAACAGTTGCTCCTGCCTTATTTTCGAAAAAGTAAGGTCCTCAATACTTAAGACGATTTTCGACGAAATTCGGGATCATGTCCTGCAAGCGTAGTCGTGGCGGCCATCTGACCGATATTGTTTTACATTATTAATGGCATACCTTCTCAATGCAACGAAAAAAGATCCGATGTATTTCCTTTTTTTTATATAAAAATGAAACCTCTTTTTGGATAACCCTTTACAATAGGTTCAGCTCGGTTTCATATGTGCTTTAGAATTATTTTAGGCGCAATAAACGGCGGAGTGGTAAAGTTATAAGCAAAATGCGTATTTCCAGAGCGATTTGACTCAAATTTAAAATTTATTTGTGGTCTGTTGTGATTAGATCGCTCTGGAAAATCACAACAGACCACAAATAAATTTTAAATTTGAGTCAAATCGCTCTGGACTCAAATTTTAAATTTTTTTAATGTCTGTCGTGAAAATGGATTGTATGTATCTACTATTCTACCTGGTATGTAGATTTATGAAATGTGAATGAGAGGGTTTCATGATCTATGAACGAATATGAAGATAATTGGGTGTAGAGCTACTGCATGTGCGTTGTTATCCTGCACTAATAGGAGTAAGGCTTCAGATAGAAGGCTTCTTTTGAATTTATATTTGAAAAAGATTATTTTTTCTC
This sequence comes from Eudasyphora cyanicolor, assembly GCA_963930755.1. Lineage (NCBI taxonomy): Eukaryota > Metazoa > Arthropoda > Insecta > Diptera > Muscidae > Eudasyphora > Eudasyphora cyanicolor. The sequence continues at coordinate 275,510,265 of OZ005734.1, read as the reverse complement.
TTGATGAAACATCAAACTGCAATCGAAATTGATAGACAATAAAAGGCGATGAAATATGTTGAAAAATATTTTTTTTACCAATTTTTCTGTATCTACAGCTTCTGTGGACAATTTTCAAATGTTTTCTTTATTTTTTAATAAATGTGTATGTACATTCATGTATTAAGTATTATCGAAGAAAATTAGCACCCACGCGACTTTTCAGTTTTCGTTTTCACAATTATACATATTTTTTTGGTTGCTCTCATCTTTGTCAAAAGCAACGCAAAATAAGAACTCGTGACATTGTGGAAGATAGAGAGAAAGAAGAATAAAATATTTTTTTTAAATTTTAATTTCGAAAATTACATTTTCACTTCTCTTAATTCGAAGGATAAGAGATGATTTTTGAACACTCTTAAATGCAAATTTCATTTCTCTTCATCGAGAAGAGTAAAACTCTTGAGTGAGCATTTTTTAAATGATCTCACTCTTTATTGAGTTTATTTATTTACTCACAGAAAATGCTCAAATTATTTTCCTCAAACCACTCTCAACCTAAAAATACATTTGAGTATTTTATTTTCCCTCTCCTCGTCGTTATGGCTTTGAATTATTTTTGAATAATTTTCTTTTTTCCCCATTTAAAATGCATTTCCCTGTTTATGACGCTGACTTATTTTTTATTGTGTTTTTGTTCGTTTTAGATTATTTTATGCTTTTATAATTTATGTTTCTATTATGAGTGCAATTTTTTTCGGGATTTTCTATGTTAGCACTTTGATTTGGCTGCAGTCAACTGCTCATAACATTAAGTGTTTTTGACATATTTTATAGTTATGCCCGATTAATAAATGGGAGCAAAAGAGAGCAGGGAAAATGAAAATAGATTAAATTTTAACTATCGGAAGATTTATGTGATTTTAAAATGGTTTAATAATATTCAAGGTTTCTTATAGTTTGTTTTCTTTCGGAAAATAAAATACTGTAGCCAAAAATTTATAAAAAGGAGTGTTTTTTTTATATATTTAAATAATGAACGATATTGGCTAATAGTATTGATTATAATTTATGTTTGTGTTCCTCAGCACACGTATCACTGATAAATAAAATATATATAATAAAATGCTTGTAGAATTCTCGTTTTTTGGTGAAATGCGACCGGACTTGTAACATAAAATAAGGTTATATTCATCAAAATTTTTGTGTATAAAACGTATTTTTAACGTCTTTAAATGAAGAGATATATCAAAGTAAATATACATTTTTTTTGTTTTTCAAAAAAAATTATCCGCAGTAAATGGAATACAACTTTTTTGGATCACGTGGGATCACTACGATATGACATAGAGAAGAGAGGTGACTTAGTGGTGAATCCAACGGTAACTAGATTATCTGCGACTTTTTGCGATTATGGCCGATTCTTGTACTTTAAATATGTGCTTTTGTACTTTAAATAAAGAAAATATGTGTGGGAGCTACATCTATCTATGAACCGATTTTCCCGAAACATATGGACCTATTTTATTGGTTCAAAAAATAACTTTTACAAAATTTCGGCATAATCGGATAATAAATAAGACCGGTACAAGTTCAGTTGCAACTTTGTAGAGTTCGACGATCAAAATTATCGATCTAATTTATATTATTATGATTATATGTGTAATTTTTATAGTTTACTGCTTCTACAAAAACTATAAAAATATAGTTAAACGTATATTAGGGTGGACCGATTATTTTTTGTTTTTAATTTAACTTTTCTCTTACTAACAGTCGACGACCCATTGTGTAATTGCATTAGTACAAACCTTCAGCTTTCACAAATATTGCAGACTGCAATTTTATCCTATTTGTATTGTTTTGGGTTCAATTTCAAAAACATTGCCCGGTTTTGTAGACTTTTAAGGCAATTTTCACAAAAATATGTTTGAACTTCAATGGTCTATATATTTAAAACGCAGCAACACACAATTAAGTAACTCAAAGAGATTATGAACTAAATTTTGTCAGCTTTAATATAAAATCAAGTTCACTGAATTTGGTACGATATTCTGATGTTCACACTAATTTCCACAAAGTCGCTTTTGTAGCCCCACTGTGCGGTACATGGTAACAGTAAAATAAAATCTGGGTACACCAGTTTCTTCTCCAAAGAATTATCTTGAAGATGGTCCAAACCGTAGGACTCTATCTCTAACGGTATGGTCATGAGATAGAATATACTGCCATGCGCGCGTATTTACCCCTTTTTCCCATTGTGCGATGTCATCGGGCCATACTTCTTCGAAATGAGGCCGGTCAGGCAGTTACTGTGAATGGTGTTCGCTATCGTGAGATGATAACGAACTTGTTATGGCCCGAATTGGAAGATATAGATGTGGACAATATGTGGTTTCAACAGGACGGTGCCATTTGCCACACAGTTAACGAAACAATGGCTCTTTTGCGCAACAAATTCAATGGCTGTGTTATCTCACGTCGTGGCGATGTCAATTGGCCGCCAATATCATGTGATTTGACACCGTTGGACTTCTTTCTTTGGGGTTATTTGAAAGAAAAGGTGTACGTCGATAAGCCAGTAACAATGCAAGAGTTAAAGGATGAGATAATTCGGCAAATTAACGGTATAGAACCTCAATTATGCCTCAGCGTCATCGAAAATTTGGACCATCGGATGGAGGTGTGCCGCCGAGGTCGCGGCGGCCATTTGGCCGATATTTTGTTCCATACCTAATTGAACCACATGGATATTATCATAATAAAAAAATTTCAATAATTTCCTAAGTAATTTGTGTTTTATTCAAAACCAATATCGGCCCTTAAAGTTTAACCACCCTTTATATGCACTGGTATATGTACTATTATTATGAGCTATTTAATTTTGGTATGTCTTGGCCCTTTTTGTATGGGAGGTACTAAAACGGGTGTGGTCATAACTCCCATTTTTAACCGGACTGTAGGAATTTTGAAAACTATACACTGTGCAAAAATTTTGGGTATATACATTAGAGTGATCAAAAAACCGGTTTTTTTGAAAAAATAAAAAACCGGTGGATGGTTTATTTAAGTTATAAAAACCGGTGGACGGTTTTTTTCTTCGAAGAAAACCGGGGAAACCGGTAGAACCGGGTTTTTTCTGCATAACAAAACAGTATGAAAATTGCCGTTTGAAAAACAAAAGCGATGTCTTCTGATCAGGAATCTTGCACCAAATTTAGTACTGTTGGATAGTAGTTATGAGTTGGATTGTGATGAATATTGTCATTTGAGTCAAACGGTCCTTTTATCTCATACTTATAACTAATTAGCTATTGTATTTAGAAACATTTTCCAAAAGTGTTATCGAGTCTTTTCTTCAACCTTTTAAAAAAATTAGCAAATATATTTTCATTATTTTTTTGCAAAATTAAACTTTTTTGAAATTAAATATGTTTTAATTTTTGATTTTTTTGCTCAAAAGAAAGCTTAGATAATTTCCTTTAATAGCTTTGTGACCTATTAATGGGATGGGACCTGTTGATCTATCAAAATAAATATAAACCTCTGAAAAAAAATTAACGTTCAACCAAACATTTTAGAATTTCAGATGGGAAAAACAACCGTTTGACAAAAATGTCAATATTTGACACCCTCCAACTCGGAAAGTCCTTAACCGATCTCGTTGGAATTGTGTCTCATAACTACTATCTGCTAGGGCTACTTGGTGCAATTTTCATCCCGACAGAAGACATCCCTTTTAAAAATTAACCCACTTGACATGAAATTCCCCTTATGTAGTTCAGTCAAGAAAATATTAATATTTCGGGGTATTAAATAGAATACATACATATTTATACATATATATTTTATATACACACTTTAGTGCAGGAGGGTATATACGAGTATATAAATATATAAGAGTATACACTAGTCGGTTTACCCAATTGAAATTTTCTTACTTTTTTTTGTTTCGGTTTGGAAGTGGGAGAATGCGTTTACTTTTCACATAACTTCTGCGCGTATGAATCATTTATTTTCTTTAAATTTTTGTAATTTGTATAGAAATTGGTGAATGGCCTCGTATTCTAGCAAAGTTGCCGAGTCTTTTTAGGCCATATAAGGAGATCTTTCATATTATTATCTTAATTTGTGATATTTTGTATATAAAGTTGTAAATAATTTTTAATATTTTAGTGATAATAAAAAAACCGGAAAACCGGTGGAAACACTAGTATTAAAGTTATAAGCTGTAAATTTTTCGTACAAAATGGTACCTTTCTGTGGGAGGTACCGAAAGGGGCATCGCTATAATGCCCATTTTTCACTGGATTGTAGGTACTATAAAACCACTACACTGTACAAAATTGCAGGTCGTTGTATGCACTGGTATTCAAGTTATAAGCTGTTAACTTTTGGTACAAAATAGTACATTTGTGTGGGATGCACCAAAACGGGCGTGCCAATTACGCCCAACTTTCACTGGACTCTAGGTACTGAAAAAGCATTAAACTGTACAAAATTTGAAGTATTAGCATGAAATGATATTAAAGCTATAAGGAGTTAACTTTTGCTGCAAAATGGTAAATTTATGTGGGAGGTACCAGGTGATAGTGACTAATAAACTAATACTATGTGTGAAATTTCAGAAGATTCGAGTATGTAGTATAGAAGGTATTAAAGAATCAATATTTCACTAAAAGTTAACCCTTTGTGGGAGAGGCACTAGAAGGAGTGGACCAATATGGCCTATCTTCGAACTTAGCCGGAGATAGAGAAAAATATTACCGCATACCAAATATGAAGTCAATCGGTTACTTTTTTCGGGAGTTATCGTGCGCACCAGCCAGCAGACAGACACACAGACAGACAGAGAGACAGACGGACGGACGGACATTGCTCACATGACCTAAAATGACCCTAAACGGATTTCCGCCGAACATACTTAGGGCCTTAGGCCACTCCTTCGATGTGTTACACTTTTGGGTCGTAGCAAATGATATACGAGTATACCCTCCTCTCTAAGGTGAGGGGATAAAAATAGTTAAGATATATGATATCAGGCACTTAGTTAATCAGAAATTTAAATATTTTTTTGCTGAACCGCAAGATGTTTAGTGTTTGTTGGTATTTCGAAAAAAAAATTTGGGGAAAGTCGGTTCAGATTTAGATATAACCCCCATATATGTATATGTTACTCCCAATTAGACATGTAAGCGCAGTAGAAACTGTGTTTTATGTCCGGTCAGTGCGAAATTCGGCAGAGAGAGCACACCTATTACACACTGCCAAATTTTGGGGAAAATCGGTTTAGATTTAGATATGGCATATCCCTGCATAGCCCGATTTGATATATAGGCGTTTGCATAAAGTGTACATCCGATCTGTACGAAATTCTGCAGAAAGAAGTTTCTTAATATAGAAGCGAATACAGCTTAATTTCGCTAAAGTCGGTTCACCTTTCTTATAGCCACATACATATATATGTCCCTGCCTATTTGGTATTTGAGCTCTATTTAAAATGTGAAATGATGTTTTTGATCCAAGCTGATGAAAATATGTTTATATTATTTATAGCCCCATATACTCGTATTTGTTCCTTCCGATACAATAATATATATTTGTAAGAATGCTGCGTATTTGAAGGTTATCGTTTCAGATCTAGTTTATTATTATCAATATCTTCAACTCCTCTTTGGAAAAAACCTTGATGAGGAGGTGCAGCTAAGTACTTTGTTATCATCGGCTGATCAGATTTTTACAAAGTTTATATCGTTTGAAAAAGAACATAGGATCATAAAATTTTAATTTTTTCGATATTTTTTTTAAAGCTTCAATTTAAAAAAATGCAAAATAGTAATTTTGGCTATTTTGTTCTGTTTTTGCACATATAAATTTTTGTACACGCAGTGTCTGTAAAAATGGGCATTTATGTTCTCTTTCACGTCGTTAACTTTGTAAAACTGTTTTTCAAAGAATAAATGGTAGCAATATCTTATTTTACCATTAAGAAACTTGAGATTCATAGGTTAATAATACAATTTTGGAATTATTTTTTTTTTTCAAGAATAAATTATGGCGATATCTTATTTTACCATTTAGAAACTTTATAGGCAAAAATAAGATTCATTGGTTAATAATAAAAATTCTGTTGTTGTTGAATAGTGACATCGTTATGTGCTATTGCGGCGTATGATTTACATTATTTGAATGTCAATCACACTTATGTTTTAATAGTACAGAAGGATTTTATTTCTATAGCACCGAAATAAGAGATACGATCGGCAGATTCGAGGTCAAATTCGCCCCAAAACATAAGAGTATTGTCAAATCAAGAATATATGTATTTTCAAATGTCTACTTTAATACCAAATAAATTATTTAAATTAAGGAGTTGTAAAATGAATGTCAAACCAGTCAAATTAATTGTCAGCTACAAAAATGTAAATATTTTAATAACATCTAGCAGTAATAGAAACGATAACCAAAAACAATTGCACTAATAGACCCCACATCGCAAATAGTGAATATCCCAAAAATGTATTGTTTACAAATGTCCCCTTTCGAAAAACAAGAAGAGACACTATTTCTCTTTGATTACATTTCAGAAACAATAGCAATTCCCACGTCTATTGTGTAAATATCTGCATTCAACTGCATTTTTCAAATAAATACGTCAATAGTCCCCGGGACAAAGATCCATTCATTCAATCTGTCAAATTCGACATTTGCATTATTTAGATTAAATCGCTGACGCAACAATGGCAGATGTACTGGCAGATATACTAGTTTACATGTGCCATGGTGCAATCACCAAATAAAGACATAAGCAAAAACTGCATCTCCCAAGACAACACGAACAAAAAACGAGAAAACAAGGATTTCTCTAAACAAAACAAACAAAGCAACAACAATAAAAACACAATAGACAAATTTATCCATGGAAGTCAATAAAATGAAGCCGATGACGAGAATAGAAGGCCTATTGAAAGCAGAGCAAAAAAAAAAAACAAAACAAACAAATCACACCCAGCCACTTACACACACATACATACATACCGACACCTACAGATTTCATACAAATGCGTAATCAATCATGTTGAAATCATTAAAATTATTTTAAAATCTCTGACATATGTACATGCGTGTGTGTGTATGTTTGTTTATTCTTGCTAACACACATCTACAAAATATCCACAGAGACCAACAGATATGGGCTCTAACATAAGACTGACACAGACACAAGTAAATTGTAGTAAAGTGATATATGTATGCATGTCTGTATGCACGGAGAGTGATATGAATGAACGGCAGCATCCATACATGTTCAACTCATATGAGAGATTTCTCTGACAGCGATGACGTAGGGGGCCTTACAGCATCAGAAGAATCAATTGTAACTGAATTCAAATTTGGTATGCGTCAACACTTTTTTACCTCAGGCTAAGGTCAAAGAAGGACTATATCGGTCCAGTCCTTCGAGTACCTCCTCCGGTAAGGGTCAACATTTAGTGAAATATTGATTATCTCATAACTTCTATACTATTACTCAGAATCTTACGAAATTCCACACATAGTATTAGTTTATTAGTCATTATCACTTTAAGAAAAATGGATGAAGTGCCCCGCCCCTTTTGGTACCTCCCATACAAATGAACCATTTTGCACAAAAAGTTATCGGCGTACAACATTGCTTCCAGTCCATACAAATACTTGACATTTTGTGAAGTGTAATGCTTTTGTATTATCTATTACCTTCATGTGAAAGGTACCATAAGGGGCCTGGGACTTTACGGGACTGTAGGCACTATAACAAAATTACACTTTTGGTGCAAAACGGCCCATATGTGTGAGATGTACCAAAAGGGACGGGGCAGTAACGGCCATTCTTACTGATCTGTAAACACTATAACAGAATTACACTGTACTTGTATTGTATTTGTTATAAGCTGTTAACTTTGGGGGCACAGCGGTCTATTTGTGTGGGAGGTACCAAAAGGGGCGGTACAGATAATGCTCATTTTTTTATCGGACTATAGGCACTATAAAACCATTACACAGTACAAAATTGAAGTATATTTATGAACTTGTATTAAAATTATAAGCTTTTGGTGCAAAATTGTTAATTTGTGTGGGAGGTACCGAAAGGGGCGGGGCCACTTCGCACATTTTTCTCAAGATGATAGTGAGTAATAAAGTAATTTTATGTGTGGAATTTTGGAAGATTCAAGTTAGTTGTATATAACTTATTAGCGAGTGAGGGTACAATTATTATTAATGAATTCTCCAAAAATATTTTATTTAAGAGATTTTCAAAACTTTGCTTAAGGAGTTTATAGATTATACGATTTAAATTTTAAAGTACTTTTTGGGAACTGAAAAACTTAAAACAAATAAATATATTTTACTTACATTTAAAATTTCTAATAAAATTAATTAAAAACTTAACCTTGACATATCGAGCCATGAGCGCAAATCTATCGCAAGCGCATTTTGATCTTGGCGGGTATGTAAACAAGCAAAATTGTCGCATTTGGGGCACAGAAAACCCGCACGCATACATTGAAAAGCTGATACACCCAAAACGAGTCACTGTTTGGTGCGGAGTTTGGTCCAGAGGCATAATTGGGCCATTTTTCTTCGAAAATGAGCAAGGAGTGGCCGTTATAGTCAATGGCGATCGTTATCGGGCCATGTTGAACGAATTTTTGTTCACAAAAATTGAAGAGGAGGATATTGGCAACATTTGGTTTCAACAGGACGGCGATACGTGCCACACAGCCGAAGCTACACTCGATGTTTTGCGCCCTGTTTTTGAAGATCGCATTATCAGCCGCGGAGCTGATGTCGTTTTGCCACCTCGGAGCTGCGATTTGACACCGTTGGACTATTATTTGTGGGGTGCCCTCAAAGATAAGTGTTACGCCGACAAGCCAGAGGCAATTGACGCTTTAAAGGACAATATTCGTGAAGCCATTGGTGAAATACAGCTGCACACAATCGATAATGTGCTTAAAAATTGGACCGATTGTGTAGGCTACTGCATGGCCAGCCGAGGCAGCCATTTGAATTAAATTATTTTCCATTATTAACCGGAAGGATTGTACTTTCAAATAAAAAAAGAAATTTGAGAAAATATTCAGTAGTTTTTTTATAGCATTTTCAAAAAAAAGTTATTTGGCGGACCCTTTACATTAAATTAAATACGTTACGAATGCCAAAAACTATTGAATCGGAGTGGTGACACCAGTAGAAGTGGATCAACACGGATATTCTTCGAATCAAAACACTTCTAACTGTTATGTCTCTCACAAACAAACTAAAATAAACACGAAGAAACTCAACTATATACATATATTCCAGACAAGTGTGCCAACATAAAAAAACAACAACAAAAAACGCTAATCGAACGCACGTAGCCCGAGAAATTTCAAAATTCCCCTTTTCTACTGAACAAACCTCGTATATTAACATGTACAAAATTTGATGTCATACAAACCTGCACATACCAGCTAGACAGACAGACTGACTGACGGACATAATCCAAACAAGGCGGAATCTTATAATCCAAACAAGGCGGAATCTTACTTATGGGGATTAGATAAAACGTAAACAGAATTCACATATGAGTCATTCCATGCCAAACAGTGTGATTTTTGACATCACTAGCTTTGATTGCTGCGAAAGTTTGTATACATACTTATTTTTAAAAAAAGTAATGAACAATTTAAAGATTGCGGAATTACGATTTTTCCAAAAAATGTTGTTCATTCAGTCGCTTGTAACTCCTGAAATACTTGACCTATTTTGATGTAATGTACCCTGTTAATACCACCCTATACTAATTTTAAAGTTTTTACCATTTAAATCTTTTAGAATTGATTTCAAAAATGATTACACCAATTAATTATCCATTCACCTTAGAGAGGAGAACACTATATGTATATCATTTGCTGTGAGCCAAAAGTGTAACACATCGAAAGAGTAACCTAAGACCCTAAGTGTGTTTGAAGGAAATCCGTTTTGGGTCATTTTAAGTCATTTGAGCAATGTCCGTCCATCCGTCTGCCTGTCTGTCTGCTGGCTGGTGCGCACGATGGCTCTCGAAAGGAGTACCAGATAGACTTCAAATTTGGTATGCGGTAATATATTTAACTATCTCCGGCTAAGTTTGAGGTGGGCCATATTGGTCCACTCCTTCTAGTACCTCTCCCACAGAGGGTTAACTTTTAGTGAAATATTGATTCTTTAATACGTTCCATACTACTTACTCGAATCTTCTAAAATTTCACACATAGTATTAGTTCGTTAATCGCTAACACGTCAAGAAAAATGGGCGAAGGGGCCACTTCCGTTTTGGCACCTCCCACAGGAATGGACCATTTTGCACCAAAAGTTAACTGCTTATAACTTTAATACCAGTACATACAAATACTTGAAAATTTTGTACAGTGTTATGCTTTTATAGTACCTAGAGTCCAGAGAAAAGTGAGCGTTATCGTCACGCCCCTTTTGGTACCGCCCACGTAAATGGACCTCTATGTACCAAAAGTTAATAGCTAAAAACTTTAATACCACTGCTTACAAATACTAGAAAATTTTTACAGTGTAATGCTCTTATAATACCTAGACTCTAGAGCAAACATGCTCTTATTGGCACGACCATTTTGGTACCTCCCACACAAATGGACCATTGTGTATCAAAAGTAACTTTTAACTTTAATACAGTACATACTTTAAATTTATTAATTAAAACAAAAAAAAAAAAGAAGTAAATGTACGTATATTTTTTTGGGACTCAAGGTGGGGGGATTCATAAGCGGGTTAACCCGACTGAACTTTCTTACTTGTGTAAAAAAATCTATTTTCTATGTTATTTAGGATTTTCCAAGTTTGTTGGCAAACATTTCTAAGGGAAGAGCGCTATTAGACGTTTATCCCACTAAGCAGGGCTTCCAGAACTGTCATCGGGATGAACTCATCTACATAATTCTTGTTTAAATGTTTTAAATTTCATAATGCTTCAATATTAAATCAAAGCTAAAAAACCTTATTTTTTTATTGTGCCATTCTTAATTCAATATTGTTTAAATTTTATTTCTAAAATAAAAAATATAATTTCAATAACATTTCCACATTGTTTCAATAAGACGACAATATTGATCTATTAAAATTCAATATTATTTCAATACCAAAAATTATTATTTCTATATTGTTTCCATATTAAAATTATCAAAAAGGGGAACTTTAAATTAATATTGTTGTTGAAATAAACATTTTCAACATTACTAGACTTTCGTTAATGTTTCTTATTGATTCAATATGGTTTTTATTGATTTTAAGTTTTTTTTCTCTGGGTGTATAAACAAAATTGATAAACTTCACAATAGTACTTCTTATTCTACACTGATAGCCTTTCCTTGCTGTTTTTTATTTCAAATTGACAATTAATTGAGTTATTTTGAATTTAAATTTACATGTTCGAATTTCAATTGAAATAATTTAGGATTCTTTAAAGCTTTCCTAAACCTATTAGGGTAAATGGTTCTTCAGTTATGCTTAAAATATATGGTTCAACCTCTATTTTTTTTGGATGATTATCTTTGTTTTGATATATCGGGTGATTCATCGTGAGGTTTGATTTTCAATATGTTTTTTTTTATAGATCACGCGTGACTCATATCAAACTATTTTGTAATTTTTGTTCAGTAACGTTTGTTAAGTCATCATGGAAAGACTCACAGCACAACAGCTTCTCCTAATTCAGTGAATGGGCTCTGGAAAAACTCAATGAGAATCCGGTGTTTTATCGTGAGATGTTACCGTCAATGGTAACCGTTATCGCACCATGTTAACGGGCTATGTGCTTCCTGAAACTCAAGCGTATGATCTCGGTGAGCTCTGGTATCAACAAGACCGAGCTACGAGCCATACAGCGCGTGTAACAATGACCTTCTTGAGAAATAATTTTGGTGAGCACTTAATTTCACGTTTTTCTACTTAAAAGGGCACCTAGATCGTGCGATATCACACCTTTGGACTATTTTCTCTGAAGATATGTAAAGTCGGAGGACTTCAGACAGACTAGATGCTATAACTGAGGGTAAATTTGGCTAGATCGACAATAGCACATGTATTTAAAATTAAAAAGGTTCATTCGATATTAGTGTGAAGTTTTTGAACATATATATATATATATATATATATGACCTTCCGTCTATCTGTCTGCCTGTTGGACATGATAACTCTCGAACGAAACGGCCAAATGACTTAAATCTTTATATGTGGCAATTTTATGTCCGACTAGGTATTTAAAAATAAATTCATGACCACTGAGAAAAGTCTTGTGTATAATTGAAATTTATGCACATATTACTAACCTAGAATTGCTGATATTTTGCGCTAAATGCTCCCTAATCCTTAGGCCTAATACTGTCAATATAACTCGAGTGTAATATATGTACATATGATACGAAATTTAAAACGTTTCGTTTTCGTCTTCACTTTTGCCTTTTCTGTTTTTGTAACGATGCCCTATAAAACTGACAGCCAGAAGAGTAGTTCTGCTATCTTTGTATGTACGAGCATGTAAGGCCCACAATGATGACTGCAATGGTGATGGCTGATGCTTGTGATGCCACTGATGCTACTGATGATTTGCTGTACAACAATTCGAAAGGAACGCGGAATCTCAACATCAAAATATTTATTTTACATCAAAAAACATACAAAAAAAAAATAAAAAAGCGAGCATAGAAACATAAAGAATCATAGAAGGAAAAAAACAGCAACATTTTTTTTTATTTAGATTTGATGTAATACCCATGCATGAAACAAACAGACGAGCCACCGGTGGATGGACAGACAGAGTTACATACTCGTATATCATACGCAACGCACACGTTGCACGATTGTGCACTGGCGGATGATCATCATTTGGATTGGATGGATGTGGTCGTCCGGAGGGAAAACAAACGCACATTTGCTGTGAAGTCATTTCGGGGTGATGTAGGGTTGAGGAAGGGTCGGCAAGTCCCCTCTAGGTCTCTTCTTCTACTTCGTACAACATCAGTCAAACGCCCAGGGGACAGTGGGTTGGAATACAAAGTTCAAAGGAGTAAAAATGGTTTGTGTGTTATTGGCCCATTGGAGGAAATTTGCCATATTTTAAAGGTCAAAGGTTAACACATTTTTTGCATTTTTTTAATTTTGAATTTTTACTTTCTTTTATAAGAATTTGACACATATGAATATTAAAAATATTGTCAATCGACATGAAGAAAAACATGGAAATTAGGCTTCAGCAAAGGGAATTACAATTTTTTCAATTTGCAAGTTTAATCAAATTTGATGACAAACTGCATTTTTTTTGCAATAAACGAAAAAGCTCGTTGACTTTAGATTTCAAATTGGAAGCGCTACTCAAATGTGTTTAACATTACTAAAATAACCTTATAACATTTCTTAAAGTTTTTAATCCGATAAAACAATACCGCTTACAAACTAGTTTTAAAATAATAAGTTTAATTTACTCACATATTTGCAATAATCGATATTTTTAATTTATCGGACCGATCGAATTTTAATGCACTTACCTAAAAAGAAAGAAAATAAAATGTATGTTTAATAATAATGTTATTAATATTTGCATAATATTAATATAAACTCTTTAGTAATAAAATTGTCTCTAGAATGGATACTGAATTTATTTGGCTGTAATTTAAAAATTTATACTTTATATTGGAACTAATCGTTCCTAGTAAAAATTGGGTACATTCGTCCATGTTTGGTATAGCCCTTATATAAAGGTCCCCATTTATTTGGCTGTAATTTAAAAATTTATACTTTATATTGGAACTAATCGTTCCTAGTAAAAATTGGGTACATTCGTCCATGTTTGGTATAGCCCTTATATAAAGGTCCCCATCGATGTCACTTCTTAGCGCTCTAGCGAACCCATTTTTCAATTTATTAATCGCCTCTAGTGAATATATAATGGTCCCTTCCGATTATACTTCTTGGTAGATGACGTATTTTTTAACCCATCATGCGGATATTTAATTTAGCTCATTACGCCGATCGATATATAAGTACATAGAATATTTTCTGTTGCAGTTGCAATCAATGTGCCGATCGTCCTGTTCAAAATGGAACAGGTGAATATGGAAAAATGTAATTTCTTTAAAAACATTCTAAGTTGATGGTGATAAACTGTTTTAATGAACATCTCCATGTTGACTTCTTGACGCTCTGGATGCCTCAAAGCTGTCTCTTTATACCAGGTCTTCCCAAACAAAGGGCCGTAGCGACCTTCTAGGGGCACATTTAATAAATATATTACTACTTTCTGTGCGACAAAATTTAACAAAAAATAATGGTCATGGAAATGTCTATGTAATTCTGAAAGGTGGCGAGAAACAAAACAAAACTGTGTACTCAGTTTTTGAAATTTTTGAAGGATATAATTATTCTAAATTTTGTTGTAATTTTTCTGAAAGTCCCAGTAGGACGATATGGGTGTCACCTTTCAGAATTATGTAGAGGATTCATGACCAAAAACGAGTGTCGAGTTATATTTAAAATATTTTAATTGGTAATTTTTATGGGGATTTTGACTTTAAAAATGATCTATAAATGGCTTAAGCTCTTACCAAAAAGTAATGAATTAATCGATTCTAGTGGAATTTTGCAATTTTTACAACATTTAGTACACAGTTTCACACATTTATAAAAATATCCATCAATTTTCTATATTTTTTTTAAATTTCAAAACAAAAGTATTGCTAATTAGCTTTAACTTCTTTTTTTCTTAATGGATTTGAACTTCACATATGCTATTGAATTTGATTGCTTTGCCGCACATTTTGCTGGGCTAGATCCTGCTTTGGAAAATTACGACTAAATGTGTTTTTTAGAAGCTTTCTTTTATAGAAGATTGCATCGAATTATAATTTTACAATTATGTCCTTCAAAATTGACGAATTTGATTTTTTCTAGACAATCTTGCCTTTTTGTAATGCGAATTTCATGAATATTGCATATCTATTGTAAATTTAGTTAAATTTGCATTTGCTTATACAATTTCAGTAAAGTATAAATTTTACACAAAATTTAATTTGATCAGATCAAAGGCCGTTGACCGTATTAAGGGCCATTGACGGGATAATCGGACATTTTTTAAAATAATAAAATTTCTTCGAAATTTTCAAGATTAATTTGAATGTAATTTTGATGCAATTTTCAAAAAAAATTAAATTTTTCAGAAAAAAAATGAATTTCAAGAATTTTTGTTGAGAAATTTCAACAAAATATTGCAGAAAAATGAATTTTCGACGAAATTTTCAATAAAAATACAATTTCAATGAAATTTTGTAGAGAACTTAGATTTCAACAACATTTCTTAGAAAAATACAATATGAAGAATTTTCCAGAAAAAGGTAGATTTGAAGGAATATTCAAAAAATGTAATTTCAAGAATTTTGGTAGAAATTTTTAATATGATGAAGTTTTGTATAAAATTGCAATTTTTACTAAATCTTCTAGAAAAAAGTTATTCCAACGAAATTTTGTAGAAAAATTAAATTCCATATTTTTTTTAGAGAAATACAATTTAGAGGAATTTTTCAATAAAATCTATAAATTAAACGAAATGTTATTTTATTAATTAATAATTTAATTGTTTGTGTGAAGAAGGGGGTGGGCATGAAGACTTTTTATACACTACCATCGTTTTTTCGTTTTGAAAACCTTGAAATATTGATTGAAGACCCTTTAAGTATCGCCGTAAAATTATAAGACAATTTAGCCAAGTCTGTCTGTTTATCCGTCTGTACGTTGAAATCAAGCTACAGTCCGTAATAATAGGGCCAAATTTGACCGTATCCGCTAATATAGAGAAATGCAGTTTAAGGATTTTTCAAGAAAAATTTAATTTCAAAAAAATTTTTCAGAAAAATCATTTTCCACCAATTTTTAAATAAAAATACAATTTCAACGACATTTTTTAGAGAAATTTGTTTTGAACAAAATTTTTTTTGGAAAAATGAAAATTCAAATAATATCCCAGAAAAATGCTGATTTAAAGGAATTTTCAAAAAAAAAAAAAAATAATTTCAAGAATTTATGTAGAAAACTTTAATTTGATGAAATTTTCCATAAAATTGCAATTTTCACTAAATTTAATATAAAAAAGTAAATTTAAATATATTTTTTAGAAAAATTAAATTCGAACTTATTTTTTTTAGAAGAATGCAATTTAGAGGTTATTTTCAATAAAAACTTAAATTTTATTTTTTAGTTGAGCATTTCCATGCTAAGTTATCACAGTATTTTTGGCTCATGTCACGGATTTTTTTGAAACTTGGTATAATGGTTGTACTAAGTGTTTTCAACAACCCACGCAAGTTATTTTGCAAAAAAAAACAGGCCTACTATGAAGATTTTAAAATTTTCGAAACTGTGAATTTTGGAGAATACTGGGTTTATTAAAAAAAATATAATTATCGGTAAAAGCTATCAATATGGGATTAATGGCAAAATGTTAGTAATTATTTGCACTCTTAATGGAAATAGAAAATAAATTAATATTTTTTTTTTAAATGTAGAAAAAAAATTATTAATTTATTTTCTATTTTTCATTAAATGTAGAAAAAAAATTATTAATTTATTTTCTATTTTTCATTAAGAGGCAAATAATTAAATTAAAATTAATTTAAAAAAATTCCCCTTTTTATTTTTTGAATTTTAGGCCGAATTGTCCTCTACAATATAGCCAAGTTCCACGATGGCATTTTTTGTCTTTCTCGAGAAATAATTAAATTTTTGTGACAGGTTTGTTCCAGTATTTTCTGAAATGCTCAATAGGCGGGATTGAAACGCAAAAAATAACATTTATCACTTTTGAGTTGCACACAAAAGTTGTGTCATTACGCCAAAAGTTCTGTACCAAAAGGAATCAAATCTTAAAAATTTCCTTATGGTCGCGCAACGACGATCTTTGCGGAAGTAGAAATATTTTACTTTTTTCATAGCTTTTCTTTAAAGACGTGCTTAATGTTGAAGTTGGGTTTTGCAATTGATGCTAATACTGCATAAGACATTAGAGTACATTGTAAATATTGTCCTATTACCCTAGGACATGGCCTTCTACTTTTTCTGCGGCGTTGAATTTAAACATGTTAAAGTAAGTAGGATAAACATGCTATTATTTGGTCCATGGCGTTGAAAGTAAATAATTTTATATTTAGCGATAAGCAGATATAAAAACCTTTCATCCGACACCAAAGTCGCTAAATACTGTGAGCTCTTTAAAAAGTTATGTACTTTTTGTAAACTAAACGAAATAGTTAACATATATTTCTGAAAATTGGCAGATAAAATATGTTGGAGCCAGAAATGAACGAATCTCTTATTTGCGTACATCGACACACTGTGCAATAAATTCATTAGAAATCGAAGCCCCATCTGAAACAGAAGCAATACAGACCCCTCCAAAAAAAAAACAACCGTAAAACAAAATCCAAAAAACAAATGTCGCAACAAATCTCGCATGTAAAACAAAAACCAGCAAAAAACAAAAAAGAAAATAAAAAAAACAATCCCACAGAATGATTTTCGGTCAGTCAGTCAGGCAGTTTTCAATTTGAGGAACATTTAAATAAATGTGTCTTTCAATAGCTGCAGAAAATAGCCACTGCCAATGAATACTGCTGACTCTGTGAATACGGATGGATAGATGGAGGAGCAGCAGCATCAAAATTGCATTTAGGAAAGGCTAATTAGCTGTAAGTTTAGAACATCGTAAGAACACAACCAAACAGCGCCATAGCCATTGCTATAGCCCATCCACAACGCCAGTGAGGCTGATGAGGATTGTGCAGTTGCCCAATGCAAACGATGCACACGAAGCACTCAATGCATCCAATGCACCCAATATAACCAAACCGGCATCAGTGACATATGTTCACAAAACATCACTTTCCGTGACACGACGTGTGTGGATTGCCGCCGTTCCCGCCGCTTCATTTTGTTCGAAATAATCTCTCTGTCTTTTAGTCGTTTGTTGTTGGTTGTACCACCACATCACCAATAAATTGGAAAGAAAGACGACGACGCATTTCTCTAATGATACGCTGTGCATCAGACAGGAGTGTGGAAAATCTGGGCATTGGACACATAATTGTTAGCAGCAAATGTCAGGCACTCGAAAAAAAAAAGATTTTAATTTTTAAATTTAATTTAAATTTGTAAAGATAATTTTTGATAGAGAAAAACTTAGTAAACTCTCAGATGTTATATCTGATAACATTTCAAATAACAGATATAGAAATGAATACCAAATTTTGCGAAACAGAATTGTAGATATTCGTAAATATTACTTAAAAAGCATTACATTTAAGATTTTTCAAATTTGAGTAGTTTTAGTTTATTCGTCCTGTACTAACTAAAAAAAATTGTTAAAATTAAACTCGAGCATACTCAGTATGGCAGAAGACGGCAACGACTTCAGATCAATACTCAATCACTGTACATTTATTAAATTTTTATCCTAAAGATGCTTTCGACGAAAAGCGAAGTATCGAATAAAATAAAATAAATATATAAAACTAAGACCGTGAGCTCGAGTTTTGTTTTTGAACAATTTGATTTTTTTGAGATAACTTTTAATTTAAAAAAATATATATGATTCTGAAATCAGCAATTATCATAGATGGTTTTTTTCTTGAGTGTATTTTATATGCATGTGTGAGGATTGTGTCTGTGACACGAGCCTTGTGATCCCGGAAACATTGCCAACAATACAACCGACCTACCGACCAACTGTTTTTCGCACAAATATGGATTTGTCGAACAAAAAAAAATCAGGAGCATCATTGGTATCAATAACAACAGTCATAGTACTTTAATTACGACTGTTGGACACAGCTTTTGTTTCGAATATCTAACGTAAAAATTGTGATTTTTGTTAGCGTAAGAATTGGTTGGGAAAAATTTGATTGAAATTAAAGTTCTGCACCAAAGCAAAACTGTACAAAATTTTAAACATTTGCATATAGAGACGTTATATTTTCTGAACTGATCATTTTGCTAGAGATTGTGCTTAAAAGCAGTATGTGGTTCTATACCCGTCGTCCACCATAGGATGTGGGATATATTCATTTCGTCACTACATTTGTAACGGCTCGCAATATTGATCGGGGACCCCATAATGTACATATTCTTAATCGTCTTTAAATTCGAAGGCGATTTAGTCTTGTCCGTCCGTCTGTTGTAATTACGCTACAATCTACAATAACACTGTGCAACAGTGAAAAGAATACACGGACTTGACAGTATAGGTTCGATTCTACTATCAAAGGGTAGTATAAGCCTATACTTTTGGCGAAATTGGTGTCAAATTTTTTTTATGGGCCTCAAAAGTTTCTTAAAATCTGTGGGCCCCTCGAAAAAGGTGTCATCAGCTTTTGTCCAACAACTGATTCAGACTAGGTGATGCCGATTAACTATACTAGGCAATAATAAAATGTTAACAATGTTTGTTAACATTTTATGAGAAAAACAATTTTTTCCCCGAACTTTATTTTTGAAAAAGTAAAGGAAAAAATTTTCAGCATAACTTACAGGGACTCCTAATTTTTCACTAATAATATCTGCCAAATTTGTAGCCACGGTAAATCTGAACAACCTGTGTGAACATATCAATACAATATGAACGAGTCTAGTAGGTTAGTTATTTTTTTTTAAGTTTTTTGAAATATTAAATTTCTCATCATATTACACGGCATGTAAAAGTATGAAAAACGGAGCTTTTACTTTTTTAAAATTGCACAAAAACCTTCCGCACCAAATGCAATTACTAATGCTCGAAACCAAATTTGTATCTTTGAATTTTTACCTGATTTTCAAATTTGAGAAAAAAAATTTAGTCGCGGATGTTAATTCACTTCATGTTAATTCACGTTTTTTGCTGGCCCGTGCCACAAATCATAAGGGTTCTAAGAGACTGGTTAAATGGTTTTCCTTATAAAATATACTTTATATGTAAATCAACTAATCGCGCAGTTATCTTACAAAATAATTGGTAAAAAACATGAAAATGTCGAAAAAATGGAAAAAATGTGTTTGTAGGACAAATAAACATATATTCTTAAACCAGTAAGGAAAGGCTAAAGTCGGGCGGGGCCGACTATATAATACCCTACACCACTCTCGTAATATTGAACAACTCTGATATATAAATTTTGTAATTCATGTATAAATTGTTTACGTAAATTTACTTTATACTTAAATAATAATTACTTTATACTTAAATAATACCCTGTACCACAGTGTGGCGTAGGGTATAAAAACGATTGGATCTAAAGAGCCAAATCGGACGAAACATATATATGGGAGCTATAGCTAAATCTTAACCGATTTTCTTCAAATTCGGTAGTTTTGGTTCATGGATCAAGAAACTCTACCATTCTAAATTTCAAAATGATTGGATGTAAAATACAGCTTCTAAAGGACTAAAGAGCAAAATCGGACGAAACATATATGTATATGGGAGCTATAGCTAAATCTTAACCGATTTTCTTCAAATTCGGCAATGTTGGTTCATGGATCAAGAAACTCTACCATTCTAAATTTCAAAACGATTGGATGTAAAATACAGCTTCTATAGGACTAAAGGGCCAAATCGGACGAAAGATATATGTGGGAGCTATATCTAAATCTGAACCGATTTCAACCAAATTATAGGGATCTTTACAGCTGCGAAATACTCTATACTGCAAAATTTCAGAACGATCGGAGTGAAATTGCGACCTGTAGTCGACGAACAACTTTACATGGACAGACGGACGGACGGACGGACGGACAGACATGGTTAAATCGACTCAGCTAGTGATTCTGAGTCGAAGTATACCGATAAGGTGGGTCTAGCTGTGTTATTTTCAGATGTTACAAACATGTGCCGTGAAACAAACTTATAATACCTTGTACCACAGTGTTGTGTAGGGTATAACTATTAAAAAACGATATGTATATCGTTCGAAAGGACTAAGTATCTTCTTTCCAAATTCGTTTAGAGATTGAAAATCTGTTAATAATTATAATTCTGTTAACAATTATAAGTTATACGCGTTTAAGTGCCGAAAATCGTTTTTTACCAGTAAATCCGGATTTTGGGGTGTCCGAAAAATTTCACAGAACAACGTTGTTTTAATCGCCAAGACCTACAAGTGTGTTATTAGTGGAAGTGATAAAGTTGGTTGGATTTGCGAAATTATCTACATTTTTTAAACTTATACATATATTTTCTTCGGATTGGTCTTTTTTTATTCATAACCTATCAGACATTACGATAAATGGATGGAAAAGTGAAAAGATTAAGGCTACTTAAGTTTGATCATTTAACCACTCCTGAACCAATTCGGATAAGTGGTTCTCAATTTATGCTAAAATATATGGTTCACACTCTCTTTTTGTTGCATATCACGGTTTATCGCGAGAACTACAGACAATCCAAAGAAACCTATACTACCCCATTTATTCAAATAGATTGCAAAACCCTGCGCCGCTGCAAATACGTTTATTTATTGTTGAGCTGTGTTATTAATACTGAACAAAAGCTATCAAATGTGTTTTGCTTCTTTCATTGAAAAAGTAAACATATTGCTTGAAAATTACACTACCAAAAACATACAGCCGAAATGTTAGAATAAAAACAGCTGTTCTGTCAACATACGAAGGAAAAGTATACGTATGTATAAGCAAAAATGCCGGGAGTTCCCGCACAGATTTCCCGGGTGTGCGGGATTCCTGGATCAGGTTCTCGGGGGAAAAAACTATAGTGATGACCCATATTGTAAAAGTAAGGGAAAATAAAAAAATAATTTCTTCAGTGGAATATGGGTACTATAAAATCAAATGTCAAGTGTTTGTATGCGCTGGAATCGATGTTATAAGCAGGGCTGTGGAGTCGAGCCAAAACTACTCGACACCGACTCCCGGAGTCGAATTTTAAAATCATTCGACCCCAATTTCAAATTTCTGAAATTATATTTCTACCAGGGAGTGAGATCATGCTATTAAAAATATTATATACTCGCAGCTTTAAAAAAAGACACAAAAAAAAGTAGGTATTCAATATCAGTAATTAAATAAAATTTTTTGCAACTAATGTAACAATTCCTTCAACATGGAATCATGATAAAATTTTCGTCAATCACTGCCTCTGTTGTAATATGCCGCAATTTTTATAACCAGTTTATTCGTTAGTTATTATACCCTACTATTTATAACCTCCTACTATGGTACAGGAGGTTATAAATTTGTTTTTCGACAGATTTGTAAAAAATACTACTGCTACTACAGCTAGACACAACTTAAAATATACCGTTCTACTCAGAATCACTAGCTGTCCATTTGATCATCTTAAGTTGTTCGTTAAGTACAGGTCGAAACTTCAGTACGATCCTGCTAAAATTGGCAATAAGATCTCTTTCACACTAGGGAGGAAACCAATTGGAATTGGTGAAAATCGGTTCAGGTCGTTATTGCCCCCAAATATAAATGTTTCTTTAGATTTGGCCTTGTAACGCTTGGAAGCTGTATATCACATTCAAAATTTTTTAATTTAGTATTTATTTATCCAAGAACGATTTTTTTCCTTATAAAATATACTATATATTGGTAAAAACATTGAATAAACTAGGAAATGTAAAAAAATGAGTTTTTGGACAAATAAACCTATATTCCTACAGCTTCAAATGAACAAAATATACATCGTTCGAAAGGTCTAATTCTCTTCTTTCCAAATTCTTTACAGATTGAAAATCGGTTAATACTTAACAAAGTTAAAGGCGTCCAAGTTAAAAAAGGCAAGAAAATCCGTTTTTACCAGTAAATCCGGATTTTGAGGGTGTCCGGCAAATTTCGTAGAACAAACGTTGTTCTACTCGCAAAGACCTACAAGAAAAATAGTATCGCGGCTTTTGGTTTTTGGACTGTCGCACTGTGTAATCAGAGCTTTCCTAAAACTGTTTTTCATAAAAACTCGATAGTTTGGTTAACTTTATAGATATTTTTGGCATACTTAAATATTTGGTTAAAAGCTTCGAATATTTTATCCTTCATTTTTACCAAAATTTGTTGAGTGAAAAAGTTCTATCACATAATTAGTACATTTAGCACAATACATCTCGGAGTCGGAGTCGACCATAATTTTTCGACTCCGGGCAAATTTCTCCGACTCCGACTCCACAGCCCTGGTCCATTTGTAAGGGAGTTACCAAAAGGTCGTGGCAATAACGCAATCACGGGACTGTATTAACTATTAATGCATTACACTGCACAAAATTACAAGTATTTCTGTGGACTTAAATCAAAATTAAAGCCGTTAACTTTTTGTGCAAAATGGTCCATTTGTATGTGAGGTACCAAAAGGGCGTGGCAATAACGCCCATTTTTCACAGGACTGTAGGTTAGACTGGTCGCATCTTGTATGGGATTTTTTTTTTTTTAAATTTAATTGTTTGCGCTGCTTAAAAGATGAGGTTTGGTGTAAGAAAGCATGTCCTAATTTTTCAGATCAATCCGACGGTGCCTAGTCGTGCCTAGTTGGGCCCAAAGTTCCCCATATTATAAAAAAACGTCTATTCAGTCAGCTCTTTATAGTTATACTAGTTGAAAAGCCGGCCCTGTAGACCGAAAATCAAAGCTCTGACTTCGTTACGATCTTCCGCAGAGAAAGTACTTTAAGTATGCCAAATTTCAGCTTCCTATGTCATCAGATGGCTTTATAAAGTTGCGGAAAGAATAGGACATACATACAAACATCCGGACATACTAAGAAATTATATCGACGATTTTCTACTCTGCTCAAAAGTGATACGAAAAATAAACCTACGCTCCGATGAAGATATTTTTCTAGTGGGAAAATGTGCAAGTAATATTTTAGGAGCCAAACTACCATCAATAAAGCAAGTGTTTCAATTATTTTTTTACAAAATTCGAGTAGAAAATATGACAGTGATAAAGAGTATGAAATATACTATTGGCGTTGCACTCGAATTTTGGAACAAGGCAAAAATTCCTACTTTACATGAAACTAATTGTGTGCATAAATTGAGGAAAATTTATGAAAACTGGAGAAATATTCAAAAAAAATTGTAAAGCCCCATACGAAAAATACCGCAAACAAGAACAAGATTTTCGTGACAAGATAGAAAATTTTATATTTGATGTTGCAGCTCCAAATGCTCTAGAGATAATGAAAATACAGGAAGACAAAGATTTTCTAGTGCTTCAGAGGAAGAGAGGTCGCCCAGGAACAATGTATGGTGTTGATAGAATTTTAACGCAAAAACAAAAACGTAAAGATAAACTATTGGAAGAAGAAAAAAAGCGTGTTGAAAAACATAAAGCTCAATGTATTTAACTCACAGGCTATTATATTTATATAGATTTTATAAAAAAAAAATTCTCTTATGAATAAAATAGCTGCATTAACCATGAGTGTTGAAGATTACATAGAAGCCGAAATAAGAAATGATTCTCCGGACTCCGAAAACGTCTCAGACAATATAAATGATATCCAAGAAAAAGATATATCACAAACAATATTATACGGTACTGTGAATTTTATTGACGACAGAATGCTAGCAAGCATGGACAAATGCAAGCTTTCGACAAGAGATGCTATGCATATTGTTTCTGCAACAGCTAATGCAATTCTGAATAAAGTACAAGATGTTTTCCTTGCTGTTACACCTATCAAATTAGAAAATCTTGTATTTAATCCGAAGAGAATATCGTAGAAGACAAGCTAAGCAGATTATCGATGATTTCAATGTAAGTATCATAGATGATTTTATATTAAGCTTTATATATTATTTTAAAACTGTTTATTGCTGATTCCTGAAGTATTTGTCCTTCATTGGGATGGGAAACTCCTTCCAGAAATAAAGGGTACAGAAAAGAAAGATCGACTGGCTCTCGTTGTGACAAGTGCACGTATGGAAAAACTGCTCGGCATACCCAAAATAGAAAATTCTTCTGGGGCAAATATAGCAGACGTCACCTACAATTTTTTGCAACAATGGTCACTTGATGCATTAGTAGAAATAGTGTCTTTTGATACCACAGCCACTAACACTGGGGTTCATAATGGCGCTGCATATTTGCTTGAACAAAAATTAGGACGAAAACTACTTTTTCTTCCATGTCGCCACCATATAAGTGAATTGTTGGTCAAATCTGTATTTGACATGAATTTTGGGAAAACATCCGGGCCAGAAGTTCTTCTCTTCAACAGATTTGCCAAGTATTGGAAACACATTGAATCTAGCACATTAAAGAGTGGAATTTTGGACGAAGAAGTGGTACGAGTTTTAACAACATCGCACGTAGATTATTTGAAGAATTTTTGTATAAATGCGTTAAAGCTCCATTACGTGCGTGCAGATTATAAAGAGTTGCTTGAGTTAACACTCCATTTTATTGGGGAGCGTGTACCAGATTTTTCACAATTTCGTTTGCCTGGTGCTACATCGCATGCACGATTCATGGCAAAGTGCATTTATTGTTACAAAATATTTCTATTTCGCGAACAGTTCAAATTGACAGATACGGAATTGAAAAGTCTTCGGAGCATTTGCTTATTTTTGACAATCATATATGTTCCTTATTGGTTCCGATGTGTGAATGCTATAGAAGCGCCAAAACTAGATCTTGATTTCATTCAAAACGTTGTGTCTTATTTTGATAAAGAAGTTTCGACCGCATTATTGCAAAAAATAAGAAACCATTTGTGGTATTTGTCAGAAGAAACTGTTGGCCTTGCATTTTTTGATGAAAGCGTGTCTTTGGAAATAAAAAAGATGATGTTCCAAAAACTCGACATCGGCAATGACATACACGGAAATAATGAAACAATTTCGAAAAGGAATGTTGTCAATATGGATGAAATTTTCTCTTACGCGTCAAGAGATATATCAGATTTCGTTTCTCCACGGACAAAGAAATTTTTTTCTCGACTAGCCATAGATCCAAAATTTTTAGAATCGGAACCTTCTCAATGGCAGCAGAGGGATGACTATTGCGCTGGAAAAGCTGTCTGTCAACATTTGAATGTTGTGAACGATGCAGCAGAAAGAGCAATTAAACTCATCACGGATTACAATAAATCGTGAACATACGATGAGAAAGATAAGCAGTACTTACTCCAAGTTGTTGAACACTATCGCCATTTATATCCTTCTCACAACAAATCTTCTCTTATAAATTAATCAACTCAATAAAATTAATCAAATAAATATATATTTTTTTTTATCATTATATTAACTTACACATTATTCAATATAACTATAAACATCTGACTGAATAGATGTTTTTTTATAATATGGGGAACTTTGGGCCCAACTAGGCACGACTAGGCACCGTCGGATTGATCTGAAAAATTAGGACATGATTTCTTACACCAAACCTCATATTTTAAGCAGCGCAAACAATCAAATTTCAAAAAAAAAAAATTGCGACCAGTCTACTGTAGGTACTATTAAAGCATTACACTGCACAAAATTTCAAGTATTTTTGTGGACTTAAAACAAAATTATAAGCCGTTAACTTTTTGTGCAAAATGGTCAATTTGTATTTGATGTACCAAAAGCGCAACTTCGTCCACGTTTCTTAAAGTGATAATATTATATGCGGAATTGCGGAAGATTCCGATAAGTGGTGTAGAAGTTTTTAAAGAATCGTTATTTCACAAAAGGTTAACTTTTTGTGGGGGAAGTACTCGAAATAGTGGACCAATATGTGCGTACCAACCAGGACAGGTGACAGACGGACATTTCTCAAATGACTCAAAATGGCCCAAAAAGAGATGCTGGCTGGCTGGCCCTACGAAGGTTCTTCTGGCCTGTCATGCACGATGCAAATAAAAAACTCAATCGTTTTGCAATCTGAAATCGGTTTAGACCAAACTCACTGGTGGGAATCGAACTCACGACCCCCAAACCCATAGGCGAGCTGGCTACCAACTCAGCTACTGGGGCGCCCCGGTTGGAGGATATATCCAAGTAATTTAGAAAAAAAATTATATTTGAAGGACGGACTACAGAAATGTGAGAACTCGAATATTCAGCGCATTAAAAGACATCCAAAGCTGACTAGTATTTGTAAGCATGTACATAGTTCCATATTACTCTTTTGAAGCATAAGCAATATATTTTATTTATAGTAATTATTAACGAGTATTGTTTCATATATCAAACTTGTTGCAAATGTAATGATATATCCAAAATACAATTCATAATATTATGTCAAAAAATCAAGACTATGAATAAGAAAACCATACTCACGATTCATTTTTGTTTGACATGGAATGAATGGACGATATGTGAGGGAAACCACAGGCGAACTGTAAATGGTCAACGTATGCGTCATTAAGACAAACGAGGAACATGATTATCGGACTGAGACAGAGGCTGATGTTTGTGCAACAGACAAGACACAGCGCCAGACATGCTGATGGCACTGGCACTGGCTATGGCGATAGCGATGGATACATTACGGACGGACGGTTGGTCGGTCGGACGACACACACATAGTAAACCAGGCCGCAAATGTGCATTTCAGTTCCAACAACGTTGTTGATGCCCTCCCATGTTGCTGTAGTGTGATTCACAAACTCTTCAAATGCATACATATCTACAGACACACAGAGCCAGACAGAACCACATACACAAATAGGCATTAACAACACACACATCCATACAGCGACCAACAAATGTAGGGAGGATTTTTGTGACAGACATTTGGTTGGGAGTGTGCATTTGAATGTTGTTGCAGTTGTCAAAATTAATTACTCCGCCATATGCAACATGAGATGTGCTGATGTCTCTCTGCTCTTCTCGGCTCTGTTTGGATCTCTGCTCTTCTATTAAGGCTCTGCTCAATGTTGGGTTATGTTTCGTGTGATGTGATGCGTTCGTTGTGTTGTTGCTTATTTTCCCCATTCTGCCCTCTCACACCAAACAAAAAAAGAGAGGCGAACAAGTTGTCGATTAAAGTTGGCAAAAGCATATGCAATGTTGTTGGTGCAGTGTTTTTGTTTTGCCTGCAGTTAGTGTTGTTGATTTTATATTTACTATAATTAATGGAAACTTTCAGATTTTGTAGTCGTTATTGCCGATTTGGCTCTGATTTCTGTTTGCCGCTGTTGCCGTTTTGGGCTATAATTGCTACAGTGTTCCAAATTTTTTGGTGTATTCGTTTTGTTTCGATGTTTTTTTTTTTGTTGAGGCACTGCCATTTTTTGGGGGGGCCATTATGAGTTATAAATGTTTATGAACTGTGCATACAAATTGTTTTTAATTTCGTATGATTTGTTTTATTGAAACATAAATGCATTGCAGTGTTATTGGTGTTTTTGTTTTTTGAGCAGTTGTATGCTATTTTTGATTTGGTTGAGGAAAGGGATTTTTTACGTCACAATGTTTGATGATAGATTTTAATGTGGATATGTCTGTTTTTGTACTTGGCAGTTTTAAAATTAAACAACCTGTAAATATGATGTTTCTTTTTGGAAAACCTTAATCAGAGCTCTGACAATATTTCCACGAACTCATGGACCCTCCATATATGAGAATATATTAGTTTATGGTCTTTATTTATCTCCTTCTTTGATATGGAAGATATATACATATATTTGTATATTTTCTGGCAGCAAAATTAGAGGAGAGACAATTTTGTATTGCATTCCATTAAAATTTGCTCGTTCGATAATTGTAAAACCAAATACAGACTTAATCGGAGCGACTTAGAAATTGGTTCTTAGCCGAACTTATTTTTGCTGTTGTCAGGTGTAACATAGCTGAAAAGTGACAATTTCTATAGAAAAGTGCTTGGAGGTGAGTCGGACATACGTTAAGGAAGAAGTCTGAGGAAATAAGCCGACAAGCTTAAGACTGGAACCTCCATAGAAATAGACCTACTGAAAGATATTGCAAATACCGGAAAAAGTTGGAACGAAGTGAAAGCACTACCCAACAACAGAGCATTCCGAAAGTTCGTAGAGACCCTAAGGTCCACATGGAGTTAAGCGGAAAAGAAGATAAGAGGACTTTCCAACCTTTTCAAACATACGACTCCCCACAATCATTATGCCCCTTCACACAAAAACATTATCGTAAATTATAGTTATTTTATAGTGTGACTAATAAAATAAAATTTTGTTTTGTTTCTTTCTTAAAAATTTCTTCTAAATGACATTTTTATGCCAAATTCCGTTGAATTTGCATTTAGCTTAAAACTACATTGAAATTTCGTTTTACTAAAATATTTCGTTGACATTACATTAGTATTTTGCACTTTACTAGACATTTTCACCATAACTATTCTTTTTTACAAAACTTCTTAAAATTTTATTTTTTATAGAAAGTTCCTTAAAATATATTTCTGGTAAAATCGTTGAACTGCCTTTCCCTACAAACATTTTTTTTATTCAAATATTTTCTAGAAAATTTTTGTTGAAATTAATTTCTTTCTTGAAAATTTCGTCCAAATTAATTTTTCTAAAAATTTCGATTTTAGACATTTTACTACAAAATTTCACTATTTTAGAATACTCTTTTAACCCGACAGTGGCGCCCATAAACCAATGTCATCAATATTTAATCCTGTCATCTGATTACCATTAATCCGGATATCGGTCATGGATCTTTTATAAGAAAAGTGGTCATCGGTCATCGACCTGAATGGATTCATGATCGATGAGTCCTCTAAAGGACCACGACCTCTGATTAGTGGCAACTGCCCGGATTAAATGTCTTTGGCTTTATTTAAGGGCAAGGAAGGAAATTTTCTGGAAAAATAAATTAAATTTTTTTCTAGAAAAATGCAATTTTAAAAAATTTTCTTAAAAAATTTAATTTTGACATATTTTTTTTGAAAAAACTAAATTTTGACATATTTTTTTTGAAAAAACTAAATTTTCAGTAAAACCGTATTTGCAAAAAACATTTCGAGAAAAATTCAATTTTGCAGACATTTTTTAGAAAAATGCAATTATTACGATTTAGTTTTGAAAAAATACAATTCTGACGAATTTTTCTAAAACAAGCAATTTTGGTAAAATTTTATATAAAATTTCGATTTCTATTAATTTTTTATCTTAATTTAGTTGAAATTTTCTGTACAACTGCAATTTGAAATTTCCCAGAAATATTGATCAAACCAAAAATCAATTCTGACTGAATACAGACCAATCATAAACAACAAAAACAAGTTCAAAAATATTTTTGACAAAATTTCGTTAAAATTGAATTTTTCTGGAGAAATCGTTGAATTGTATTTCTCTTGAAACTTTTGTTGAAATTACATATTTTGTAGAATTTTTTTGTTAAAATTTTTTTTTTTTTTAAATTTCTTCCAAATAAAATTTTTCAAAAAATATCATCGATTTTGGACTTTTTTCTACAAAATTTTAACAAAATTACACTATTTTAGAAAGTTCTGATGATCATCTTTAATCTGATCAGTAACCATTAATCCCGATATCGGTCATGGACCTTCGGTCATCGGTCATAGACCTGAATGGATTATGGATCGATAAGTCGGTAAGATGACCCCTGATTAGTGGCAACTGCCCGGATTAAATGCCATTGGCTTTATTTAAGGCCGAGAAAAGAAATTTTTCGGAAAAATTAAATTAAATTTTTTTTTGATAAAATTTTATTTAAAAACTCGATTTCTATTAAATTTTTCCAAAAATTTAATTTTGTTGAAATTTTCTACACAAGTGAAATTTAAAAAGTTGCCAGAAATAAGGATCAAACCAAAAATCAATTCTGACTGCATTACAAACAACAGACTAACAAACAATAAACAACAAGAACATGTTCAAAAATGTGTAAATTTTAAAAATTTTGTTTCCAAATTTATTTTCTTTCAATTCAAACATATGACGATAATGACGACATTTTTCTATAAAAATGCAATTTATACTAAATTAGCAATAAATTTGCAATTTTAATAAAATTGGCAAGAACATATTATTTTACATTTATATTTTCTAGAAAAATACAATTTCGCCAATTTTAAATGACATACATACATATAAAAGTGTAATTCGATGCAATTTTCTGTTAAAAAAGCAATTTCTATGAAATTTCGATTAAAAAATGCAATTTTGAAGACATATTATTGAAAACGCAACTATCAAAAATTTGTTTACAAAAATAATATTTTTACGAATTTTTTCTGTTAAATTTTTCTAAAAATTTTGATATTATAGAAAAAATGCAACAGTCAAACATTTTTTTCTATGAAATTTCCAATAAAATTTAAATTTTTATTGGATCAGATTTCATCGAAATTTTTGAATGCAGGATAGTAGTCCTTTTGAATAAACTAAATTTTCAGTAAAAACGTATTTTTTTTTTAATTTTGACGAATTTTCCTAAATGTATCAATTTTAGTACTCAGAACGTTTTGACGTACGACCATCATAAGTGTTGTTTACAGTGACTTGAAAAAATCAATTTGGCAAAAAAATGGAATTAACTCATGAACATTTTCGTGCGATCATTTTTCACAACTTTCGACGTGGATTAACACGACAAGAGTGCATCGATGAACTTAAATCTTTGTATGGCGATGAAGCACCATCCTGTAGCACTGTGAAAAACTGGTTTAATGAATTCAATCGTGGCCGACGCTCGCTCAAAGACGAAGGTCGTGAAGGTCGTCCAAAAACGGCTGTTGTGTCAGAGAACATTGATGCCGTGCGTGAACTGATAATGCAAGATCGTCATCGTGTGACATACCGTGAGATAGAGGCATCCTTGGGCATTTCTTCCACCAGCATACATTCGATATTGCATGAACACCTGGCCGTAAAAAAGGTTTGTTCTCGTTGGATCCCGCACAATTTGACAATCGCTCAAAAAAAGCCTCGTGTCGATTAGTGCAAAGAAATTTTGAAAAAATACAATCGCGGTGCATCAAAAGACTTTTATAAGATCGTCACAGGTGACGAATCTTGGATCTATGCGTATGAGCCCGAAACAAAACAGCAATTGACCGAGACGAGCCAAATCCAACGAAAGTTGTTCGTGGAAGAGACACTTCGAAGCAAATGGTCGCCTGTTTCTTCGGCAAAACTGGTCATGTGGCGAATGTTCCACTTGAGCAACGTAGGACGTTCAATTCTGAGTGGTACACCACAATTTGTTTGCCTGAAGTCTTCGGAGAAATTCGAAAAACGAACAAGAGAAGACGAATCATTGTGCACCATCGGCTCAAACCAGCGCCTTTTTGACCGGCCAAAACGTCGTATTGATGGGTCATCCGCCGTACAGTCCTGATGTGACATCCAATGACTTCTTCTTATTCACTCACATCAAGAAAAAACTGCTTGGTCAACGTTTTTCGACGCCTGAAGCAGCTGTCGAAGCGTTCAAAAACCATGTTTTGGAGGTGAATTTTCAACAACCTGTAACCAAAACAATTCGCGCTCAAATGACAAAACGGCCTGAGTGAAGTTATGCTAAAAAATTGCATACTTTTCCATGGAAATGTCAGATGGCGCCAGATATCACTTAGTGTTGCACTGGTTTCACTTTTTTCGGGCAGGTTTGTTCCGCATTTTTTCTCCTATTCAATATCTACAACTTTGCTTCAGACATATTTTGTACGGTATACCGAGAAAAAATATAGAAAAGGTGCTAAAAATCCACCTTGAGCAAAACAATTCGTATGGCCATTAAATTATTAATTGAGCCAAATTGACTAAACGAAGGATGCAGAAGTTCTTGGTTTGGGGCCACTTTCACGTCCAATTCTCAGAATTCAGTCCCAAAATCATGTGTTGTACTGTGTTAGTTTACGGTCTTACTACATATATTTGGATATTTTCTGGCAGCAATTTGTTGATCCCTCAAAGAAGAGAAGAGACATTTTCTTATTGAATTCTACAAAAATTCGCTTATTGTGAACTTGCCAACTACTACAGACTTAATCAGAGCGACTTAGAAATTGGCTCTTAGTCGAAGTTATTCTTGCTGGTGTCAGTTTTAAATAATAATATTTCTGAAAAGTGACAATTTCTATAAAACAGGGCTTGGAGGTGTGTCGGACATATGTTAAGGAAGGAGCCTGAGGAACAGACAAGATCGACAAGAAACGAATCTGTATGATAGATATTGTAAATACCGGAAAAAGTTGGTATGAAGTGAAAGCACTAGGTAATAACAGAGCATCCTGTAAGTTCGTAGAGACCCTATGCTTCACAAGGAGTTAAGCGGAAAAGAAGAGGACTTTCAAATCCATTCAACCATAAGGCTTCCGACAATCACGTACAACATTTTTATGCCCTTGAAAAGCTCTGCTAAAATATGGAAAATATCCTTAATGCTTGAAAATCCCGAAAAAGTATCAATTAATATCCTTGACTCTTTTGGTACTAAAGGGTACTACTGACTATGAAAAACTCAAAATGGAACCATGATGGACCAAAAAGATATAGCATTTTTTATCCCCTCACCTTAGAGAGGAGGGTATATATAATTTGCTACGAACCAAAAGTGTAACACATCGAAGGAGTGACCTAAGACCCTAAGTATGTTCGGCGGATATCCGTTTTGGGTCATTTTAGGTCGAATGAGCAATGTCCGTCCATCTGTCTGTCTGTGTGTCTGCTGAAACTCTTGAAAGGAGTAACCGATTGACTTCAAATTTGGTATGTGGTAATATTTTCTTCTATCTCCAGCTAAGTTCGATGATGGGCCATATTGGTCCACTCCTTCTAGTGCCTCCCCCACAAAGGGCTAACATTTAGTGAAATATTGATTATTTAATAACTTCTATAATAACTCTATACTCCTCTGCAATTCTACAAAATAGTATTAGTTTACTAGTTACTGTCACCTCGAGAAAAATGGGCGAAGTTGCCACGCCCCTTTTGTTACCTCGCACACAAATAGACAATTTTGAACCAACAGTTAATAGCTTATAACTTAATTACCAGTGCATACAAAGATTTGAAATTTTGTACAGTGTAAAGCTTTTATAGTATTCAGAGTCCAGAGAAAAGTGGCCGTTATTGGCACTCCCCTTTTGGTAACTCCCACACAAACGGACCATTTTGTACCAAATGTAAACAGCGTTTAACTTTAATACCAGTACATACTTTAAAGTTATTAAATGCAATTTAAATTGATAATAATTTAATTTAAACAAAAAAAAAATAAATTTACGAATATTTTTTTGGGACTCAAGGTGAGGGGATTCATAAGTCGGTTTACCCGACTGAACTTTCTTACTTGTTTTTTATATTTTTTAGTACAACTGATGAAACTCTTTGTGGATTTTTTTTGAGATATATCCGATGTCTGGTTCACAAGTTATCGATATTTAAAAAATCTTTAATATATCACTATGTGTATCGGGTTTATGGTCATAACTTCTTAAGTTATTGTCGGCTGTGAAAAATTTTTTGGTTTGAAATGTTGGTATTTTTCAGTACTTTTAAGAAAAAATATATTAAAAATTTTTTGTCTACGATTTTATGTTAATCTTATGTAAATTCATATATGTGTATTTCTTACCGCTAAATAAAATTAAGAAATTTAACTTCCAATTTATGTAAGTTCAAGGTCATTGTAAAATTTTAAATTCATTTGATTTCTAAGAAAAAATAGAAAAAATAATTCCAGGAAATCAAATCACCTTCACGTTTGCCATTTTGCCTTTGGTAGTAATCTCCTTTTGCAAGTAATCTCCTTTTGCAAGTAATCTCCTTGTGCCATTAAATTACCATTAATTCTTGTTTAATATAAAAATGGAACATGTCCCATTATTTATATAGACATATATATATATATATGTATGCCTACTTATAGATGTAAACATATCATTTTATTGGCGGCAGTCGTAAATAAAATTTATTAGATGCTACAAAATCAAATAAACACACAAAATTAGATGCAGTACATACACATAAAACATACGTTCACACTGTAGTACATATACTACATATACGAGTATGTGTAGACTTTTTCGATTACATTTACGAACTTGCCTAGAGATTTTGGTCTTTAAAGATGTTAACGAAATAAAATCAATGAAATAAGTTTTAAATTGACTCTAAGGAGGCTATGAATATAAAACCGGCAATAAACGAAACGATGAACAGACACCAACATGCTCGAATATCGTATAACACATGTATATCGTATAACACACACAGCCAAAGAAACACATCGCGTATCTACCGGCATTCACGTTCACAGTGAGAGAGAGATTCACTCTGAGACACACATCGTTACCTACACTCCATACACAGTACGCTAAGTCGACTGAGATAGTTTTTTAAGGGAGAGTTTTTAAATTTCTACGTAATTTCTTTAAAAATCGTAAATCGCCGACCCATAGTGTCATGAGCATAATTCTATTCGATTGGTTTGAAGGATTAACAACCAGAAATTGCTGAATATATATTTTGGAATGTTTAGTATATTAAAATATAATCTCCCTAAAAACATTCAAAATCGATTTGGCATACTTTAAAGTGGAGGTATCAACACACAGTGGTATATGTGCAAGTCGGTGTGTCTGTTTACTCCCAATCATTTCTACCACTCACTCACACTCCTTCATGCACAAGGGAATACGAATAATGTCTGTTTATCTAAGAAAATTACAATTCGAAAATCTGCTTACAGCAAAAACTTAGGAAGACAATGTTGAAGATGAGGACAAGAAAGATGAAGTAAAGCCGCCGTGGCTACAGCAAACAAAAACTACGGAAGAGGAATGTGAAATAACCAAAGAAAAAACACATGTTTGAGAAGAGATACCAGACACAGTCAAACATAATCCCATTTAAAGCGTTGAGAGCAATAGTGGATTAAGTCATGAAAATAAAAATAAAATGGAAAATGTAAGTCCTTCACGATATGTATTTAATATTTCAATTGTTTTATATTTTTTGGAAATTATCACAGTTTTAGGGGAACATGTTTGTAAGCTAGTTCAATATAAAAAATTTTTCAATTTCAAATTTAATTAATTTGTAAACTAATCAAATTATAAATGTAATCAGTGATATATTTTATTATTTTAAATTGAATTAGTTAACAAACATTTTTCCTAGAACTGCAAAAATTTCCACAAATTATAAAACAATTGAAATTTGACGAATTTTTACGTCCCTAAGCTACAAAATGAGTTTTTCCTTCACTTTGATGGAACTCTTTGATCTGCAGCTCAACTTCACAGTGAGAAAACCATAGAATAACATCAATAACAGATCAACGTCAATATGTTTAATTTTAATTTTTTTGAATTTCAAAGGGGTTTTTTTAATACAAATTGAATTTTTTTCGATCGAAGTTTGGTAAAAATATTTAACTTTGTTAATAAAAATTCTTCTTAATTACAAAAAATATTTGTTGAAATAGAACGAATGGTTTTGGTGTTACACTTACAATGCAATTACACTGTGCTAGCAAAAATGTAACAGCAAGGATATCCTATATATAGACCTATTTCGGCCATGCTGAATCCAATTAAGAATTATTTTTCTGAAAACAGTCATCCACGCTACTCACCCCTTACCCCTTGGAAATTAGAATCAAATCTTATCATACGTCAAACGTCATACAAATCGTCGTGTTATGATAAATTATATGAAGAAATGTCGCAAGACATAAAATCATTTTTCTTGAAAACCATTTACCATTACATAGTTTTTTTTTTGCAAAAGCAACATATGTTAAATGTTTAATGAAACAGTTTAAGATATTTTTTTATGGTAAAGTTTTATTCTTAAATTTTTTTTTCTAAAATTTTCATGGAAGTTGCGATATATCACTGTCCAACAAATTAAGACTTTTAGAGTGGAACAGAATAGCGAACCTATAATTCTGAAAGGGTATATTGAGTAGATAATTTTTGTAAAATAAACTTATGGCCGGCCAAATTTATTTGTAGAATATTTTAATCCTTAAGTGACCTTATTGAAAGGACTTTTTTTGAAAAAAGGGCCTAAGTGACCCATTAAAAAGGGAGCTAGATCCTCATAAAATTCTACTATATAACTCTGACAATAAGAAATCTTTCAGACATTAAGTTACAGAATTTTTTTCATTTAGTATATTATATTGTACAAAATTTACCAATTATGTGATAGATCTTTTGCACTCAAAAAATTTTGGGAAAAAAGAAGGATAAAATATTCGAAGCTTTTAAGAAAATATTTTAGTATGCCAAAAATATCTATAAAGTAAAAATATCTATAAAGTTAACCAAACTATCGAGTTTTTATGTAAAACAGTTTTAGAGCATTTCCATGTTAAGTGATCACAGTATTTTCGGCTCAAGTCACGGATTTTGATGAAACTTGGTACAATGGTTGTAATAAGTGTGGTCAACAAACCATGCAAATTATTTTGCAAAAAAAAACCGGTCTACTATGAAGATTTTAAAATTTTCGAAATTGTTAAATTTGAGGAATACTGGGTTTATTAAAAAAATTATATCTTTTTATCGGCAAAAGCTATCAATATGGGACTTTTTGCAAAATGTTAGTAATTATTTGCACTCTTAATGAAAAATAGAAAAATTTAAAAAAAAATTTTTTCTAATTTTTTTCCAAAAAAGTTTATTAAAATTAATTTAAAAAAAATCCCCTTTTTATTTTTAAATTTAATTTTTTGTATTTTAGGCCTAATTGTCCTCTACAAATACGCCTAATTGTCCTCTCAATGTCTTTCTCGAGAAATAATCTATGACAGGTTTTTCCCAGTATTTTCAAAAATGCTCAATAGGCCGGATTGAAACGTAAAAAATTACCATTAATCACTTTTGAGTAACACACAAAAGTTGTGTCATGATGCCAACAGTTCTGTACCAAAAGGAAACAAATCTAAAAAATTTCCTTAAGTTCGCGCAAGGACGATCTTTGCAAAAAGTAGACAATTTTTATTTTTTTCATAGCAATAGTTGTTATAAGTGTTGTCCACAAACCATGCAAATTATTTTGGAAAAAAATAAAAAGCCGGTCTACTATGAAGATTTTAAAAAAAGTACATAAATTTTCAAATAGCCTACAGATTTAAGCGACGTTGGTACCGGATAAGAGGTTTAAAGCTCTGCTTATGGCTTAATAAAAAATAGCATGATTTTCTTACTTACTTCAAAATGTTTAAATCCAACGTTCCAGAAAAAGTAGAAGGCCATGTGCAATTACCCTAAAACCTATTTACAATGTACTCTAATGCCTAATGCAGCATTAGCATCAATTAATAAACCCAACTTCAACTTTAAGCACTTATTTTAAGAAAAGCTATGAAAAAGGAGAATTTTTCTACTTTTTGCATTTCTTAGGGTCGTTCATGCGCGACCTTAAGGAATTTTTTTTGATTAATTTCTTTTGGTACAGAACTATTGGCGTCATGACCCAACTTTAGTGTGCCATTCAAAAGTGATTAGAGGTAATTTTTTGCGGTTCAATCCGGCCTATTGAGCATTTTAGAAAATACTGGAACAGGCCCATCATAAAGATTTAATTATTTCTTGAGAAAGAAAAAAATGGCCAGCGTGTAAGTTGCCTATATTTTGAAGGACAATTTTCCCTAAAATGCAAAAAATAAAAATTAAAAATAAAAGGGTTTTTTTTTAAAAAAAATAACTAACAATTTTTCTTTAAAAAAATTAAAAAAAAAATTTAATTTTTTTTCTATTTTTTTTTTTGTGAAGAGTGCAAATAATTACTAACATTATGAAAAAAGTCCCATATTGATAGCTTTTACCGATAAAAAGATATATATTTTTTTAATATACCCAGTGTCAAAATTTGCATGGCTTGTTGACAACAATTAGTATGACCACTATACCAAGTTTCACAAAAATCCGTGACATGAGCCAAAAATACTGTGATCACTTAAAATGAAAAATGTATTTTTATATTCTTAAAAATAAAGGATATTAAGCATAACATACATTATTAGTACTCTTATCATATCACAAAAACCATTTTTGAAATTTCTTTGCTTTTTTTCTATCTTACAGCCCAAAATATTTTTGAAAACATATCCAAAACTCATCCACACAAAATGAAAAAATTCATCAAACTTTGATCGCCTCTCCTGAAAAACTACCTTTTTGCACTTAGTATTTCGACATTTTGAATGAATTTGAAAATTGTGTTATGTGGGGCGTATACGTTTTACTGACTTTTTGTAATATTAATTGATACTCATACGCCCCCATGCTGTAAAACTCAAAGAAGTATTTCTTTTTTAATCGCTTTAAGCAATAATATTGCAGTTTATTACAAATAATATGATTTAAAGAAATTATATTAATTATATAATAAAAAAAATGCTTTAAAGATATTATATTATTATTAGAAATTAAACATTTATTATAAAATTATAACTTTAATGCTATTATATGTATTTTCGAATGCGCCGATATCAAAAAAGTGGTTATAATATCAGAATTTCAAAACTGTCAGATCTTTCAACACAGTTCTAGACTTTTGTAGAGCATCTAAGAGATCTAAGCAACTTTATAATATTAATCTTTATTAGGATTGTTTTCAAACTTTTCGTTCGATTCCAATAAATTTTGTTTCCGCTAATCAAAAGAAACAAAATGAGTACTACTACTATTACCAGATCTTGTGAAATAAAAACATAATTTTTCGGAATAAACTTCTATTTATATAATTTATTCACTAATTTTAGCTAGAAATGCAATCATTTCTCAGACAGTTAACACATTTTCTTTAATTTCTGTAATAGTAAGGTATACGAATTATTACATTTTCTAATACTTAGCAAAGATCATTTGAACAACAGTCAAATCTCTGTTCCATAATCGAATGAGTTATGCCACTCTAATTCTCAAAGCTTCGATTATTCCACCGAGTAAATTTGTCTGCATCGACTTAACACACGAATAGAGTAAATATAAGTGTGCGTGTGTGTGCAGGAATTTATCACTTTCTCCTTAAATACACGTAGGGGATTATGATTAGAAAGTGAAAACCTGACAGGCCACATAATAGCAACAATGCTTTACGGACAATAACAGGAAATTGAAAAACACTGACTGACTGAACCTACAAAACGGATATTAGTCGGATAACCCTGACTAATATAAGCGAACATATAGCCATGCCAATTAATGATCTCAGAGTTTAAAGTATTTTTTAAATATTTAAATTTTAAGCAATTTTAAATCCACGAAAGAAAATAGTTTAGAATTACTTATACACATGGGAGATTACAACAGCAGTGAATTTAAAATCACCGATTCATTTAGAAATATACTCAAATATGACAGCGGAGGACTCCGCATAGTATGTGTGAAATTAACGTTTTTTGGGATTAAAAGCATCTCATATTTTACTATAATTGGATACAATTTTAAATGTTTAACCTTTTTTAATGTTTAAGAATATTGTAAACTTATTAAAACAAGAATAAAACTTATAGATATTTTGTCTTGTAGATGTAAAAATGTTTTTTTTTTCTAAAAATGTAATAAAATGTCGGAATATTTTGAACTTATTAAAACGAGAAATAAAGCTTAGTTATAAATATTTTATCTGTTGACAAAATATACTCGTATATCCTTTTTTTGTGAGAAGTATAATACGGAATTTCATACTTTGTGCGAGAGATTTCAAAAAGGTGTTAACATTGAGCAGGACCAATAGCAATCGGTGACCAATGGTAACCAGATTTTATACGAAGTATATGCTAATGGTTAACTTTTAGTAGACGTAAAAAACGCCAGGATTATTGACCGCGTTCTAAATATTTACAGTAATTTTTAAAAAGCTTATATAATCATGCTCTCCTGATCTTCAGACGCAAATATACCAAGCTAAATGTTTATGAATGAGCAAAAACTTTTCTATTTAGATAAAAGTCATCAAAAGGCATCTTTTTGGACCCCCATATTCACAAAAATTACAGAAAGTCAAAATCGACACGTCCTAATACTATAGTCTGTTTAATCGACTCAAATTTTCTTAGCTGTTAATTGAAGGAAATTCAAAGATACGTATATAAAAAAACAGATGGAATTAGCCCTGACTGAACCAGTTAACTATGAACGGTGATGCGGTGCGTATACGTTTTACGGCATTTGGGAACAGAGATACTCATTCGGATCTATGCTCAACGATATACACATTTTTTTAAAACATATTAAAGATTTGATCAATGCATTTTCTGCTACCGAGACAGAAATTTAAAATGGCTTAAATTGAAAGCCTTTATTGGCAAATCCAAAACAACGATATTAGTATCTAACTAAGGTCGCAAAATTTCTTCCCAAGGTATAATTTTAAACCTTTATTACTGATACTTTTATAATCTCATCTGCTCTATTTCTCTGAACATCACATTTTCAATTGAGAACAAATTTATCGCATTCTGCCGTAATTGAATACATAAGCAAAAGAGAATACTAATGTCAACAGCGGAAGCACAGACATAAATAACAAATACTAAACGCAATTGCTTTAACAAGAATTTTTGCTAAATTTAAGAAACAAAACAATATTGCCAATATAAAGTACAAAGAAACCAATCCATCCGAAAAGAAAAAAAAAACAAAGAAAAATAAACAAAAGACTTTAAAATATACCAAGAACAGACGCAAAAAAAAACGAAAAAGCGAAGAAACAAGAGAAGAAGAACAATCAATAACAGCAAAATCGCAACACAAAACACAACAGCTGAAGGCAAAAATCCTTGGCAGTGATCTATAGAATAAAGAAGTGAAAAACCTCACACACACACAAACACACACCCATAGATGTACAAGTTCAATTTCACGTATGTACGCGTAAGGCTATTGTTATTGTTACTGTTGTTGTTGCTGTGTCTTCTTCATCTTCTGGTAGGAAACAATCTCATCAATTTGAAAGTCGGCGAGCTCATTATCACCAACAACCAATCATTGGTATCTCCTCCTCCTCTTCATCTTCTATAGCCCCAGTCAAGTCAACACACGTTTGAATGTAGTTCCCTAAATGCGTATGTGTGCGGGAGCAACAACAACAACACCAGCACCTACAAAGATGTGTGACTTCAACATGTTTGTGGAGAGAGGATGTATTTGCTTTTGTACACTTGTTTAGGTGCGAATCACATGTGTGAATATGTATTGTTGCGGTGAGATGTTATCTTCATCGCCAACATCGATACGGTCGTATAATATTGACAGCAAAAATAACAATGGTAATAGCTATGCCGAACAGTGGCTCACAATAAATATTAAGTGCTAAATATGATTCAAAGTTTCACTAAATTTTAAAATTTTGTGATAGAAGTACCAGGCGAAATTGACCAATATGGTTCACCTTCGAACTTTATCTGAGATAGGAGAAAATATTTCCACATACACAATTTTAATTAAATCGTAAAAAATTAAAAAAAAAATGCCTTAAACAAATTTCCGCCGAACATAGGGTCTCAGTTCATCCCAACGATGCGTTATAATTTTGTCCTTAGCACTAAGCGAAGGCATACAAAATATTTCATTGATAGTTTCTGTAAAAATGCAATTTAGATAAAATGGCTGAATTAATAGGTATTGACAGAAAAAGTGTAATTTACCTGAATCCAGTCAATGTTCGGTAATTTACCGAATTAATGGATATTGGCCGGATGAAGGATCCTTTACCGGATTAAGTGTCATTTACTGGATTAAGGGTCATTGACGGGGTTAAAGGCCATGGACCGGTTTAAATGTAGCTGAACAGGATAAACGTAACTGGACTAAGACCATTGGCCGAAATATCGTAAGTGGATTAAGGATCATTGTCCGTATTAAAGGTCGTCGATTGGATTAAGTGCCATAGGCAGAAAATTTTTTAAAAAAATTCTCAATTAAATTTCCTAGAAAAGTGAAATTTTGAAAAAATTCTCCACTAAAATGAAATTTTGACAAAATTTTATAAGAAATGAAATTTTGACGTTTTAGGTTTAGGTTAGGGTGGCAGCCGTATTTTTTTATACAAGCTCTCATAGACCAGTTCAGGTCCCCAGTGCTACCACGGGCTGAAATGCCCCTCATCAAAACCAACCTGTTTGATATAAAAATGTATCGATAGTACGAATATCCGTACTGGAAAGATCTGTTAGGCTGCCCACAAAGGCCGACCCCAGCATGTCCAGTCGTCGTTTACTCAAAGCGGGACAGTCGCAAAGCAAGTGCTCAATGCTCTGCATTTCTTCCTCATCTCCACAGCTTCTGCAGAAGTCATTAGAGTCAATACCCAATCTTTTGGCGTGTTCGCCGATCAAGCAGTTTCCCGTCAGAACTGATACTAACGTAAACAAATTTTCCCTCTCTAGTGCGAGGATATATTTTGATCTTCTCAGGTCATACCTTTGCCAGATTTGTCTAGCTAACCTGCAGGTGCCGATTTCTGTCCATCTTTCGTTGGACTCCCTGATTGCCTCTTGCCTAAGCCAAAGCTTGCACGTGGATAGTGGCGCACCAATATATGCAAATTCTTCGAGAATTTGTAATGTCGTCCCTTTCCTAGCAAGTTCATCGGCTTTGCAGTTCCCCGGGATATCCCTATGCCCAGGTACGCATATGAGGTGTATATTAAACTACTCAGCCATCTCGTTAAGAGATCTGCGGCAGTCGAGGGATGTTTGCGAATTTAGGGATGTTGCCTCCAAAGAATTGATGGCAGCCTGGCTGTCCGAGTAAATGACAACGCCAGTGTTAATTACTATGGTGGCTACTTCCCATATTGCCATTATTTCGGCTTGATAGACACTGCAGGTAGTCTGTGAGCTATATCCAAACTAAGCTCTGCACAGTATACTCCGAAGCCAACATTTTCATCAAGCTTCGAACCATCCGTGTAAAAGTGGAGATGGTTTCTATTACCTATTATTCTTCCAACCCATTCATCCAACCAATTTTGACGTTAGTTTATAAGAAATTAAATTTTGACGAAATTTTTTATAAAAATATAAATTCTAAAAATTGCAATTTCGGCGAAAATTTGAATAAAAATACAATTTTGTCAAAATTGTTTATAAAACTGACAATTTCGAAAAAAAATCTATAAAAATACAATGTTGGCTAACATTTTTATAAAACAGGCAATTTTGGAAAAATTGTCACAGAATATATGATATTTATAAAAATTAAATTTCAACAAAGTTTACAAAACAATGCAATTGTCGAGGAAAAATAAAATTTTAATGATATTAAAAAAATTACATCTCGACGAAATTTTCAAAAAAGAAATTTCGAGGAAGTTTTCGCGGAAAGTGCAACTCAATGAAATGATCGGATTAATGGACATTGATCGGATGAAGGGTTATTGACCGTATTCACGATCATTTACCAGATTAAGGATCTTTGACCGGATAAAACGTCATTGACCGGCCTAAATGCAGCTGAACAGTTTAAAGTACACCATTCGAGTCGATGGTTGTAACTGGATTAAGACCGATGGCCGAATTAATGGAATGGCATTAAGAAATGTTGAAGAAATTTTTTAATTTGTGGATAAAGATTTTTCAATGAAATTTTCTAGAAAAGAGAAGTTTTGGCAAAATTTTCCACCCAAATGAAATTTTGCAAATTTTTATAGAAAATTAAATTTGAACAATATTTTATATAAAAATTAAATTTTGGTGAAATTTTCCAAAAAAAAATCAATATTAGCAAAAATTTTGTACAGACTGCAATTTCTACAAAAATTTACATTTCATTTTTAAAGTTTACAAAAATGTAATTTTTATAAAAATTAAATTTTGGATTAATGGACATTGACCAGAGGGCTTATTGACAGGATTAATGATCAGCGACCGGATTAAAGGGAATTGACTGGATTTAGGATCATTAACGGGATTAAAGATCATTGGCCGGATTAAAAATGAACAGGTTAAAGTTCACTGACCGAGTCGGAGGTTGCAAGACCTATTACCGAATCAAAGGAAATGGCAAGAAGAAAAGTTAATTTTT
Source organism: Eudasyphora cyanicolor (assembly GCA_963930755.1). Lineage (NCBI taxonomy): Eukaryota > Metazoa > Arthropoda > Insecta > Diptera > Muscidae > Eudasyphora > Eudasyphora cyanicolor. The sequence goes on along the minus strand of OZ005734.1, from coordinate 275,465,301 downwards.
TTTTGAAAAATTAAATTTCAACCAAATTTTCTATAATTTTGATAATACATATTTATGAAAAATACATATCGACTAATATTTCCATAAAATTATTTTTCGATAAAATTTTCTAGATAATGCAATCTCAATGAAATGACCAGAGGAAAGGTCATTGACTAGATAAAGGGTTATTGGTCGGATTAAAGGTCATTGGCCGGGTTATATGCAGCTGAACTGTTAAAAGTTTATTAAAAGAATTTGAGGTCATAATTGGGATAAGTTCATTGATCGAATTATTGGTTGTTGAGCTCAATGGCAGGACAAAATGTTGAAGAAATTTTAAAATTGTTTACTAAATGAAATTTTGCAAAATTTTCAAGGTAATTAAACATTGACATCATTTTCTAAAAAATTTAATTTTGATGAAAATTTTAAAAAAAAATCGGCTATATCATCGACAATTTTTATAAAACTACAAAGTTGACAAAAAATTTCATATAAAAAGAATTTCGACAAAAAAATTTTAGACAAATCTAATTTTGACGAAATATTGTAGAAAAATTTAATTTTAAAAAAAATGCATTTATCACGGAGTATGGTATTTATAAGAAATAAATTTCGACGACATTTTCCAAAAAAGTGATTCGATGAACTTTTCTAGCAAAATGCAATCTCGATGAAATGGCCAGATTAAAGAACATTGACCGGATGAATAGTTATTAACCGGATTAAAGCACATATACCGAACTAAAGGACATTGATCGGATAAAATGCGGCTGAACGGGTCAAAAGTTTACTAACCGAATCGGAGGTCGGTCGTACTGGATTAAGATCTATGACCGAATTAAAGGGTATGTTCATACAAGTAGATATAAGATTTTAATGAAATTTTCTAGAAAAATTAAGATTAAAAAAATGTTCCACTAAAAAGAAATGTTGACAAAATTTTTATATAGAAGTATAGAAGCAGGTTGGTCTTTAGCCGAGAGAGTATCTCAGTTTAAATCAAAATTTTACAAATTTGAAGAAAAATATTAGATAATGATTTTTCAATGAAATTTTGTAGAAAAGCGAAGTTTTGGTAAAATTTTTCACTAAAATTAATTGTAACACAATTTTCTAGGCAATTAAGTTTTGACAACATTTTCTATAAAAATTTAAATTTTCTATATTTAATGAACTTTTCTAGCAAAATGCAATCTCGATGAAATGGCCCAGATTAAAGGACATTGACCGGATGAATGGTTATTAACCGGATTAAAGTACATTTACTGAAATAAAGGACATTGATCGGATAAAATGCGGCTGAACGGGACAAAAGTTTACTAACCGAATCGGAGGTCGGTCGTACTGGAGTAAGATCTATGACCGAATTAAGGGGTATGTTCATACATGTAAATATACGATTTTAATGAAATTTTCTAGAAAAATTAACATTAAAAAAATTTTCCACTAAAAAGAAATGTTGACAAAATTTGAATTTTGTGTAAAAATTTTACAAATTTGAAGAAAAATTTTAGATAATGATTTTTCAATGAAATTTTGTAGAAAAGCGAACTTTTGGCAAAAATGTTCACTAAAATTAAATTTAACAAAATTTTGTAGGAAATTAAATTTTGACACCAGTTTCTATAAAAATTTAATTTTTATAAATTTTTCAAAAAACCAAAATGATATTTTGTATAAAAATGCAATTTCGACAATATTTTATATAAATATAATTCCAACAAAATTTGCTAAAAAATTTTTAGAAAATTACAATTTTTATGATATTTATAAATAATAATTGTCGATGAAATTTTCAAAAAAATGTTTTTATGTTGAATCGATTAAATTTTGCCAAATTGTCAAGTAAATCAATTTTAACATTTTCTATAAAAATTAAATTTTGATGAAATTTTGTAAAAGAATGCAATTTTAGCGAAAAAATTTCGTTAAAATTGCATTCTTAATAAAATTTAATGTCAAGTGATTTTGAAAACGATGTCTTCTGATCGGGATAAAACTTGCTCAAAGTCTGGTCCTATTGGTTAGTAGTTATAATACAAAATTTCAATGAGACTCAATAGACTCAAAGACCTATTTTTTCCCATCCATATAACTATTTACATATTGTATTTATGTACATATGTTGTCCAAAGTGTTTTCTTCAATCTTTAAACAAAAATTAAAAAAAGGTTTGTTATTTGTTTGTGAACTAAAACTTGTTTTGACATTTCTGTCAAAAACTATATTATTTTATTTTTTGCGAAAGCTTAGATCATTAAATTTAAGAGCTTTGTGGTCTATTAGTGGGATGCGACTTGTTTATGTACAAAAATAAAGTTAAACATCTAACAAAATAGCGATTGAACCACATATTTTAGCGGAAATCGATTACTGTTTATCCTAATTTATTCAGGAAAGCTTTAAACAATCGACAAACTTTTTCTATTACACCGTGCGACAAAATTGAACAAAAGTCAATGGTCATGAAAATGTCTATATAATTTTGAAAGCTGACAAGAAACAGAACAAAACTGTATACTCAGTTTTTATACCCTCCACCATAGGATATATATATTCTTAATCGTCGTAAAATTCTAAGACGATTTAGCCATGTCCGTCCGTCTGTTGTAATCACGCTACAGTCCGTAATAATTGATCTAGGTTGATCAAATTTGGTATAAATATTTCTTATAGTCGCAGATTGTTTGGGATTGCAAATAGGCCATATCGGTCAATGTTTTGATATAGCCCCCATATATAGCATCTAACTTGTTGTGATTCCTACAGTTTTCATCTACTATATTTTTTTGTGTTTTTCGGTGTTATTATGCCCTCCACCATAGGATGGGGGGTATATTAATTTTGTCACTCCGTTTGTAACACCTCTAAATATTGATCTGAGACCCCATAAAGTATATATATTCTTAATCGTCGTAAAATTCTATGACGATTTAGCCATGTCCGTCTGTCCGTCCGTCCGTCTGTGGTAATCACGCTACAGTCCGCAATAATAGAGCTAGGTTGATCAAATTTGGTATAAGTATTTCTTATAGTTGCAGGTTGTTTGGGATTGCAAATGGGCCATATCGGTCAATGTTTTGATATAGCCCCCATACATAGCATCTAACTTGCTGTGATTCCTACTGTTCTCATCTACTATATGTTTCCTACTGTTCTCATCTACTATTTTTTTTTATTTTTCTGTGTTATTTTCTTTAGGTTTGAGTTATTTTGTGAGGTCACATGCTATCCATGGTGGAGGGTATATAAGATTCGGCATGGCCGAACTTAACGCTCTTACTTGTTTATTTTCTGATCGAGTTCGTGTTTAATTGGATATGACATTTTTTAGGGATATAGTTACTCGTATTCCAATTTTTTTTGTAATTTTTCTGAAAGTCCTAGTAAGACGACATTGGAATCAAATCAAAGCGCACATTTTGGGCTATATAAATGCTATTTTTGTTTTTAGAAGCTGGAAGCAAGAAGTTGCAAAAAATTTAAAATTCAACGTAGAATGCTAAAATTTGAATATAAATAGCTGAACAGTAAGATCCGCAATGTATATTTTTTTCAAAATTTTCTACCGTGGATTTAAAAGCATAATGAAGGACTAAACTTTGCAAGGCAATTTTTGCAATTTTTAAATTGCTGTTTCTAAAAACAAAAATAGTATTTAGATACGCCAAAATGTGCCCTTTCATTTAACACCCATATCTCCTTACTAGGACTTTCAGAAAAATTACAAAAATTAAATCCTTAAAAAATGTCATGTCCATTTAAACGCGAACTCGATCTGAAAATAATACACCGAGTATACAGTTTTGTTCTGGTTCTTGTCAGCTTTCAGAATTATGTAGAGATTTTGATGACCAAAAACATCCTTTCAGAGGATTCAAAAATATCTTACAAGATATTGCGAAAAGGAGCCATTTTTGAGAAGTTGTAAAGTCTAACAGGTCCGCTTGCTCTTTACATTTATTTTTACCAAAAACTAAGTTTTTTTCACACGGATCCACTGTCTGATATTGCCGCCTACATAATCATTTGTGGTCGTCTCCCGCATTGGCAATTTAGTTTGGTGAACTTTTTAACACTGATTGAAAAGATGCGTTAGTGGTGATAGCATTCACAGCAAAAGCTATGACAACAAAAAAACACCGAACACACGCATATGCCAACATAGGCATGAACAGGCATACTCAGCAACAGCATTCATGATTGTAGAGGGTAGGGGTATGTAGTGAAATTATCATTAAAACCACCTACAAGAAGATTTTTACAATATATTCGTACGTTAAATTGTTCATGAGAATTTTCACACTGTTTTAAAAACTAAAAGAAAAAGTTTTTCTTGTCGTGAATAATGTTTTCAAGCAGCACAATGAATTTTCACCTTGAACCCCACGCACTTAAATTAACCCATTGTGGCGACAAGTAGTATATGAATACTTATATTTATGATGAGTAGTTTTGATGAGTCTGTGTTTACAAAGAATCTTCAAACAGAAATTATGGACAATTTTATTAATAAGAAATTCGGGTTCAATCTGCTCTCGGAATACAGAGCAGGGGTGTTAGAGTGGAAATTATTGCGAAAGGAGGATTACATTTCTATTAAGTATTTCGCCGAAAAAAATGTAAGTTAAGTTTTTCTAACACATGCATTTTTTGCAAAGCTAATACTTAAGTGGCTAAGGTTAACAACAGTTCTTAGGATTGTTACTATTGGAAACGTTTGTTAAGAAGGGATATGTATAAGAGTATAAACATGTCTATCTTATAAAAGCAAATATTTACATTATTAAGTACACTAATATTTAATAAAGTTTTTTCTACTAGACCTCGTTCATATCATCCTTCACTTTGTATGTATTAACGTTGCACAATGGGTGAGTTGTCAATTTATTATTTAAATTCAAATTTTCATTGAAGGTACCTTTAGTATTTGGCCCATATTTGTATACCCTACGCCACACCGGGGTACAGGGTATTATAAGTTTGTTTTATGGCAGATGTTTGTAAAACCTAAAAATACTAGAGCTAGAGGTAGCCCTAATATATATGCTTCGTCCGATGCCCTTCAGCCCTATAGAAGCTGCAGCTTACATCCAATCGTTTTGAAATTTAGCATGGTAGAGTTTCTTGACCCATGGACCAACATTGCCGAATTACAAGAAAATTGGTTCACATTTAGATATAGCTCCCATATGTATATATATTTCGTCCAATTTGGCCCTTTATTCCTATAGAAGCTGTAGTTTACATCCAATCGTTTTGAAATTTTGCATGGTAGAGTTTCTTGATCCATGGACCAACAATGCTCAATTTGTAGAAAATCGGTTCAGATTTAGATATAGCTCCCATATAAAGGGTTTTCCAAAAAGAGGTTTTTTTTCGAAGCACGAGTTATTTCGGTAGCTGTCACTTTTGAAGCTTTTATTCTTTGATATTTGACAAGTAGAAACTACGCCATTACTGAAAATGGAACGATACACGATTCAACAACGCATTGAAATGATTAAAATTCGAAAAATCGAAAAATCATCTTGACTGATGAGGCCCATTTCCACCTCGGTGGCTACGTCAACAAGCAAAATTGTCGCATCTGGGGCTCCGAAAACCCAAGAGTTATTGTTGAGAAGCCTCTCCATCCTCAACGTGTAACTGTTTGGTGCGGTTTATGGTCCGGCGGGGTCATTGGACCTTACTTTTTCGAAAATGAGGTTAGATCAAAAGTTACGATGAATGGATTGCGCTATCGAGAGATGATTAATGATGTTTTATGGTCGGAGTTGGATGGTATTGATCTGGACAACGTTTAATTTCAACAAGACGGCGCTACGTGCCACACAAGCAACGAAACCATGGCTCGTTACGGGAAAAGTTTCCGGACCGTGTTATCTCTGGATAAAGTGATCACAATTGGCCACCGAGATCTTGTGATTTAACACCTTGAGACTTCTTCCTTTTGGGCCACGTGAAGGATAAGGTCTACGCCAACAGCCCAGCGTCGATTCAAGATCTCAAAGATAGTATTCGTGAGGCTATCGAGGACATAGGGCAGCCACTTTGCGATTTGGTTATGGAAAATTTCATGAAAAGTATATGGTCCTGTAAGCGTGGTCGTGGTGGCCATTTGGCTGATGTTATTTTTCATTATCAACGGCATACCCTCCTCTTTATTATGAAATAAACATCCGATCATTTGTCTCAAAAAATTGCATTTTTCTTTGAATACCAAAATAACACCTCTTGTTGGAAAACCCCTTAAAAAGTTTTTTCCTATTTCGACTTCGGCCCTATAGATTCTGTAGTTTATATCCAATCGTTTTGAAATTTAGCATGGTAGAGTGTCTTGATCCATGGTCTAACATTGCGAATTTGAAGAAAATCGGTCCAGATTTATTTGTAGCTCCTATATATATGTTTCGTCCGATTTGGTCCTTAACCCCTATAGAAGCTGTAGTTGAAATTTGGAATGGTAGAGTTTCTTGATCCATGGACCAACGTTGCCACATAAATACCAAATTTCAGATGTATGCTTGACAAGGTATCTTATTCATATAAGTTAGTCAAGTTTTATTGCAAATCTTTAACTGGTTAGAAAACGCCAGATTTGTTTCCATTTTCTTTTTGAAATTCCCCCTACTGTTTCTCGTTTTTTCGCAAGTACAAATACCTCTACGAAAACTCAAGTGAATCAGTAGAGAAATGCGAATGAACCGAACATCGAGTGGCGTCGACTAATGCTTTGGTTGTGGCATTTTCTAAATATTTTGGTTGTTGTCAAAACAACACGAAATGGCAACATTATCATTTCCCCCATTTATCTATCCCATTGTGACATTTTTTCATCAAAGTCAATTGCTAAGTACCCCACGTTCAAGTATCGACCCCCCTTCCCTCACCACATGTTTCAGTGTACCCGATTAGGGTGGTTTTTTTCTCTAGGCTCTTTATAGATACCTAAGAATATTTTGTATTTATTAATATCCTCTACTATGCCACGTATATGCAGCACATTCCTTAGATGCTCATTCTCAAGAGGCAATTCTTCATGAGTATACGACTTGAGCTCAGACGTGCGAATATAGGACATAGACCTTGACGCACAAAGACACTAACAAACAATGCATAGACTAGAATAGAAGAGAATGACATAAGTGAAAGAGATTCTATAAAAGGTCACATTGATTTATTGGCATTTCACTTTCAAGAATGTTTCCGAGGAAATTCTCTTGGTCAGAGGGAGAGGCAATAAGAATGAATTTTGTAACAAAATATAAACGATGCATGAGTTATTTTTGGGACAATATATTGTTAATTTTTTTCCAAGAGAGTCATATGGCAGAATTATGGATATTTCATTGGTGGTTGATTGAAAGGAGGAATATTTCAGTAAAAAGCAGAAAAGACTATTTTTAAATTAAGGACAATATAGTTGTCTTTCTCAAGAATCAATTTATTCCTATGTAAGATATACATAGATAGATACTGAAGTGAGGAGCATTTCTGTATAACCATTTGAAAAAATCAAATTTTGATTTGTTACAGTCTTGCACGATATTTGCTTAATGAAACAAGTGTCTCGGCTAAGGCCATAGATGAATGAAATGCCTAAAGAATAACCACAAATATTTATTGAATTTTAACCACACATAAATCCAACTCTTTGGAAAGGTAAATCAATAATTTTGTTAAAGAAGATTATAAAGAATTTAAGGGATATCCATGGATTCCTTTTTTGTAAGGGGTTTTAATTTTTTTCTGGATACTTTCATAGGTTTTTCTCAGCAGAATTATTGATGGAAACAATACATAAATAAATAAATTCCATACTTCTTCTTCATAGCTTAGGTAATAATGTAAAGTTTTTATTGGGTATATCTATTTTGTATGTTTAATAGGGATTTTTCTGGAATTTATGTAAATTATTGTTGTAGTTAGGCATGTCTTAAATAGGCAAAACGAAAGACAAATAGTAACTAGTAAATTGTAAAAAATCAATTGAATTAAAAACTAATTCAAATTAATCAGTAAATAACCATTCGGACGAAATCGAAATTAACATTTCAATGTCCGTCCGTCCGATTGTTTAACTCAATTTGGTACAGCTACTTCTTAGAGATGTAGGTAATTTGGGATTGATAACTCTGTGCGATAGCCAAAATCGGCGCGGGTTCAGCGCGGTCAAAAAGTTATACGTGTCCCGGCGTTTCGCTGGGTTACGTTTCGGAATCGAGTTATATCGATTTGAAGTCAGTAAGTGTCATATAGAGGAGTTTGTCACTTATGGGTGCCTTTTGTTTGACATAACTCGAGAACGACTAATTCGAATTTGCTGCAACAAATTTAGTAAAATTAAGAAATACAATTGATAAAAATTTTAATAATGGCTCTTCGACGTGGAAACAGACTTTTAGTAACTGTCGATAACTTTCAAAAGGATTAACCGATTGAATGGTATGTGTCAATATTGTTCCCATACAAATTGACCATTTTGCACAAAAAGTTACCGGCTTATAACTTCGATTCCTGCACATACATTCTACCTTTCAAAAAATGGAAAAAACATTTTTTGGCGATTTTTAACATATTTTTTTTGGTTTATTAGAGCCAGCGAAAAACGATTCTCCGACACAAACAAAAATTTAGTTTAGATTATGTATGGACCTATTGTTTTTGTCCTATGTAGTTGTTGCTTCCGATGCAAGATCCACTTCAAACTATACAGACAATATGCATGTATATAAAAAATATCAATACAAATTTATAAATAAAAAATTGTTTTTTTGTGCCTTTCCGTCGCTTACAAACGCATTTTTAATTTATATTAAAGAAATATAAGTAATGCGTATATTAACAGAAAAGTATTAAGTGATAACATAACGGTAGATAATGTGGTAAGTGGAATTAATTGACACACTGTGATAGGGGGTATTATAAGTTTGTTTCGCGTCTGAATGTGGTAACACTTAAAAATATTGAAGCTGAACGCAATCTAAAATACACGCATCTACTAGGAATCACTAGATAATTCGATTTAACCATATCCGTCCGTCTGTCTGTCCATTTTAAATTACTCCCGAATTACATGTCGTAATTTCAGGAACCACTTTTTCACATCAGTAACGAAGTCTACTGGAATTGTTCAAAATAGCACCCATATATTATTATGTCATACTTCCGATTGGCATCCTGATTTGGTATCAAACCGCTATAGAAGTTGTATTTTACTTCCGATCATTAAAATTTTCCAGAAAGATGTTTCTCACTTTAGGAACGAATATTGCTTAATTTAGCGATTATCGTTTCAGAATTAGAATACGTTTCTACCCATTTACCAATTATTCCAAATTATTATGGCAATGAGGGGTAGGGTATTATATAGTCGGCCCCGCCCGACTTTCTGCCTTTCCTTACTGGTTTTATAGTGCATACAGTCTATCTGGACGTTATTATAACGCACTTTTTGGTACCTGCCACACAAACGTACCATTTTGTACAAAAAGTTTATTGCTTATATATACGCAAACCTGTTCTGGAGGAAGTGCTAAACGAAATTATGCTTTACCTGTGTGGCATTATTATGGGACCAATATTTTTATTTAAGAAAGTCAAAAACATCCTCCTAATCTCTAATGGTGATTTCGTCCCTGGAAAAAATGTTGCCCGTCGATGAAAAACCACAAAATATTTATCCCAAACAAATTGAAGTGGTGCGTAGCGGTCCCTAGAATTTGACTTAGTTAGGCTCAAGATCATTTTTGGTGTTTTCGGTATATGAAAACAACTTTTTGTTAAAAATTATAGAAAAAGTACAGTGACATGTATTCCATCCATCATTTTGTTTATTTTCACTATTAAAGATATCCTTAAATATAAATAAACGTCCATATTACCATGCGGATTAAAATACTGCTTTATTCAATAATGCTATTATTAATTGCATAAAATCCATTAATTTCCAGGACAAATAACAAATTTGGTTGTTTATATGACAAAATATTTGTTAATTTAAAGGCAACATATTTTCAATAAATGATTTGAAAATATATTTTTGAGCAAAATCAAAAATATTTCTAATAAACAAATTACAAATATTGTCGTTGAAATGTGTTTATGAAACTTCAATTTTCTTTATCACAGGAATTTTGAAAATTTTATATTGAGTTTTTGAAAATTGTTGTAGAATTAAAAGTTTTGTTTTTTTCTGCGTATATTACTGCCCACATTCTTTCATAACTCTACATCATAGTATTAGTGAGTTGGTCGCGAATGGAGGTTATTGGTACCACCAATACAAATGTACCATTTTGCACAAGGAGTTAACGGCTAATAATTTTGATTCCAGCACATACAAACACTTGAAATTTTTACATTGTAATGTTTTTATAGTACCCATTGTATACGCCACGCCCCTTTTGGTAACTCCCAAATAACTTTGCCAAAATAAACAATTTGAAAAAATATTTTTTTTAACTTCCCTACCTTTACAATATGGGTGACAGTTAGGGTAATCAAAAACCGCACCGGTTAACCGGTTAATCGGTTTCTCTTTAAAAACCGCCTATCGGTTTTTCTGCATTTTCGAATAACTCGAACCGTCGGTTTTTTCAACTCGGTTTATTCGACTTTTCGGTTTTTTGAAACCATTATGGAATGATAATGAAAATATTATTTTTGAAACAGGAACCTACCTAAAATTTTTAAAACATCAATATAAAAACCGTTGACATCATTTGTGCATATCCATCGATTTCAAAATTCAGTTTTGTATGTATTTATACTGTTTGCATTGCTAACTTCCCTATAGACTTCGTCTGCATATTTGATCAAGGGTCTAGGTCAATCAATTTCAATCCTTTCTAATTGAAATGTAGGTATAAATAAAAATACATATGTCCAGTTTCACATTTCGACAAGTTTTCATCTTATAGTATGCTCAAGTCAGAATCCGCTACTACTGATAATATATGTATATAATCGGTTTGCCATTTGAGCCATTCATATGATGGTAAAAGCTAAGATTTTGCTGATATTTACTATTAGTCAAGTTTTATAAAAATCATAATCGATTTTTTTTTTAAAGAAATCTTTTTAAAAATTGAACATATATATTATAAATATTGCAGAGATTATAATATTATATCATAAATGAAATCGGAACAATTACATATTATAAATAAAAATATGAAGTGTTTACAATACAATTTTCAAATAAATCTTTATTTAATTGGAATATGTTTGCAAATTGAATTTGCACTACGCTTCTTTTACGTCATCTAACAAAATTTTAAGCATTATTTATGCATTTTTATTAAAAAAGAAAAAACCGAAAACAACCGGTTCACCGGTTTTTTATTTTCGGTTAAACCGAAAACCGGTTTTAGAGTTAACTTAATTTTCGAAGAAACCGAAAACCGTATTTTCAAAATAACCGGTTTTTTGATCACCCTAGTGACAGTTTATACATTTATCCATAGACTTTTTAGACAAAAATGCTTTATTTTCTTCGTTAGGATTCTGGCTTTCAAAAAATGGAAAAATCATTTTTTTGCGATTTTTTTATTTTCTATTTTTTATAGTTTTTTTCTTGCCAGCAATAAAAGATTTTTTAAAAAAAAATCGAATTTTTACTAATTTTATAACGACAGTTCCTAAACTTCAGTTTCTAAGCGAAAGCGATGTTTTCCCCCGTTTCTAGCCCTCATAATTTCCTTTAATATAAATGGTTTTTCGGTTTTATCGAGGTTATATCTAAAAAAATATGGTCTAAATTCTAAAATTCATAAACTAGTATGACTCAATTTTAAAAAAAATGGTTGTAGGTCTCGAACCGCTCTTTTGTTGAGTAGTGAAATTTTATATATCCCTTAAAAAAGTGTTCTTCGAAAAGGATTTCAGAGGAGCTTTAAAGTTTTGTCCGTCTGTCTGTCTCTGACTTACGCTATTGCACATATGTATATAATTTAGGCAGATTTTCGGCATATTAAATGCGTTATTTCCGGAAACTTGATTATCTAGCTGGACAGTGTATTTGTCCAAAATCTCGATTACGTTGGCGAATTTTTCTTTTATGTACATATGAACTGTTTATTTTGAAAGTGGCGTAAACGCCATTCTGATTTTGAACTAAGATTATTATGGTTAAAAGGCTATGTGAATAATAGATATATTTTTAAATTCACTTCATCTCAAGATTTCAATATTTTTATATTCACTGAAAATTTTCGCATTCTAATTTTATTAACCTTCTTTTTCTAAAGTTGAATTGAGTAAAGCAGAATGGCGTTTACACCATTTTTAAAATAAACAGTTCATATCCTATATTATTCTTCTTCTTACCTCATCTTCTAGTATAGCCATGTTTTCAAATTATTTGGTAGTATAGATATTGAATTGTTTATCCAATTGTAGTAGTTTCACTGGTTTTAGTAATAATTTTTTATTTTTTTTTTTCTCAATTTACAAAGATTTATTCCTTTTTGTAATTATATTTTTTGATGGCAAAGCGCAAAAACTTTTGAAACAATTTTTCTTTTAGTAAAATGTTCAAACTAAATGCGCAAATAGATTTGCAATAAAAGCCAACAAATTTTGTTTAATATTTTTTTCACTTGTGTTTTCCCTTTTTTTGCTGATATATATCCAGAAAAAACTGCGTTTTATTTCTAAAATGTTTATCGCGGCACTTGTAATTACACGATATTGTTGAAATATCAAATATAATTATGACCCAAAAAAGGAAACAAAAACATTTACTATTTCAAATTTTTGTTTACAAATTGCAGAAATTTAGTCAACGATTTAAAGGCCAAAAACGACGGAAAATTTTGAAATGCCACAAACAAATACGACTGATGTAAAATAATATTTAGATTTCCATCAAAAAGGGGGGTCAACACATGTTTTTATTTATTACGAATTTTTTTTGCTGTTATTGCACTAATTTTGATTTGAAACAATAATATTTTGTTTTAGTTGGGTTTGCGGGTGGGCTGTTTTGTTTGGCGCAAAAACATTGAGAAAAAAACGTCCCGAAAAAGGTTGATTTTTCTAAGCGTAAAACCGCTGACGCCGCGTATTTTTGTATACGAGCTCGTACAACGTATCCTTTAGATTTTCATTAAACTACTGACAAGAGAATTGTATAATGCATTTTTTTCAATTAGTGCAATTAAATAGTTCATCTATCTATGTATAAGTATATCTGAATTGGCTTTCGATTGGGATTTTGTTCTTTTGTTATTGTTTCTCAATTTCCTTTTGTATAATATCTGATTTCTCCCTCTTTTTGTGATCAATGAACTACATTTGCGTAAATTCAAAAGAAAATCGAACGAAAGGCCTCAAAGGGGGAATTATTTTAATTTTATTGAATTAATGACGCACGAAAAACGATTTATTTGTCATTGACATTCGATCAAACTATTGTTTTTGTCAAAAACAAACAAAACAAACACTAGTTAACGAAAATTCATTGGGACAACAATGATTATTGTAAACCGAAAAAATATCTTTATAAAATTTTATTGACTGTTCATTAAATATTTTTCAAGATTTTTTTTATTTATGAACTATTATTAAAGAATATGAAGGAAAGTTTCATTGGCAAAGAAAAAACGAAACATATCTTTGGTTAAAAAAAATGTTTCTGTATTTTTATAAATATTTTATTTCAGTATTTGAATACATTTAATACATTTCAATGGGGTTTTGTGAAACTTCAATTACACTAGTTTACAAAAAGCATTGGGACAACTACAATTTTCGTAAGCCCAAAAGTTATCTTTAGAAAATCGTATTCACTCTTCATTAAATATTTTTCAAGATATTTATATTTATGAATTATCCTTAAAGAAAACGAAGGAAAGTTTCTTTGGCAAAAACAAAAAATTAAAAAAACATTTCGTTGGTTCAAAATAATGTTTCTCTGTTTTAATAAACACTTTTTTCAACACATTGATTAAATATCAATATTGGTTTGCTTTTGAAAAATTAAGTCACCAAAATTATTGCTTTTAATTTATTTTAGATCTGTAAAGAAGTGTTATAGCTGTCGTCTCGTTTTTTATGCAATATAATCGCCTGCTTTCTACCAAAACAAAAATAAAGTCAAAATGTCGAACGACACATTTTTCACATTACTTTCTTGGCACTGTATTGAACCGAATAAATTTGCCATTTCAACAGCTGCATTTTTGTCGACACTTTGTTTAATTGCATGAGTTTTTTATTCTATAATTTGATTGATTTTAACTTTCACTTTTCCCCATAAAAAATAAATCAATTAATTTTAATTATTTGTCGTCAGAAAGGTTTTCTATTATTTACTTACGAATTTTGTTCAATGAATTTATCGGAACATACCTGTAAAGGAAAAGAAGAAAGTATTAGTGAAAAATAATCGAATTGCTGAGAAGGAAAATTGAGAACAAAAATTTTGAGTATAGATATGTTTTAATTTTTATACATTAAATTTTTCTCAATAAATTCTTGGTTATTAGCTTTTGTTATTTTGACCATTATGTTTTCTATCATTAAGTTTAAGTTCCAGGGAAAAGCCGGATTGGTGGCTATATTTTGCAGCGACAACCAGGGCATCTGGTGGGAATCGGACCCACGACCCCCAAACTCACAGGCGAGCACGCTACCAACTCACCTACTGGGCTTTCTGACTAAATATCTTGGTATATACAAAATAATTTTACCCGGGTGATGGGGGAAATGAAAACGCAAATAAATTATGGTTTTTAAAATTCAAAGGAAAACACGGGGATAATAGTAACTTAGGGTTTGTTTGTTTATTTAGGAAAGTTAATCGTAAACTAAAGAGAGGGGTTGCGCCATATTCGTTCCCTTCACAAACGTCAACTTATTCTACTTTCTTTCTTTTCCAATTCGCCGTTATAATACTTAGGGTTGTATTTAACAATTCATTTCAACTTAAAACTAGCAGGCTTTCCACCTAGACATCCCGCCCCCTTACAGGAGTGCAACATAGAGTCAAGCAGGAGCTAGACTGGACACCAGGACAAGAATCAATCATACAACTCAATAGTAAAGGACATGCACAAATTACAAAATTACATATAGATTGTATTTAAATGGTGGTGGGTCCACTGTCAGCGCTCGAATCGTCCATTTTGAAGCATTTTGTCCACGGGTGATGCATATTTAGGCTGCAATTCTTGCCTGTAGCTCCAGATCCACAGGACCATTGTTGTTGGGCAACCATAGCGTTTTGTTGGGCGGACGTTGTTGTTGTGATTTTGTCGTGCATGTTGTTGAGGATGGGGCCAGACATCTTTCTGGGGAGAAAAACTTGGACAACACACACACGCAGAAAAAGACACGAATTAGTTCTGCTCCCTATTGGGAAGAAGTACGGGACTGGTGTCGTAAGAACGCCACTAGCTATTCGTAGATCAACCACTCGTACCTCATCGGGACCTAAAGTAGACTTCTGTGCATGTAAATGGACGTGAAAGTGCAGTTCATTCAGGGGGAAGTGCGGCTATAATTTTACCGACATTTTTATCGGAAACAATACGCATGCACGATAATTATGGATAACGCCTTTTAAAAGATTATTTAATTTAGGAATCCAAAATTCTAATCTCATCAATCTAAGCATTAATGAGTTCTCACCGTGTACCGAAAACTTCAGAATATGTTCCAAGTACAACTTGTTGAAACGACCATTATAGGGTAGAATTTTGGGGAATCTTTTATTATAAGTGAGAGTGGGAGAAAGCGCACGTCGAACATTGATCCTCATAAATCCACTAGAATCTAAGTTCAATAAAGGGTTCTTTCGAAAAATTTGCTCTCTGTTCTCCAACAAAGAATCACCAGATGACCTTTCACAAAGTTAATTTCACCTTTTTGCAGTTCAAGGGAAGAATGCATCTGTGTGGCCTTCTGCTTCGGGTGTATACGATTATAAATTCGAAATACATAAGCTAATACTCTCGTAGCTCTAGACAAATCTGAGAAACTGTATCTTCTGATACAGATACTTGGATCAAATTTACTCGAACTGGGCGAGTTTCGAGGTTTGTCATAATTTTAAATGTGGATTTCGGCCACTCTGAACGAGGGCGACATAACCAAGCAGGACCTTTACACCAAAGGTCATGTGATATAAGATCATGGGCTAGAATACCCCGAGAAGCTACATCGGCAGGGTTGTCATGCTATACAACATGGTGCCAATTTTCAGTACCAACTTTATTAGATATTTTCGAGACTCTATTGGCGACGAACGTAGGCCAGTGGCACGGAGGCTTTTGAAGCCACGACAAAACTATTGTGGAATCAGTCCAATAGTATGTCTCAATTGTAGGGAGTCTCAATTCAACACGAAGAGTCTCAACCATTAATGCCAATAGAGTTGCACCGCAAAGCTTTAAACGGGGCAAGGATTCTACATTGAGTGGCACTACATTAGTTCTCGCTGTGAGCAAGTTAGTGACATATTCACCTGGCGCGATGTATAGTTAGGCAGCATATGCTTTCTCAGAAGCATCACAAAAAGCATGAAGTTGTACTTCGGGGGATCTCTATCCGTTCGATCTCACTATAATTATCCAAAAATGCCAGCCATCTGCCCAATGTATGGGTTTCAAACATTCGTCCCAATCCGTTTTGTCTTTCCAGATTTGTTGCATTATTATTTTAGCAACAATAATCTTCGGGGCCAACCAAACAATTTTTCAATTTCTGACAAAACGGCACGTTTGGTGAAGGTTAATCGATTAGGGGCCAAAACATGCTTGCAAAAGAAAAAATCTTTTCCAGCGTTCCAACGTAAACCCAGAGTCTTCGCGGTACTGTCATCAGAGATGTTCAAAAACTCTCTGTCTAATAAGTATTCGGGGGGGGTAAATCTTGCAATAGACATTGTCCATTAGACGTCCACTTGCGTATGGGTATGAGCACCTGCCAAGATATCATCGCCATACATATCGTCGCTTGGATGACCAACCGACGTAACTGACCATTTTTCAGAAATTGAGTTAAGGCCGCCATTCGATTTGTCTAGTCAAAGTACAACGTGTGTATAAATTTTGTGCATATATATATTACCGTTTTCTCAAAAAACAGTAAATGATTATAGACGTAACTGACACAATGCAAAAAAAAAATTTCACCAAGAGACGTAAGTGCAATATGTCACTTAATATTTCGTTTTCCCGAAATGTTTGTTCATTATTACAAAATGTTATGGAGTTTTTGCTGGACCCAGCCCACCCGTTGCCCATTTTTGGACCGATTGCGTTCGAAACGGGATCACGGTCCAGTCCCAATCATCAGATAACGACAGCAGGAATCTCGATAATCCATTCGTAGGCAGGGACAGTAGGAATCACTAAGAAAATAATAACTCCAAATTGGCTTATTTGCGCGGGGCCACTCCTCCTCAAAAAATAACTAATATAGCCTATGTCACCCGCTTGCATAATCTAAAGATTACAGTATTTATCCCTTTTCCGTTATGTACCTCTAAATGCCATTAAACCACAACTGTTTAATCGTTTTTGCATTACAGTGCCACTATAAGTATGTATTAAGAGAAAAACATACTGTATATTCCAAAATCTAAATTCGCACCTTTAGCCCTACTCTACCATATTTAACCCTTTTTGCCATATCGTACCATTACCATTTTTGCACTACGGTACCATATTTAACCCTTTTTGCCCCACTGTGCCATATTTAAAACATTTTTGACCCACTGCAGAAATTTAATTTTTTCCCCCACTGTACCATATTTAACACTTTTTGCCCCACTGTGCCATATTTAACACATTTTTGACCCACTGCACAAATTTAATTTTTTTCCCCCACTGTACCATATTTAGAACTTTATGCCCCACTGTACCATATCCAACATTGTTTTGTCCCACTGCACAATATTTATCATTTTTCCACCATTTTTGCCTAAAAAACTCTTTGTGTCTAGTCTACGTTCCAATGGCTACCTTCCAGCCAAATTAGACGACTCAAGCTCTTGCCATTTGGACATGGCTTTGGTGCCATATTTATCCCTTTTTGTCCCAATGTGCGCGTAATTTTTTTAATTTCGAAAAAATTGTGATTCATGCCGAATCTTTGCCTTAGGCGCTACCCTCACACGAAATGTTGCAATTCTAGCTCCAGCCGTTTGTATTTGGCTGTGATACCATATTTTTTTCTTTTTTGACCCATAGTGCACCCAAAATTTCGAAAATCCCTTCCATATTGCACGTCTACATAGCAAGGACTACCATTCTACCAAATTTCATGACTCTAGCTTAAGCCGTTTGGGCTGGGCGGTGATCAGTCGTAACTGACATTAAGTATAATTTTTTTTCCCACAAAGTGACGTATCTGCATTGTTTATGAAAAACATGCATTATAATAAATTTTTTTTATTTTTTTGTTAATAATATTGAAAAAGATGGAGTTAGGTACACAATAAGAAAAGCAAACTGGAAATATAATAAATATTACGCCGTGGGGAAGAATAGACATTGTATCAAAAACAGAAAAACTGCTCTCCTGAACAATTTTGAAAATGTCAGTTACTGCAGTTGGCCATCCAAGCGACGATATGTGATCTTATTATGTCAGCTGATAGCGGATATTCAGACTAAACATTTTAGTTAGGGTTTTCCAATAAGAGTGATTTGATTTCTTTGAAAAAAGAAACACGCGTATTGTTAAGGAAATTCAAAAGTTTTGTATTTAATGTGAAGTACAATCGATACAATTAAGTTCTAAATAAAACGTCATTCAAATGGCCTCTCAATTTTCGAGCACTTTTTCCACTAACTCAAGTCGCATGTCATGAATGGCACGTTCAATATTGACTTGTAAAGCTTGAAGAGACTCTGGTCTATTTCGAAAGACCAATGACTTCAAACAACCCCACAAGCAATAGTCTAATGGTGTTAAATCTCCAAACTTTTCTCGCAACAATTCAATTGTTTCGTTTGCTGTGTGGCACGTAGCCACAATCGGTGAATGGGAAAAAGATAGCTCTTAACGAGAGCTAAAATATTGCTCATGGGTGTCAAGGTCGTAGGTCAACTGGAAAGTGTTTTTTTTTTTGATTTAAAAAAATGGACTTCCCACACATCACAGCAATCAATGGATTTATTGAGAGAACACTTTGGTGAGCAGATAATTTCAAGTTTTGGGCCGGTCGATTGGCCACCAAGATCGTGTGATATCACACCGTTAGACTTTTTCCTGTGTGTAAAGTCTTAAGTTTATGCGGACATCACGCAAAACATCACGCGTGTCATTCGCCAGTTAACAGTCCAAATGCTCGAACGAGTCATCGAAAATTGGACTCAACGGATGGACCATCTGATAGACATAATCTTCAAAAAATAAATGCCAAAGAATGTTCTTTCAAATGATAATAAACATTCCCCTTTCAATTTAAATTTTCTGTATTTTTTCTTGAAGGAAGTAGGAAACCTCGAAATGGATCACGCTATATATATATTTAATCCGCAAATAGCCCCTCATTTCGCGATCGCAGAAACGAAATATTTTCCGAATATACTTAAAACAAACCAAATTTGCATATAAGCTGTGAACAACTCTAATAATTCGTCCTCACAAATGAAGCCACTCTACTGTCCATGGGATATAATTATACCCTCACTTTAGTGTGACGAGGGTATATATCATTTGCTACGGAAAAAAGTGTAACACGTCGAAGGAGTGACCTAAGACCCCAAGTATGTTCGGCGGAAATCCGTTTTGGGTAATTTTAAGTCGAATGAGCAATGTCCGTCCGTCTGTCTGTCTGTCTGTGTGTCTCTCTGTCTGCTGGCTGGTGCGCACGATAACTCTCGAAAGGAGTAACCGATTGACCTCAAATTTGGTATGTGGTAATATTTTTTTCTATCTCCGGCTAAGTTCGAAGATGGGCCATATTGGTCCACTCCTTCTAGTACCTCCCCCACAAAGGGTTAAAATGTTGTGAAATATTGATTCTTTAATAACTGCTATACTACTTATTCGAATCTTTTGAACTCGAGAAAAATGGGCAAAGTCGCCACGTCCCTTTTGGTACCTCCCACACATATGCACCATTTTGCACCAAAAGTTAACAGCTTATAACATTAATAACAGTGTATAAAAATACTTTAAATTTTGTACAGTATTATGCTTTTATATTGCCTACAGTCCAGGGAAAAATGGGCGTTGTTGTCACGCCCCTTTTGGTACCTCCCACACAAAGGTACCTTTTTGCACCAAAAGTTAACAGCTTATAACATTAAAACCAGTGTATAAAAATACTTGAAATTTTGTACAGTGTAATGTTTTTATAGTGTCTATAGCCCTATGAAAAATGGGCGTTATTGCCACGCCCCCATTTGTACCTCCCACACAAAATGCCCAAATCATACCACAATTTAATGTCTCATAACGTTTATACCAGTGCACATAAATGCTTATAAGTCGGCACAGTGCAATGAATTTAAAGTATCTAATGTTCAGCAAAAATAAGGTGTATTTGATAAACCTCTTCTGGTACCTCCCACACAAATTGACAGAATAATTCGAGTAATATTCAATATTACATTACTCAAAAAGTGAGGGTATACCTTAGTCAGTTTACCCAAATGAAACTTTCTTACTTGTTTTTATAGTATTTTATTTTATCAAAATGGGAAGTATACTTTTTTTCAATATTTTTACTTAAAGTGCTCATGCATTAATATCCATGGCTTATATGCAAAAGCTGCTATATTAAAAATTTTTCAGGAGAGCAAACATTTTTATTATTTCGCGATATTTTTGATATGATATGAATTATGTATACGAAAGTATGTAATATACACCCTAAAATTCCTAATTTATATCATATTTTATATCGATATGTATATGTATATATACATATATTGTTTGCCTTCATTAAGATATATACACAATAGTGTTTAGCATCAGCAAATAATATTATTTGAATGTTAAAATTTACCAATGTAGACAAATAGTATGTTACAATTTAATGTGTGTTTAAAGTTTGTTTATTTCACATCATCTCACAAATGCTGTTGATGTAATTTTAATTTTATATTATTTATTTGTGTTTTGTGTGTAAAAATACATATCGGAAATACATGTCAGGCATTTTGTAATTTTAATGGCCTCAATACAAATGAATGGCATCGAACGACAAACTAGTCGGCATTTCCTTCCTAAATGAATCAAACAATATCAAATCTATGCAAACACAATATGCCGACAATCTGTTTGTAGACAGTTGGGGACAAAAACTATACAACCAGCATAAAATATTGCTGTTAAATTCATGGTACATATGGTCAAATTCCACATTTCTATTTATAAATGACCAAAGTACACATTTTAGCCGAAATCAAATTGATTGATTCAAAATTGCTGGTGATATTTTCAAAATACTTTTGGTTGCAAATGTTTTGTGCGATACTGTAATATAATTGTATTTTTCTATGCAACATTTATGCAAATAGCAAAACACACGTATGATTGATGCCAAAACATTTTATATATTTTAAATAAAATATACGATAGTTTGTAAATATGCAGAACTAAAGCAAAGCGGAATTATAAAACAGCAACTAGGACAAGTACGAAATAAATTAATTCAACAAAAATAAGCAACAACTGTTACGGTCGACATGTTCCGATGTGGGCGTGTGACTGACGACCTCATTATTACGAGTACTTCTGTGGTCCCTTTCCTTCCCTCGGATATTACATGATTGCATAGGCCATGGTTCCGCCAGCATTGAACAGTAGATGAATAGAATAATATCATCCTGTTTGTTTTGTTTTCATTATATAATTTAAATAATTGTATTGATATTATTTGTATATGCAATTATGTATTTGAAATAGAGGCAATATGTATTTAGGGAAAGGGTTTTGCGCTATAATATTAAATAGACAATTTTAACTAAATTGTCCTAGAGTTATGTACCTATGATTCAGACTGACGGAAGGACACAGTACAAATGACATGAAATGTTCAGAAACGGGTTTAAGCTTTATACAGGGTTTTCCAATAATAGTGATATGATCTTTGAAAAAAAAAACACACACTTATTGTTAAGGAAATTCTGCAGGAACGAATTCGACGAACCCAATTTTCGAACACTTTTTCCACTAAATCAAGTCGCATGTCATGTCATGTCAATATTGACTTGTAAAGCTTGAAGAGAGTCTGGTCTATTTCGAAAGACCAATGACTTCAAATAACCCCACAAGAAGTCATTCAATATCACAATTTCTTGAAATAATCGAATCTCCAAACTTTTCTCGCAGCAATTCAATTGTTTCATTTGCTGTGTGGCACGTAGCCACAATCGGTCAATGGCAAAAAGATAGCTCTTAACGAGAGCTAAAATATTGCTCATGGGTGTCAAGGTCGTAGGTCGACTGGAAAGCGTTTCTTTTTGGATTTAAAAAAATGGACATCATTCAAATGTGAATGGAAAGTTTATTTTTGCTCTAGCTCCTTAACGGTACGTCGCATCGGGAAAGTCAATGGCAAACAGATAGCCCTTAACGAGATCTAAGGTCTTAGGTCGACTGGAAAGTGTTTTTTTGATTTAAAAAAAATGGACTTAGTGCACAAAAAGTTCCAATTGGAAAACGATTATTTTGATAATAAAACTGAAAATTTTGTAAACGTTGTTCTTGCGTATACATATCACTCCATGATGAAATTGTAAACACTTCTGAATACAATGAAAAACAAATGACAGATCATGACATATTACAAATGGCCGAAACGTCACTTCAAAATCATATCATCGCTATTGGAAAACCCGTTATATACAAATTGATTTTTTCTTTTAAAATTATTAGCCATTACATTTTGAAACGAAAAAATATTTCTTTAAACTGAAGCTTACTACTCCATATAATCAAAAAAAAAAAACATTTTTTTGGGTATTTCTCAAATCAAAGATAGGCTTTCTAAATATAAACAAAATTACTTTTAATGGCAAAAGTTATTTTATTACTACAAGTAATTGTTTATTTGTTTCTTCTTTTTGGTTCAACATTTTTTTCTATGGAAAATATTCTTTGT
Organism: Eudasyphora cyanicolor; assembly: GCA_963930755.1. Lineage (NCBI taxonomy): Eukaryota > Metazoa > Arthropoda > Insecta > Diptera > Muscidae > Eudasyphora > Eudasyphora cyanicolor. The sequence continues at coordinate 275,442,242 of OZ005734.1, read as the reverse complement.
TTAAATAAACAAATATTTTTTTGTCTACTTATAGAAACATTCATCATAAAATTGCACTCATAATTCATACAAAATTTTCAACCACAAATTGCAACAAAACCACATGAAAACGTGAAAATTGCTCAAACGGCGAACCATATTTTATATATATATATATATATTTGGAGAAATCCTTTGTTCTCTCGGACTAAAAACCACAAATCGCCTAAGTTTAAATAATAAAAATGATTTAAAATTTTGCAATTGAGCGCAGCGTTAGTCGATGTGCTGTTTTTTCTGTGTGTTCGATATATGGCTTGTTAGTTTACTTAGTTTGAGATACTCGACATACAAAAACAAAAATAAGTAAAAAAAAAACTAAACTAAATAAAATTGTTTTAAATTTTATTTTTTCTATGTGTGTGGCGGCGTTGGTGGTTTTTAGACAGCAGGCCCATGAATGGATGTGATTAGTTGAGGCTAAATTTAGTTGTTTGTATAGAATGGACATACGCACATGCTCATGTATGGTTGTGTGATATTAAAGGGTTATCGGACGGGTTCAATACAAGATGTCAACAGAAAATAAAAGCTATGAACAAAGTTCAATTGCATCAAAACTTTTGAAAAATTAAAAGTGTAAAATAAGTTTAAAAGTCAAATCTTTATGTTCCGAAAAATGACATGTTAGCCAATAAATTCAAAATATGCATTTATTTCCCAAAGTTTTAAAGAATTCAAAATTAAGTAGCCTTCATCTTGCTACTCGTAAGATATAATTTTCAATCCGTTCAGGGGTTTGATCGATGTCTCTCAAAATATTTTAAAAAAAACATAGTTTTTGAGAAAATTACAATAATTTTTACAAAATACCGCACAAAAACTTCTAAAAATTAGCAATTGTTATATTTTTATGATTTTATCTTCTGATTGATCATGAATAAAATAAGATTACTCCAAAGTTGTACGAGGGTTGCTATATATATTTATGGCCTAGGCAACACTAAGTATTGCCTGGCGCCATCTGACAATTCCTTTTGACAAGTCTGACATTTTTTAGCATAAATGTACTCAGATCATTTTGACGTACGACCATCATTTGTGTTGCTTACACTGATAGAAAAATCTTCGTCATGACGACGAATTTGTACATCATCACGATTATTTTTTCGTCAAAAGTCAGCTAACGTACGGAATAATCCTCCTGATGAATTTGTTCGTCACCATGACGAATTTCTGTTTCCAAAAACTTTCGTCCTCAGGATGATCCATTCATCACCACGACGAACCCCATTCATCATCACGACGTATAGCATTCATCACCATGCTGAACTCCATTCATCACCACGACGAATTCCATTCGTCACCACGACGAATCCCACTCATCATCACGACGAATTCCATTCCAAGACGAATTCATGCCCACGACTATTTAAATTTTAAAAATTCCAATTAAAGTTCTTCTAGTTTTAAACCATTTAAAATGAAAAATAAAGTTTTAAACCATTTAAATAGAAAATAAAATTATTTGACTGCATTGCTAGGTTCAGTTGTGAATATTCGTTTCGAGACGCAGTTCTTATCAGGTAAGGCTGAAATCAAACAAAATGGTTTGTTTGAACCAATCGGTGCTGCGTGGAACACACACGTGGACGAACATAACAACGTCGCATGTCTTACTTTGTTTTGCTGTAGGAGTCGACGTTGCCGTAAAGGGCGAATAAGTCGATCGTTCTCATGATGAATGGATAATCTTATTGACGAACGGTGTTCGTCATTAATTATTAGATTTTTTAAATTGATCTTTTACAACAAATTATTTAACTAAGGTAATCAGAACGCATATAGAACAGTACATTTAAGCAGAAACTATAATTTGATTGCTTCGTTTGATAATATTTTCAGCAAAATGGCCAAATAAATCTTTTCGTCGTGGGAATGAAACCTTATCGTTCTCTCGACTAATTTCGAAATCACCAAAAACATGACTTGATGATCGTGTTCGTTCTATTGACGTACAAAAACATAGCATGTACGAAACTTTTCGTCACCAGTACGAAGATATATTGACGAAACTGATTCGTCATGGTGACGAACGGTTTTTGTATCAGTGTACAGTGACTTTAAAAAATCAATTTGGCAAAAAAAATGGAATTAACTCGTGAACATTTTCGTGCGATCATTTCTCACAACTTTCGACGTGGATTATCACGACAAGTGTGCATCGATGAACTTGAATCTTTGTATGGCGATAAAGCACCATACTTTAGCACTTTGAAAAACTGGTTTAATGAATTCAATCGTGGCAGACGCTCGCTTGAAGACGAAGGTCGTCCAAAAACGGCCGCTGTGCCAGAGAACATTGATGCCGTGCGTGAACTGATAATGCAAGATCGTCATGTGACATACCGGGAGATAGAGGCATCCTTGGGCATTTCTTCCACCAGCATACATTCGATGTTGCATGAACACCTGGCCGTAAAAAAGGTTTGTTCCCGTTGGATCCCGCACAATTTGATAATCGCTCAAAAAAGGAATACAAAGATTATTATATGTTGTTTGAATCAGTGAAGAAAATGGAGAATTGTCGTTTTACTCTTAGATAATTTACTGAGCATGTCGACATTCTGTTGCCTCAATTCATGATTTGTTTTTCAATTTTGGGCATGTGTTCGGAAATTCCTAAATTAAAAGCGGAATTGTCGCATGAATATGGCTCCACGCCATAGATAGACATCTTAAGTATGAAGCAAGAGAGTCAATATATACCGATACAAAATTTTTCGAATTTGACCATTTGTTTTGAACATGATTTCGAATGATATTTTTCGAATTACGAAAATCGCCATGTCGATTTATTCCAATCAAAAATTGAAAGTGCGTATTTTTCACCAAGGCGTCACGGCCCACAGTGGGATGGCTTCATAAATTTGTATGCAAAAAATATAAAGTGTGGTCCTAGATCATTCAAAATTGGCACTAAAACATCAAAATCGGCGACGCCCACCACCCATACACTCCACATCCAGTTTTTTCATACAAATTTTCCTGTATATATGTTTCGTCCGATTTGGCCCTTTAGTCATATAGAAGCTGTATTTTACATCCAATCGTTTTGAAATTTAGAATGGTAGAGTTTCTTGATCTATGAACCAACATTGCCGAATTTGAAGAAAATCGGTTAAGATTTAGCTATAGTTCCCATATATATGTTTCGTCCGATTTTGCTCTTAAGTCCTGTAGAAGCTGTATTTTACATCCAATCATTTTGAAATTTAGAATGGTAGAGTTTCTTGGTCCACGAACCAACATTGCCGAATTTGAAGAAAATCGGTTAATATTTAGATATAGCTCCCATACATATCTTTCGTCCGATTTGACCCTTTAGTCCTATAGATTATGTAGTTTACATCCAATCGTTTTGATATTTAGAATGGTAAAGTCTCTTGATCCATGGACTAACATTGCCAAATTTGAAGAAAATCGGTTAAGATTTAGATATAGCTCCCATATATATGTTTCGTCCGATTTGACCATTTAGGCCTATAGATGCTGTAGTTTACATCCAATCGTTTTGATATTTAGAATGGTAGAGTCTCTTGATCCATGGACTAACATTGTCAAATTTGAAGAAAATCGGTTAAGATTTAGCTATAGCTCATTACTGGTTTTCTTTTGTATTATCTCAGAAACTATGGACCGTAGAAGAACAAAATTTGGACTTTAAGTTATTGGAGTCAATATTAGTGCTTACACCAAAAGTGGGTGGTATAAAATTAGTGGACAGCATAAAATAAGTGGGCGCGGTAATATTAACAATTCGAATATCTCATAATATATTGATCGTAGAAGATCGACATTTGGAACATATGTTAGTAGAGTTTTTATATAAAAATTTTAAACAACAAGTAAGAAAGTTTCAGTCGGGTAAACCGACTAAGGTATACCCTCACTTTGTGAGTAATGTAATATTGAATATCACACAAATTATTCTGTCAATTTTTGTGGGAGGTACCAGAAGGGGTTTAAGAAATACACCTATATTTCGCTGAACAGTAGATACTTTAAATACATTGCACTGTGCCGAATTGTAGCCGTTTATATGGACGTTGAGATATTAAATTGTGGTATAATTTGGCCATTTTGTGTGGGAGGTACAAAAAGGGGCGTGGTGATAACGCTCATTTTTCACTGGACTATAGGCATTATAAAAGCATTACACTGTACAAACTTTCAAGTAATTGTATACACTGATATTAATGTTATAAGCTGTTAACTTTTGGTGCAAAATGATGCATTTGTGTGGGAGGTACCAAAAGGGGCGCGGCAATAACGCCCATTTTTCACTGGACTGTAGGCACTATAAAAGCATTACACTGTACAAAATTTCAAGTATTTCTAAACACTGGTATTATTGTTATAAGCTTTTAAATTTTTGTGCAAAATGGTGCATTTGTGTGGGAGGTACCAAAAGGGGCGTGGCAATTTCGCCCATTTTCCTCGAGTTGATAGCGACTAACAAACTAACACTATGTGTGGAATTTCAGAAGATTCGAATACGTATAATATCAGTTATTAAAGATTCAATATTTCACAACATTTTAACACTTTGTGGGGGAGGTACTAGAAGGAGTGGACCAATATGGCCCATCTTCGAACTTAGCCGGAGATAGAACAAAATATTACCACGTACCAAATTTGAAGTCAATCGGTTACTCCTTTCGAGAGTTATCGTGCGCACCAGCCAGCAGACACACAGACAGACAGACAGACAGATAGACAGACAGACAGACAGACGGACGGACATTGCTCATTCGTCTTAAAATGACCCAAAACGAATATCCGCCGAACATACTTAGGGTCTTAGATCACTCCTTCGATGTGTTACACTTTTTTCGTAGCAAATGATATATACCCTCGTCACACTAAAGTGAGGGTATAAAAATGGGTTGGATCGGATTAGTGGGTGCGGCAAAAGTAGCCGTAACATTAGTTAAAAATCCATTATCTCAAAACTATAGACCGTAGATGAACGAAATTTGGATTATACGTTATTGCAGTCAATATTAGTAGTTTCACCAAAAGTGGGTGGGATAGAGTAAGTGGGTGTGATAATATTTAATATGTTATAACAACAGAAAATTGGCAATATCGGGAATGTGGGCATGACCCCACCTATATGCTTCACTTAATGAAAATGATATATCTTGATAGCCATTACACCAATCGTCCTGACATTTTGTATGGATTTGGAACCAATGTTGAGAACCATTGTCTTGAAATTTCGCACAAACGTACTTACGAGCAATATGAACGATTCAGCGGAAAATTTAGATAACACATCATTGGGAGAGGCGAGGCCAGACAATAAGGCCGACCAAAATTTTCGGCGGCGGCGGCGCATGGAAAAATATCGATAGGCGGCGGCGGCTGATCGGCTGAGCCGATCAATTTTCAACAATCGGCTGAGCCGGTAAATTTTCCACAATCGAAAGCGCACGAATACGAATGTAATTCTCCTGCAAAAGTGTTTTTTTTTTGATATTTAGCGTTAAAGGAAAAAACTTAAAATTAACACAAAGTTATGGAAGTTTGATATAATATTGAAAATCGGTTTAATAAATCTTCAATGGTTGATACATTTGTTATTAAGTTGACAATCCTTGGGCAAAAGGAATTGGGTCGTTCCGGAGTTTTGATCCGATGGTTTTGGGCCTCAGTATTTTTAAAAGTTATGGACGAAATACTAAGATTGGTCTCTTTTGGCGCTTTTCTTCTATTTCTGCACATATGAATTTTAAACGCCCTTGCGAATATTCTGTGAAAATTTGAAAAAAAATCGAGGGAAACAATTTTTTTGGAACTCAAACTTTTTTAAACGTAGACTTTGAAAAAATCGGTTCAGCAGTAATTTTCGTTTTTTTAATGAAAGATAGCCATATCTTATATTAACATTAGCAACTTTTTATAAACTTTGTACGCTACGCTTTGTACTTAACTCTAAATATTGCAAATTCCGAACCTAAGGTATCACTTAGTAGTCGCTTTCCAAATTTTCATGGTTGCAAAAATAAAATCTTCTTGACTCACCAAATAAAATTCGGCGGCTGAGTTTCAGCCGATATGAGCCGCTAAAATCGGCGGCGGCGCCGGCTTGTAAAAAATCATCGGCGATGGCGCGCCGCCGGTTTGCGCCGCGTCGGCTTCATAGACTGGGCGCCACGACGCCTCTATTATTGAAAACAAAACATGTAGGAACCATTGCATGAAATTTGGCATGTATGCATTTGAGGCCATGATTGGATCAGTGCAAGATATTAGACGTTTCATTATGTATGTAAACATGTACCCAGAAAGAAATTTAAGACGGTACCACGAAAAAAGCATTGTGAAAGCACTGTTTTGGGACGCTTTCACAACGCTTGCTACAAATGTCTTTAAAGAGCTGTTTCATGATGGATTTACAATTCTTTGAGAACAAATCATTTGAGAAAAATAATCCTTTTTGGAAAGTAGTATCACATTTTTTTCTGCAAACAAATCAGGCTTAATTCCGAAATGAAAACGATTTTTTTAAATAAAAATTGAAGTAATTCTGCACATAAGAATTTCATCAAAAATTACGATATTGTTATCAAAATTTAGAACTATTCTTTTTGTTAAAGTGGAAATTGTATTTTCTTTAAAATACTGCCGGATTCGCTTTTACGAGTACAGTGCATCTTTGACATGCGAAAACCCAGTGCTACCTTTACTACATCTAATGAATGAACAAGCTGGCGTGTTGCAGGAAAAATTTAACATTATGAATTTAAATGAATACCTTAAAACAATATATTTCATTTAATTCATTGATTTCTAAATACAATTTTTTTGGGATTAATTACCTTCAAACCATCCGAAAAGCGTCATGAATTTTGTTTTTACAGAGTTTCAACAGCGTTGTTATCATTTTGACGCTTTTACAACGTTTTATGCCACCGTGTGATGACGGAGCACAGTGCTTTCACAACGCTTTGAGGGTGGTATTTTTCTGGCTGGGTAGTTCTGTTAAAGCAAGAACATCCATATGTTGACAAATTGCATTTGCTTGTAGTCTTCTAATTTATCTAAAACTATATTTCTAGTTGTCGAGATTATTATACGAAACACATTACATGTCTATATTTCACTAAACTAAAATTTGGGGGCGACGAAGCGCTCCGGGTATCCACTAGTACATAAAAAAATGTGAGTTCGAAATATGGTTATAACTTAACTACCACAATATAAAAAATACTTGACATTTTGTGCCGGGTAATACTTTTACATTACCAACAGTCCAGTGATAAATTTGCGTTATTGGCAAGTCAAAATGACCAAATAATATTTACCAAAATTTAACATTTTATAAATTTGATACAAGTGCACATACACACTTTATATTCGGTAAAGTGCAGTGTCTTTGGAGTATCTACTGTTCAGCGCAAAATAGGCATTTTCGTCAAGCCACTTCTGGTAGCCACACACACATTGACAGAGTCATTTGAACACAACATTCCCACAACTTCTGCAGCAATCATCTAAACGCTTTCATAGTCTTTATTCTAGTCTGTTTACTCGACTGAAATTTTCCTACTTGTGTTCTCATTGTATGTGGACTGTTTATCTATTTAAAATATCATTTCCCTATAATTTTTTTTGTATTGCATGATGTGGATCATTTCGAGCAAAATTTCGAAAAAAAGTAGATCTTTTTTGATAACCTTTTAGTTACGACTAATATTCATTAGTTCGAGATAATGTTTATCTAAAGATTCGAAATAATATTTCATGTTTTCATTTTTCAGTGTTGATGTGGATATATGTACAAATTTTTGTTTGTGTTTCTCTGCGGTTATTGTCTGCGGCTGTTCGATATGTTTATTTATTCGAAATTGTATAGAGCAACGAATCGGATGAGTATTTACATAGAAAATCGGTCGAAGCGACTAAAGAAAATACGCAATTTTAAACGCATTATTTAGGTTATTCGCCTAAGTCAATATATTGTCGAAACTGTGTGGAAAAAGGCGTAGAAACTACGAGAAAATTAAAACCTCAACGCAATGGACATTGTAATGTACAGTACTTTGAAACAAAGCAAGAATAGTACATGCAAAGAAATACGTCTTTCCACCCAAATTTTAGATTGAACGGAAGATTCCTTTATTGAATCAGAAATTAGTTTTGGTAAAGCAAATTTTGGGTTTTGGTAAAAGTTACCGTAAACGAGAATTACAGCTGACATTAGCCTCGTTCCTTAATGGGAATTATAGAGGATTAATTACTTTAACTTTTACAGCAAGATCCAATATAGTAACACATCCTATGGTCTCTGTAGAAGTCAAACAACTATTGATTTATTTTCGGAGAATTTATTCACAGACGATTAGGATAGGTAAGTATGAGTACTTAAATTATTGTTTCTTAATCTGAAAAATTAAAGTCAATTTTATCCATAGACTGATTTTGAAACACTGTGAAAATATGAATCAAAAGAAATCATATATCGAGCAGAAAAAAACCTGATGTGATAAAATGAAACAAACAAATTCTCCAACAATAAAATATTTTAATATTTTAACCCCATTTCTAAAGGACATAAAAAGTCATTCAAACGAACCACATCCACAACGGATGGAACGAAACATTTTAAACAAAGCGCACTGCAATGCATTGGCATAAAAATACATTTTTATATGGAAATACGTATACAAATATACTCGAATATTTACATACATATGTACATATTCTCATATGTACATATAAATATGAATGATATGCCATCAGAGTGATGCATGTATCTGTAGTGGTCATGTCAAAAACAAAACTCAAGTAAAACGCAAAAAGTCCCTCACATTTTGTGACATCTCAGAATGGATGAGGTCTAAACGACCCCTTTGATGGAGCAGAGCGTTCATTGCATTGCATTCACTTAAAGAGCGATATCCATTATTCGTCGTTATACACTGGCCTTGTTTTTCTGGCTTTTTTGTAGTAATTGTTTTTTTTTTCTTTCTTTGGGATCAATGACTTTTATGATAAATTATTTTCAATGAGCGTATGTGGGGGAAAATATTTTGAAAAACTGCAAAAATTAAATTTTACAAATTAATGACAGAAACAAGTAAGTCGTAAGTCGAATAGTAAGTCGGAGAAAATTCTGGAAAAAAATCCATATGTTTTTGTTAGTCAGGCGTAAATTTCATCAATAATCCGATGAAGTACAGAATTAGAAAGTCTTTGTACTCGTAAGTTACAGATCTTAACTATTACAAAAACGCACGTAAATATCACTATTTCACAAAAATTTTATCACAGGGCGGTGCATAATATTTTCTGGAGTAATACGGTGTTCGAAAAATATTAAAAAAATTTTTGGTACATTTTTTTAAACTTCTTTTTAATACCAATTTTCATGGAATGTACCTTTAGTACGTAGACATTTTTTATCCCCTCACCTTAGACAGGAGGGTATATATCATTTGCTACGTGCCAAAAGTGTAACATATCGAAGGAGTAACGTAAGACGAAAGACTTCAAAATCGGTACGCGGTAATATTTTGCTCTATCTCCGGCTAAGTTCGAAGATGGGCCATATTAGTCCACTCCTTCTTGTACCTTCCCCACTAATGGCGATTTCTTTTCTGCAAAAAAGTGCAACATTTCCGTTGCCCTTTTCCCGAAATCTGGAGTTTTATACCATATTTTGAAATTTTGAAATAGGAGCTATGTTTATTTCGAGGCACTGCATACATATGTTCCACCTAAAAAGGGCAAATATTTTTCAGAATTTCTAGTCGACGGGGCAACATTTTTTTCAGAATCGAAATCACCATAAGAGTTCAAATTTTGTGAAATATTGATTCTTTAATAACTTCTATACTACTTACTCGAATCATCTGAAATTCTACACATAATATTAGTTTATTAGCCGCTAACAACTCAAGATGGATGAAGTTGCCACGCCGCTTTTGGTACCCTCTACAAAAAACAACTACAGCTTATAACTTTAATACCAGTGCATACAAATACGTGAAATTCTATACAGAGTAGTGCTCCTATAGTACCTAGAGTCCAGAAAAAAGTGGGCGTTAATGCCACACCCCTTTTGGTACCTCCTATTTAGGTTTAGGTTAGGGTGGCAGTCCTTTTTTTTTTCGTCAGCTCACAGAGACCAGTTTAGGTTCCTAGTGGTACAACGGGCTAAAATGCCGTTCATTGAAACCAACCTGTTTGATATACAAATGTAGCACGAATATTGGTATTGGAAAGATCTGTTAGGCTGCCTAGAAAGGCCGACCCCAGTAGGCCCAGTCGTCGTGTACTCAAAGCGGGGCCGTCGCATAGCAAGTGCTCAATGCTCTCCACTTCTTCCTCATCTCCACAGCTTCTGCAGAAGTCATAGGATTTATACCCAATCTTCTGGCGTGTTCGCCGATCAAGCAGTGTCCCGTCAGAACTCATACTAACGTAAACAATATTTGCCTCTCTAGTGCGAGGAGATATTTTGATCTTCTCAGGTCATACCTTGGCCAGATTTGTCTAGCTACCCTGCATGTGCCGATTTCTGTCCATCTTTCGTTGGACTGCCTGACCGCCTCTTGCCCAAGCCACAGATTGCAAGTGGATAGTGGCGCACCAATATATGCAAATTCTTCGAGAATTTGCAATGTCGTCCCATTCCTAGCAAGTTCATCGGCTTTGCAGTTCGCCGGGATATCCCTATGCCCAGGCACACATCTCGTTAAGAGATCTGCGGCGGTCGAGAGCTGTTTGTGAATTTAGGGATGTTGCCTCCAGAGAATTGATGGCAGCCTAGCAATCCGAGTAAACGACAACGCCAGTGTTGGTTACTATGTTGCGCCAGCCACTTGGCGACTTCCCATATTGCCATTATTTCGGCTTGATAGACACTACATGTATCTGGTAGTCTGCGAGCTATATCCAAACTAAGTTCTTCACAGTGTACTCCGAAGCCAACCTTTTCATTAAGCTTCGAAGCTTTCTATTACCTGGTATTCTGCCAACCCATTCATCTCTGGCGGGAATCATAGTGATGTAATTTCCCTCGAAGTTGTACACAGTTGGTATATAGTCCACACGGTCGGTTACCATAACACTACACTTTGATATCCTCATGTGACCGTAGTTCTTGTACCTCCAAATTGGTGGACAGTTTTATCTTATTGCCGTTTTGGTTGCAACTTCTCTCACCACAATAGTGTATATGGAGTAGGGCTTCTAGAGATCCGATCGCTGTAGTCCTTATGCTCAGGCAGGCAGTTCTCTGAACCTTTGATAGTAGCATGGTGATTGTTAGTTTGTCAGTTGCCGTCCACCAACAGTAGTGGACTAACTACTGCTATATATATACCCAATGGACTATTTTAGGAGAGAGGCCCCACCGCGACCCTACAGCCTTCCTGCAGGAATATAGGGCGACGTTGGCTTTCTTCACACGTTCCAGTACGTTAAGTCTGAATCTAAAATAATTCCTACAAATGTTCAACTTTCAGAAAGACTAGATTTGTTCCATTTATCTGAGGGGGACATTATTCATCCTTGTAAAGAGAACCAATTCTGTCTTGTTTGGGTTAACACCCAAACCGCTGCTTCTGGTCCATCTAGCCAACTTGTTCAGAGCCACCTGTATAATGTCTCGAAGGACGTTTTCGAATTTGCCACTCACTGCGATTGCCACGTCGTCGGCATATGCCACGACCTTGCAGCCACAACGTTCTAAATCTAGCAGAATTTCATTCACCGCTAGGTTCCAAATTAGGTGAGACAGTACTCCTCCTTGTGGGGTGTCTCTGTTTACAAACCTTGTTAGAGTTGTGGACCCAAGACACGCAGTTATGCGTCATCTGTTGAGCAGGCTATGTACAAGTCTAATCAAGCTAGAGTTTAACTTAAGATGTGACAGTGCCGAAATTACCGCATTTGACTGAATGTTGTTAAAAGCTCCTTCAATGTCAAGGAATGCCACCATGGTGAATTCCTTGAAATGCAGGGAAGATTCGATAGTGCTCACCAGTTCGTGCAGGGCTAATTCTCTGGACTTCCCCTTATTGTAAGTATATTGGATCCCCGACAGGAGTTTTTTATCCAGGTTTTCCCTAATTAAATAATCTAAAAGTCTTTCCAGACCTTTCAATAGGAAGAAGGATAGGCCTAGTGTGTAATATCTTCCCCGCTTTGGGTATGAACAGCCTACATACATTTTCTCCAGCAAGGGGATAATGTACATTAACATTTTCTGCATTTCTGCAGGAGTGAAGCCGTCTGGTCCAGGTGACTTGAACGGTTCAAAGCTATTAATAGCCCAGCTTATTCTGGATCTCTCCGTCAACAAGCTAGCGACGCACGCAGTCCACTCGCCCTCTTGTTGGTCCTGCTGATCCTCTGGTTCTGTTAGAGAGTTCCTAGGGAAATATGTGTCGAGCAGTACATTGAGCGACTGCTCGCTGCTTTTGGTCCAGTTATTTGCCTCATCCTGCAAATATCACACTGTACAGGGTAAAGCAGATAATATCATCCTCAGCCTTGCGGCGTCGGAGACCTTTTCCACTTCGCCGCAGTAGGTATACCAAGAGCGTCTTTGTGCCTTCCTAAGCTCCTTCTTATAGATCTTGAGTTGCTCTTTATAGGCATCCCAAACATTAGCGACCCCAGTAGATTTAGCCTTGTTGAATAGCTTGTTGCAGGTCTTTTTCATAGCTGTTAGCTCAGAAGTCCAACATTGGGGTTTAGTTTTGCCCTTGTGATTTGTTGTGATTACTATTTCGAAATTTAATTACTGTGTTTTGTCCGTAAGAAAGTAAATAATAAGTGCTGACAATGTTACAACGTTTGGCCTAACAAAACTATTTTTACTGAACAAATGATACAATAGTGACAAACATGTACTCGGTTTTGCTCCCCACTGTATCATTTGCTACGATTCCAAAGTGTAACACATCGAAGGAGTGACATAAGACCCTAAGTATGTTTGGCGGAAATCCGTTTTGGGTCATTTTAAGTCATTTAAGCAATGTCCGCCCGTCTGTCTGTGTGCTGGTTGGTGCGCATGATAACTCTCGAAAGGAGTAACCGATTACATTCAAATTTGGTATGCGGTAATATTTTTCTCTATCTCAATAGCATCATGGCTCTATCGAGCTTACACTACTTCTATATAAGGGTTGATTTTTTGGCAACACTTTTTTTGGACATGCCCTCAACGGTTGACCCTCTGGAAGTCAATATTGAAGAATTTATTCGTGAGATTCCGGCCGATTTCTTGTGGAGAGTATACCATAATTGGACCCAGCGTATGTACAGTTTGAAGCGCAGCCGCGATGAACATTTACATGAAATCATCGTTAAACATTGAATTATAGAATCCTTTCTATCGACTCAAATAAAGATTTCATACATTTCTCTAAATTTTAGTTTTTTTTTAAATCAAATCCGAAAGCTCTTAAAAAATCACTCCAACAACTATTTAAATTATTCTTCGATTTTCCTCGGAATGATCCTATTTTATTCATGACCGAGCAGACTTTATGACAAAATAATAAAAATACAATATTTGTTAAGGTGTCGATGTTTTAATTAAAGAATATAAATTTTTTTTAAAGGCATTTTCCGCAAAATCTTGTAAGATATCTTTGAAGCCGCCGATGGGATGACAAAATTATATATTATATATTTAGGATTATTATATTATATATTTAGGATTTTTTGATAAACCAATTTGGATAAATGATTCTAGAGTTATGCTAAAATATATGGTTCAACCTATATGTTTCAAAATGTCTATCTTTATTTTGATAGATAACCAGGTCCCATCCCCATAATAGACCACAAAGCTCTTAAAGGAAATCACAGAAGTTTCCTTTTGAGCAAAAAAAAAAAAATATAAAAAATATAGTTTTTTAACAAAAACAAGTTTTATTTTTGCAGAAAAGAATCACAAAAAAATAGGTTTGCGATTTTTTTTTCTTAAAAAGATTGAAGAGGAAGCCATCGCAAACACTAGGTAATATTTTCAAAATTCAATAGTTAATTAGTTATATGAATGGGAAAAATTAGTTATATGAATGACCAAAATATCAATATTCAACACCCTCCAGCTCGGACAGTCCTTAACCGATCTCGTTGAAATTTTGTGTCATAACTCCAAATCCAAGTAGAGATACTTTTTTCAATAGCCTTTTTTTTGACAGATCAGGTGTGAGTCGTGTCATGCTGTCATGTTATTTTGGTTAAGTATTGTTTGGCATTTCATCATGGAAAGACTTACGCCTGAACAACGTTTACAAATCGTTCAACCTTATTACGAAAATTCACGTTCTGTGAGGAATGTGTTTCGTGCACTTCGCTCAACTTATGGTCGACATAATCGGCCTACTGAGCGTACTATTCGCAACACCATCACCCATCTTGAGACCCAGCATTCATTATTGGATAATATTCCACCGAATATACCACGTCCAGCACGCAGTGAGGAAAATGTAGCGGCCGTAGCTGAGAGTGTACACGAAGACCGTGGAGAGTCGATTCGGCGCCGTTCGCAGCAACTCGGACTGACGTATGGAACGACTTTTGCGCATTTTACGTCGAGATCTTAAATTTCAAGCATACAAAAAACCAGCTTGTGCAAAGTTTATGCGGACAAACCCGCTTCGATTCAGGCCTTGGAGCAAAACATCACGCGTGTCATTCGCCAGTTACCAGTCGAAATGCTTGAACGAGTCATCGAAAATTGGACTCACCGGATGGACCATCTGAGACGTAGCCGCGGCCAACATTTGATAGACATAATCTTCAAAAAATAAATGCCAAAGAATGTTATTTCAAATGATAATAAACATTCCCCATTCAAATTGAATTTTCTGTGTTTTTTTCTTTAGAAAAGTAGGGAACCTCGAAATGGATCACGCTATCCAATAGGACTAAACTTGGTGCATGTTTCATAGCTATCACAAGACATCGCTTTTAAAAATTAACTCATTTGACATGAAATCCCCCATATACAAATTTATGGATCTGGTTATATTTGTTGGATTTGAGCTAAGAAAATGATTCATTTCTGTCGCTATAATGGACAATGGGTCGTACGATGTCATAATGCCCTGTACCACAGTCTCGTACAAAAATATACCTCTTCGACTTACATTTCTGAACGAATTACGCAGAATTAATATGAAGAATGAACTACGCAGAATGACGTTTTTTCAATGTAAATTTTCCATAATTAAATCACAAAAAAATCCATCTTTTCCATTATGCGCAATTGGTTTTTTGTATTGTTTAAAACCAAATAACGACATTGTTCTCTGGTTATTAAAATGGGTATTTTTAATCCGCCTCGCTTTTATGGGTGACATTTAGTACAGCCTCGATTATAGGCCGGCCACATTTGGTGATAAAACTGGAAGAAATTGCCTCCAATTTTATGCAGCTATAAAAATGCACTTTCACAAAAATATTTTTGTTTTCTCCGAATTTCATGTTAATTTATTTAATAAACTTTTATTTATTTTCATGTTAATTATTATCGTTATTATTGTTATCGGCCTTATTATGGTTTGCATAAAAGATTGCATTGAAGATTACCATCTGATGAATGGGTGGGGGTACTACTACATATATGGTACGGATATTCTTCATTCCCGGCCCCGAACAGCCCAACCTTCAAGAAGAAGGCCAAAGAGAAAAGGGAAGCAATTGTTGGCATATGTTTTCATATATCACTGAATTCATTTTCTGTAGTTTATTCTGCGATATTTTCTCTTCTCGTTTTGTTTCATTTCGAATGGACGGATGGATGGACGGACGGACAAGCGGATGGTTGCGTTCATTTTCCTTGGCCATTGTCAACGTTTCGCGTCTTTCTTTTTTGTCTTTTGCCTCTTTGCTTCTGGGCCATTTGTCGTTTATCTTTTGCAGTGATGCTCGTTGGCTGGTTGGTTATCAGACATAATTTGTTTATAGAATTGTTTACTTGGTCAGATTTTGCTTGACTTCCTCTTTTATTTAAGAGTATTTTTTGCTGTGCATTGCTATATGTGTGTGTGTGTGCCATATTCTTCTTTAATTTCTTTTCAGTTTTCTTCCTCTGTGTTTCGCTCTTTTGCTTTATCGCAATATAAACGCTGATATTTATGCGTGTTTTCTTAGTACATATATATGTATGTTTGTATATAGAAAAGTACATAAGCGGAAACCCAAAGAACATATAATAGACGTCATATTTCAATAAAATAAATAACTTTGCCTCATAAATATCTCAGTCTTTGTCTCAGGCGAACATGAAAATCTGATGAAAGTACACAAAACGAGAGCGAATAAATGTGCTATATCCTCCCATTCAGCAATAGATATGATTTGAATTTATTTGCAAGACAAAGAACCGAACGGAACCTATAGCCGACTTGTTGATACAAAAATCCTATAAATTTATACGAGAGACCATACTATACTATGGATATATATTTAGTTGAATAGCTTGTACATTAGGGTAGATATACGAGTATATTACTTAAATGGGGGACATAAAAAGCACATCGATTTTTAAAGTATTCGAGAATTTCCAGGTTAAGTGATCACAGTTGTTTTGGTTCATGTCACGGATTTTAGTGAAACTTGAAATAAAGATTATACTAAGTGTTTGTTTCAACAACACACTCAAATTATTTCGAAAAACTATAAAAAACAAGCATATTATAAAGTCCTTAAAATTTTCAAAACTCCAAAATTTTGAGAAATAAAGATTATTAATTTAAATATTATCGATAAAAGTTATTATTTTTTTTAATATATTAAAATTGATTAGGAAATCCATTCTATATTTAAATTTAATTTTTTGTATTTTAGGCCAAATTGTTCAAATTGTCAGAAATTTCAGTCGGGTAGACCTAACTACGAAAACCCTCACCTTCAGTTCCAAACAAAAAAATCGTAAAATTATTTTTTTTTTGTTTTAATTAAATTGCTATCAATTTAAATATCATTTAATAATTTATAATGTATGTCAAGGAGTGCATCAAAATGGTCCATGTTCGAACTTAGCCTGAGATACAAACAATTATTACCTCATGCCAAATTTTAAGTCAATCCGTTACTGCTTTCGATACTTATCATGCGCTCCAGCAAGACAGACGGACGAACAGACGGACAGACATTACTTAAATTACCTAATATGTCCTAAAACGAATTTTAGCCGAACATACTTGGGGTCTTAGGTCACTCCTTCGATGAGTTACTCTTTTGGTCTATAGCAAATGATTTATACCCTTCTCCCTGTAAGGTGAGTGGATAATCACAATTTCACTAAATTCTGACGCTTTGTGGGGGCGACGGCGCCACGTCCCACACATCGCATCAATCAATGGATTTATTGAGAGAACACTTTTGTGAGCAGATAATCTCACGTTTTGGGCCGGTTGATTGGCCACCAAGATCGTGTGATATCACACAGTTAGAATTTTTCCTGTTGGGATATGTAAAGTCTAAAGTTTACGCGGACAAACCCGCTTCGTTCAGGCCTTGGAGCAAAACATCACGCGTGTCATTCGCCAGTTACCAGTCGCAATGCACGAACGAAATATCGAAAATTGGACTCAACGGATGGACCACCTGAGACGTATCCGCGGCCAACATTTGATAGACATAATCTTAAAAAAATGAATGCCAAAGAATGTTCTTTCAAATGATAATAAACATTCCCCATTCAATTTGAATTTTCTGTGTTTATACCCTACACCACACTGTGGTACAGGGTATTATAACTTTGTGCATTTGTTTGTAACACCCAAAAGGAGAAGAAATAGACCCATCGTTTATTATACCGATCGACTTAGAATCACTTTCTGAGTTGATTTAGCTATGCCCGTCTGTCTGTCCGTCTGTGCATGTATTCTTGTAATCAAAGTACAGGTCGCAATTATGGTCCGATCTCGACGAAACTTTACACATATCTTTTTTTTGGCCCAAGGGCAATCCCTATTGAATTTGGTTAAAATCGGTTCAGATTTAGATATAGCCCCCATATATATGTTAGCCCCGATGTGACATGTAAGCGCTGTAAAAACTGTATTTTATATCCGATCAGTATGAAATTCGGCAGAAAGACGTTTCTTCTTATATGGATGAACACTGTTAAATTTGGAAGAAATCGGTTCAGATTTAGATATAGCCCCCCATATATATGTTACCTCCGATTTGACATGTAAGCGCTGTAAAAACTGTATTTTATATCCGATCAGTGCGAAATTCGGCAGAAAGAGGTTTCTTATTACATGAAGGAATACTGCCAAATTCGGAGAAAATCGGTTCGGAGTTAGATATAGCCCCATATATATCTTACCCCCGATAAGCGCTGTAAAAACTGTATTTTATATCCGATCAGTATGAAATTCGTCAGAAAGAGGTTTCCCATTATATGAATGAACACTTTTAAATTTGGAAGAAATCGGTTCAGATTTAGATATAGCCCCCATATATACGTTACCCCCGATTTGACATTTGAGCGCTGTAGAGACTGTATTTTATATCCGATCAGTACGAAAGTCGGCAAAAAGAGGTTTCTTTCTACATGAAGGAATACTGCCAAATTCGGAGAAAATCGGTTCAGATTTAGATATAGCTCCCATATACATGTTACTCCCGATTTGATATGTAAGCGCTGTAGAGACTGTATTTTATATCCGATCAGTACGAAATTCAACAGATGGAGGTTTTTTTTACTTGAATAAGTATTCAGGGAAGATCGGTTCAGATTTATATTAAAGCTCCATATATATGTTCCTCCTGAATTGGTATCAAACCGCTATAGAAGTTGTATTTTACTTCCGATCATTAAAATTTTCCAGAAAGATGTTTCTCAATTTAGGAACGAATATTGCTTAATTTAGCGATTATCGTTTCAGAACTAGATAATATGTTTCTACAAATTTACCAATTATTCCAAATTATTATAGCAATGACCCTCATCGCATTGTTAGGAAGGTGTATGGTATTATATAGTCGGCCCGCCCGACTTTCTGCCTTTCCTTACTGTTTTTTTTTAAATTAGGGAACCTCGAAATGGATCACGCTATACTAATGGTATACGAGGTATGTTCAAAAAATTTCGCGAATTTTTAATTTCCGCGGGCTACGTATATTTGATTTTTGATATTTTTGTAGCGTTATGTTGGTACTCATGTCCCTTACTTATGCTGACAAGGTCGGCCATTTTGAATGTTTTTTGATGTATTCTAACTTGTCTTCGATTTTTATCTATTTCAGAAAATGGATCAAAGAATCTGCATCAAATTTTGTGTGAAAAACAAAATAAAGTGCGCTGACGCGAATGTTGACTGTGTCATATGGTGAAGCTACCTTGGACTAAAGCAACGTTTATCGGTGGTACAAAATGTTCTTAGAGGGCCGAGAAGATGCGAAGGACGAACAGCGTGCCGGACGCCCGAGCACGTCAACAGTAGACGAAAACATTGATAAAGTGAATAAAATAATATTGGCCAATCAACGAATTACCATTTGAGAAGTTGCTGAGGATCTAAACATATCGATTGGCTCGTGCCATTCGATTTTAACCAATGATTTGGGCATGAGTCGGGTCGCCGCCAAATTCGTGCCAAAATTGCTCAATTTGGACCAAAAACAGCATCGCGTTAGCATTGCTCAGGAGATGTTGAACTCAGTCCGTGACGACCCAAATTTGCTCCAGAGGGTCATAACTGGTGACGAATCATGGGTTTTTGGTTACGACGTGGAAACTAAAGCTCACTCATCCCAATGGAAGCTGCTGCATGAACCAAGACCGAAAAAAGCGCACCAAGTTCGGTCGAACGTAAAGGTTTTGCACACAGTTTTCTTTGATTACAGGGGCGTGGTACATTATGAGTTCTTGCCACAGGGTAGTACGGTCAATAAAGAATATTACCTGGAAGTTATGCGCAAATTGCGCGAAGCAATCCGCCAAAAACGCCCGGATTTATGGAAGAACAAAAACTGGCTTTTGTACCATGATAACGCCCCTGCACACACATCGTTGCTGGTTCGCGAATATTTGGCCAAAAACAACACAGCAATGGTGCCTCAGCCACCGTATTCCCCCGACCTAGCCCCTTGTGACTATTTTTTGTTCCCAAAACTGAAAAGGCCCATGAAAGGACGACGCTATGCCATGATTGAGGAGATAAAGACGGCATCGAAGGAGGAGCTGAACAAGATCACAAAAAATGATTATTTGAAGTGCTTCGAGGATTGGAAAAAACTTTTGGCAGAAGTGTATTATATCCGAGAGGAATTACTTTGAAGGGGCACAAAATAGATATTCATGAATAAATAAATACTTTTTGAATAAATACGTATTCCATTTTTTCTATTTATTCGTATACTAAAGGTACATTCTATAAAATTGGATTTAGATTTTTTGGAATTACTAGCCTTTAAATACACGGCGGTGCCCGGGTTGTCTTTTAAACCGTGATCCAAACTTTGTAAGCTTGAAGGAATTGTAATAAATTTTTTTTTTCATAGTTTTGTTTTTGACTATTGAGTTTGAATTCGTTGTTTTTGTTTTCAGTTAAACAGAAAAACAAACCTTCTTTAAAAAAGAAGAATAAGAAATGCGTGAAATGTATTAAGGGTGGTCACTGGTTGGTAGACGATATCGTTTCGGAAGCTACCAAGCAACCTCATCGGCTCCTTGGACATAATACCCTGTCAATAATTGGCAGCAAAAAATATTTTTTGCTGGCGCGAAGAAGACTACAAACAAGTATTTTATTCTAAAGGGTGGTTACACCATAATGCACGAAGTTATTTGTGAGTCACGCATAGATCCTTCTATAATAATAAAAAATATTAAAATAATTCTCCGAAAACTTGTTGTTTTATTTATATTTAACATCGTGCAATTTTCAAAGAAATTTCGTAATTGTGAGTCACATGACTCGAAAACGAAAAATTTAGGTTGGTTCTCAAATACTTTTGACGGTTTGAACACAGGTCGATCATAAAATAACTATGTATATAAACTACTTTGTGTAGTCATGTACATGTATAGTAGACCATTTATTATTTTTTCGGTACTGATTTCCGGGCCGAAAAAGTTTCCATTTGACCTACAAACCTCCAATAAAAAATTTGGTGCCGATTGGATAACGCTAAGGTCTGCCCAAAGTTGTTTGAAACACAAAACTCACTTTACATGAACAAAATTTGGGTTTTTATCAAATGTCACATGTTCAAGTTATTAAAAATTATTTTATTAGCATGAAAAGTTTTTAAATGATCTTTGAATAAAATTTTCTTTCTTACAAGTCGTAAACAATCAAAATCGACCGAAAAACGAACAAGTTACAGCAGTTTTCATTTGAATTTTACGTCATGACAGGGCATGCATGCGCACCGACATGGCCTATGTAGACGTAAGAGCAATCACAATAAAAAATAGACCATGCTTGTTCATGCATGAAAAAAAACTACGGATTTGCATGATAGTTGATTTTTCGCATCAGTCTGACATTTTTCTACTGGTCAAATAAGAAAACATAAGCAGAACTTTGCAGCGCGCTATACGGCCATGCAACAGGGTCGTTTACAGAACGCGCTCTGTCTCCAGCCTAAGTGAATTGAGAAAGGGACAGCTTCGCACAAAATTTAATTTAGTCATATTCTTATTTGTCTCCAGACCGACCACATCCAAAATGGTTACTAGATCCAGTGATAAATTTCGCACCGTAGAATCAGTTGGGCATGTATCACATACAATATATGGAGCCAAACTGCCGTCAAACAGACAGATATTTCATAATGTGATAACTGTAATGTTTAATGCTGCGACGCCTCTGACCTCTGTTGGTGAGCTTGTGATTAATCGTTCTACACATCAAAAATTTTGGGCGCTCCCAAAATACCGGCTAGTACTGGAGAAATATGGCCAAAGTCGTTCATGATACACTTATAAAATACAGGTCAAAACACAGGATCGTGCATTTTGTTGCAGAACTAATTAGATCGAAAATTAATCAAGTTCCCATGCCGTCATCACATAATGGAGATAGTATTGAAACATGTGTTTGAGGTTAAACTTTCGGCGACTTGTGGTCCTGAAGTGCCTATTTTTAATCGTTTTGCTGCCGTATGGGTAAGTCTCGACCACAAATCGTTTAAAAACGGATTCGAAGATCCAATTGTACGCTCAAAAATAAGTAATGCTGACTGCGAAGTCATTAAGAAATTCTGCATTAAACAGGTAAATGAAACACAAATCCGAGCTGATTACAAGGAACTATTACAACTAACAATACTGTTTCTTGGTGGTGTCGGCGATAACTTCCGAACACCTGGTCCAACATCCCAGGCAAGGTTCATGGGAAAAGGCATTTATGCCTTAAAAATATACCTATTTCGACAGCAGTTTGCATTGACAAAACGAGAGTCCAGTGGGCGTGGTTTACATGCAAATGCCATACGAGCACCAAATCAAGATATACACTTATTGAAGGACAAGATGTGTCTGAAGCGGTTTTGTCATTTGTGGTATTTGGCCCTAGAATCAATGGCTTTGGCATTTTTCGATTCGGATGTTTCACTGGAAGAGAAACGAAAAATGGTTAGGCATCTGCAATCAACAGAGCCCGTCGTAAATCTGGAAAACGATCGAAAATTCTCCGACCCGAAACTATTGCTGTGTAATAATTTGAGCGATTTCGTCTCATACAAAACCAAACATTTTTTCGGTGCTTTTGGATTGAGTACTGAATTTTTAAAGCATGACCCATCCATTTGGGAAGATTATCAAGATACTCTCGATGTTTGTCGTAATCTATTTATTGTTAACGACACTGCTGAACGCGGTGTACAATTTATGAATGATTACAACAGAATACTTACGAAAGACGAAGAACAAAATCAATTTATATTACAGTGCATTGAAGAATATCATAGAAAATGTCCCTCACATAACAAGTCAAATCTAATATAATATTGAATTAATTGTATTTTTTGTTTTCTTCACCGATCTTAATATTTAAAAACTATTTATTATATTATTAATAATACAAAGAAATGTAATTTTACTTATTTAAACATACGAGTTTTAAATAAAAAAAATATTTCCCCTATAAAGTGTGTTCTAAATTTTGAATGAACTTTGGGCAGACCCTAGGGTTATCAGTTCGGCACAAAAATTTTTATGGAAGTCTTGAAGGCCAAATGGAAACTTTTTCGGTCCGGAAATGAAAGATCGCAGCAACTTTCACTTTTTGCATCATGTGCTATAAACGGTCTAATGTATAGGCTGTAGTCAGTTCTGGTGCTATTGAAACGTTAGTATTACTTTTGTTATTGAATCAAAAATCAGGACACAAAAACTGCCTATAGTGAAAGGTATGTTTATGTATTTATAATGTCACATAATTCTAAACCTAATCATCTGCATACGTATTAACCACATTCAAAAACAAGTAAGAAATTTCAGTCGGGTAAACCGACTAAGGTATATCCTCACTTTGTGAGCAATGTTAATATGCACTGGTATACATATGTACTAATATTATGAGCTATTTAATTTCGATATGTCTTGGTTCTTTTTGTATGGGAGATACTTAAACGTGTGGTCATAACACCTATTTTAAGAGGACTGTAGGAATTTTATAAAATATACACAGTGCCAAAATTTGAGTAAATATATATACATATATTGATATTCATGATATAAGCTGTTAACTTTTTGTAAAAAATGGTACGTTCGTGTGTGATGTACCAAAAGGGGCGTGATAATAACGCAAAATTTTCGACAAACTGTATAGTATTAATGTTATAAGCTGTAAACTTTTTGTACAAATTGGTAGGAGGTACCAAAAGGGGCATGGCTATAACGCCCATTTTTCACTGGATTGTAGGTACTATAACGCTGATTTTTGTCCGTCTTGACTTCAGGCTAGACATCGAATTTTTGTTTTACAATCTTCTTTGAGGTTAGTATGAATATATATTTTTTATACCCTCCACCATAGGATGGGGGGTATATTCATTTTGTCACTCCGTTTGTAACACCTCTAAATATTGATTTGAGACCCCATAAAGTATATATATTCTTAATCGTCGTAAAATTCTAAGACGATTTAGCCATGTCCGTCCGTCCGTCCGTCTGTGGTAATCACGCTACAGTGCGCAATAATAGAGCTAGGTTGATCAAATTTGGTACAAATACTTCTTATAGTTGCAGGTTGTTTGGGATTGCAAATGGGCCATATCGGTCCATATTTAGATATAGCTCCCATATATAGCATCTAGCTTGTTGTGATTCCTACTGTATCATCTACTATATTTTTTTGTGTTTATCGTTGTTATTTTCTTTAGGTTTGAGTTATTTTGTGAGGCCACATGCTATCCATGGTGGAGGGTATATAAGATTCGGCATGGTCGAACTTAACGCTTTTACTTGTTTTTAGCTCTTAAGGATCTTTTAAAATCAGAGAAATAATGAAAATTGTTCTGGTCACTGCTACACTGACCATAGTGAGATTATTGAAATTATTGTTGCGCTTATTTTTGTCGCATATAGTACTTTATATTTACAAAATTATAGCTTTGTATCTTATCTTATAAGAGAGATTTTGAAAGAACAAAATAATACTCATATTTTTGATAGCGCTAGAACTGACTACTGGGAAAAAAGAGGACAACATGACTAGTCAGTGGTTAATACACTATTGCCTATGTGTTCGAAAATAACTTGGCGGAAAATCGAAAAATCAAAGTAGCCTATGGCAATTCCCAGGCATTTCAATAAAATTGGTTCAGCCGTTTAGGCGTGTTGCTAGAACAAACAGTCAGACAAAACAAACAATTTTAAAATATTAATAGGATTTCCTCTTTTTAGGTTATACAAACAAATTCACAAAGTCGTAAAATCCGGTACCTCAGTGCGTTGTCGGATAGAAATACAAAATATAGGGACTATGGGAGTTAAATTTTATTGCTGCATAGTGTAATTATAATAAATATATTCATATTCCATATGAATTCTTCTTTTCACTGACTGACTGTCTGGTGTATAGAATGTGAAAATAAAAATTTGCGATTTAAACCATCACCTGCCTTGACATTATCAAAACGATTTGTTTATTTTTGATTCGAAACTGAATATCAGACTTTGTGTTTTACCGCCTTCGACCGACCATCTCAAATCACCTAAGAATAGACAAAGAAACACACAAAAATTCAACACCTGTCGTCAACGTCTGTGCCGCGCAAAGACGATGATGATCATGATGATGCCGGAGAATGGGACGAGCTGTGGGGGCCAACACATGGATGACGTGGAGCTGTTCAAAAATTCACAAATGACCATATATTTCATATTTTATATTTTGCAAGTGTCCGCGCAAAAGAATTTGACGCTTTTTGGTTTTCTAATGAAAACGGATGGCCGATAAACATTGAACCTTTGGCCAAAATAAACAAATATGTATCTTCAAAAGCTGAAAATGATCTTATTGAAAACAAATAAATGTTTTCAATATTAACCTTAAATGCGCTGTCATACACTCAATTTGCACATGAAATTAAAAATATACAGAAGAAATGTTCACAAAAAGACATAATTATGCATTTAATAAACTTGAAATAAAAGTGCAGCCGAGAAAGGCATGAAGATCACCATGAAATGCTATTCATTGTTGGCGTCATTAGCAGTTGAAGAACGATTAGACTGGGCTACCAGAATGCGGTAGCCCAGTCTAATTATTATAATTGTATAATAAACAGAAATGAGTAAATCTGCGGACCCGGGGTTAGCAAATATTAAATTGCTAACTCAAAATCTGCGGACCCGGGGTTAGCAAATATTAAATTGCTAACTCAAAATCTTTCCCCAAAACAATCTAAATGATATTGAATTCAATTCCCTCAAAATCTACAATAGAATCCCTCAATGAATTACCCATTCACCTTCATTCAATTCACTTAAGTGGCGCCATGTAGCATCGTGTAATACAAAGGATTTTTTCGCTCATTTAAGATTAAATCGTGAAAAAATACATCGTTTACCGCAAATGAATTAAATTCTGAAGAATCAAAGCGTGCAAATGACATTGATTTCACAATAACATCGGCTGTAAGATAAAAATCGCGCTAAAATGCCAACACCTCCTTCGCTCCCGCCACCCCAACCATCTCCTCCTGCTCCTCGTGGTAAGTGGCATACCTCGAGGTTATTTAAAATGAAAATCATTTACAATTTTTCATCTGAAAAGAGCCGAAACGCTGTCTGTTTGTCTATTGGTTTCAAATGAATACAAAATACAAGGCAGAAGGTATTTGGAAGTAATGATGCATAAGCTCTTGTTCAGAACATACGAGTTAATATGAAGACATTAGGGTGTAGTGTAATTTCCCAAAAGAAAATTTATTGCCCGTATTTTTATAGGAGAGCTGAAGAGGTTTAAAAAGGAGACAAATTGAAAAAAAGTAGGAAAAGTTTACATATATATATATACGAGTATATATAGTGGTCGTAGTTTGAGTTTATATAATTATTTGGATAATATGAAATTTTAAATATTTACCAATAATACATTATAGAAATTGCATCCTCAGAACTATATTTCCAACACTTACCTGAAAAAAGAAAAAAAAAAATAATAATTACAAATAGAAATATTTGATAAGTAAGTTACTCTGCGAATATAACAAATGCCTTGATAGACATCCTAATTTCCTTAAACATAAAGTGGGTTTATAATTAAAAAAATTTGGTCAAAATGCTAAAGGCAAACTCTATGAAAATTGGAATTTAAAAAAAGACTTTAGCATAAAAAAATTTTGTTTTGATTTTATAGAATAGTATACCTTAATCTACAAAAAAAAAACAAGTTTTTAGGTCTCGGACATAAATTTGTTTTGCATAGCATTATTTTTAAAATAATTGAGCTAAAAATTAAGATAATTATGTTATAGAGTTTAAAATTAAAAT
Organism: Eudasyphora cyanicolor; assembly: GCA_963930755.1. NCBI lineage: Eukaryota > Metazoa > Arthropoda > Insecta > Diptera > Muscidae > Eudasyphora > Eudasyphora cyanicolor. Next base: position 275,415,256 of record OZ005734.1, on the reverse strand, counting down.
ATTCTCGATGATCGATCGGTCCACCCCAGTACATACGCACAGCGAGTGAAAAGCGTTCTGTTGTTTTTTTAGCCAATATATGGATTTTTCTTAAGGAATGAAATTCCAGAAATTACCATCGTATACTAAATGTATTCCCTGTTTGCCTGGATTTTCTTCGAAAGGCAAAAAGAAAATGTTTGTTCAAAGCGTACACGTGAAGCATCATTTAAATCCCAACCGTTGTTGGAGTAATTCATCAATACTTTGTTTGCATTCCTTAGGTTTACTCCATTAGCAGTATAATCTCTTATCGTAGCAATTATTGCGGATGAGAAACAATTTGGAATAGATTTTATCTGATTAATGTAAACATTTGCAACAAAATGAAGTGTAAGTAAAAAGGATTAAAATGTCAATTATTTATATTGATCGAACAGTACCTTAGGGTATATCGAGTGATAAACAACAGGAGTAGGAAATAAATGTGGATATTTATTATAGAACACTATAGAAAACTTCTTTAAGAGAAAAAGGAAGCAAAACTAAAGTATACATATTATACTCTACACTACTACCAATAAAAATAAAAATAAATTTAATTTCTTGCTTTGAATACTATAATTTCCACGTTATGCTTTAGAAATGTGAAAAATGCAATATTAGTGAATCGAATTTACTTGTTTACACACAGAATACAGTTTGGTTGCCTCAACCGAATTTTGGTAGTTCTGTTTACTATCATGCGATTCCATCAGGACAATCAACATTTTGGTTGTGGTATACTTCTGCTCCCATGTTGACAACAATCATATTTGGTTGCGCCAACTACGAAAATGGTGGCTGAAATTATCTGTTGTATGTTGCCACCACTAACAGTTTTAAAAAATTGGTTGTTCCGACAATTAATTAAAGTTTTCATTATTTTTATTTTATTCATTGAACAAAAAACCAAACAATTCATAATAAAATTAAAAATCCCATATTACAAATTCATCACTATTATGAGATGTGGAAATATTTGACACAAATTTTAGTACACAAAACTTTTATGCAAATATCGCTTAGCCCTGTGCTTTCAATTTCATGATTGTTGCTTTTATTTTTATTTATGTAAAACATTTTCCACAACATATTCTGCATTCCACACATTATTATCCACACCAGATTATTTTTGACTACATATACCGTTCTTGAATAAAATGTTAAAGATTTATTTATGTCGAGTAATTTTATTTTTTGTTTGTCATGTATCAGCAACCAATCTTTCGGTTGTATTTCCCAAAATATATTTAATTATTCTAAATTTGGGAAATTAAAATAACCAAAAAAAGATTATTTATTAATATTTTTTCTGTTGTAGTAACCAATTATTCGTTGCAATAATAATCGTTGGTCTATTGATACAATTTCTGTTGTCAAGAATAAAACATTGGTTGTCACAACCAAAAATCGATCATATGGTACTACAATGAAAGTTTAAAATTGGTTAGCACAACTAGTGTCAATGAAAAAAACTATTTAAATTCGATTGATACAACCATCGACTTAGTTGCAAGCATTTTTATTTGATCGTATCCATGTTATTATTGTTGTTTCAACTATGTAAAAATAGTACTAGCAACAAAAGTAAACTACTTTTGTTGCTAGTACCATTTTTTTATTGTTACAATCGAATTCCAACCAATTATGTTCCTGGGTGTATGTCTGTCCCTGTATTCTTGTGATCGAATTGCAAGTCGCAAATGTGAAGCGATGTTTACGAAAATTGCTACAACGCCATTTCTTAGACCAGCAACTATCCCTATTGAAATGTGGACATATCGGTTCATGTTTTGATAAAGCCCCACATATAAAGGTCCCTTTTCCGATTAGGCTTCTTGATGTTCTATGCGATGCATTTTTTAACCTATAATGCTGATATTTAAGCATTTGTACTTCATATTGCATGAAATCTAGTGAAAATGGAGTATATCGGTTCATGTTGTGATAAGAATAATCCTTAAAATTATGTCAAAAATAAAAAATGCCATAAATACAAAAAATATTTGTTGTAAAGTATAACTTTAAATGGGCAACATATAAATTTTGAAATGTTTTAATATTTTAGCTTTGCGAATGCATAAAATGTGACTTACTTTTGAAATATGTGTAAAAAGTAGTGTACATTGGATAAGCCTGGCAACATTACCAGTGAATATTTCTGACCCGTTCTTTTTTCGAGATGATTCTCTAGGCAGATTCCTTTAACATGAATATATAAAGGTTACACTTTTTTTAAATAACTTCTTCTATAACTCCAAAATATCTCAAAAGTATAAAAAAATAATTTTTTTACAAATTTTAGTTCAACATTTTTGTTTTATAAGCTTTATCCGATCAATTGTTTTAATATATCAAATGGTGTAATTTGAAGAAGTTGAAATTAAATAAATCGGTGCATATTCTGATCCGATATTCACAAAACACTAGGACAGGGTCGGTGAAAAAAAGAAATGCAGATTTTATGAATCAGAGGCCCTGTAGCTCTGCCCCTGAAACCACAGGGGGCCCAAATTCCAAACTTAATTTCACCTCTTCTACAAACATGTCAAGTTTTGTCGCAATCGGTTATCTGGTTAATAAACGTTAGAATTATTTATGTTTTTTTTTAATTCCCTCCCACAGTGCGTTGTTGGATTTTTATTTAATTTATTTAAAAAGCCTCAGTATGCACAAAAGCGCTTAAAATTTTATGAAAAATATGTTATTGTTCGCTATAGCCACATTTAGCGTGTATAATAGAATTGAGTCTCCCCTACAATGCTCCGCAGTTATATGAATGTAGCCTAATTATATGTTGTCTCATTTTTGCGAAGAGTAATCGTTAAGGCGTTGAACATCTCATATGTTTATAATTTTTATTGGGTATATAGGACTAAGGAATGACTCGAAACCCTACGTATGTTCGGCAGAAATTCGTTTTGGAACAGTTAATTCATTTGAGCAATGTCCGTCCGTCCGTCTGTCTGGTGCGCAAGATAAACCTCGAAAGGAGTAACTGGTTGACTTAAAATTTGGTATGTGGTAATATTTATACCCTACACCACACTGTGGTAAAACAGGATAATATAACTTTGTGCATTTGTTTGTAACATCGTTAGATAGACCCATCGTTTATTATAACGATAGGCTTATAATATCATTCTGAGTAGCTTTAGCTATGTCCGTCCGTGTATCCTTGTATTCAAAAGTACACGTCGGAAAATTTCCATAGCAAAACATACACAAATATACAATATAGTTATATGCCTGCAAGCTGAGGGTATAATTAAATATCCTGTATATCATTCAAATGCACTTCCCCATTGTATCGGAGTACAATTATCAACCAATTAAACTGTGATCATACATATATTAAATTTTCCTCTATATACCAAATATATACAAACGAGAAGCATACGTCACATCTAAAATGAAATTGAATCCTTTAATAGATGTATATATGTGTGTGGACAAATGAAGGCAATAATGACCACGTCAATGAATTTGATTGCCAGCATGTGTGTGCGTATGAGTGAGTACGAGAGTATGAGTCTGAGTCTATGCCTATTTGCTTTGGAAGGAAAATATTTGATATGTGTTTGTGTTGTGGGCAATTCAATTAATTATCCTTTAATAGTTTTCCGGTTATCTTTAGTGGATAACAGCTATCAAAAAGTGATTTATAAATTGTGTACGTTTTGATGGTTCCTATGTGTGTGAGTAGGCTTAAATGGTGAATGTCACTTTGGCTGCTGATGTAATTGAACGAATAAATATACGAATAGATAAAATTATCATATTTAAACAAAAATGGAATGAAAAATTTATTGTTGCAAAAATTAAGATAAAATGTATGAAAATTAAAGAGAAAAATGTATTACGTGATGCGAAAATTGAAACGACATTTGTTTATTACACCGATAAATTGTTTATGATGTACTCGACAGATGTCCCGGAGAAACGTATCTTAAGATTTGGCAATAACACAAAACTAAAATTTTTTCTCTTCAATTCAAAATCATCCGTTGGCAAACAATTTTGAAAAAAAAAAAATAGTAGAACTTTCTTCGCTGGTTTTTTGTACTGAAGCTGCTGAGAGAGTCTACACTGAAATAATAATGTTCAAGTAATATATGTACGATTTGTTATACACGCAGAGAAAAGATTTGATGCAATGAATTTGATGTGAGCATTGTGATTCAACAGTAACTATGGATGTTTCTGTTCTAGTCATACCTCTTTTGAAAAGCAGAACAATTCAATGTTTGTCCAAGAGATAATTTGGCATAATATGGTTGTAAGCGAATAATAATATGATTACGTCACAAAATATATACAGGCTGGCGCAGAATGAGCTATATGGTTTGAATTCTTTATAACTTTTTCGATTATTATTCTTTCTTTATTTTTTCAGCATTTTGAGAAGGAGACTTGGGGAATTAATAATGAATCGAACAACGTACAAAAATAATTGATTTTTTTTTCGAAATTTTGCGAAAAGAAAAAAGTATGTGCGAAGCAGAAAAGGGACATCACTTACAGGATATCATTTTTCAAATCTAATTGCAAAAATTTCCCCAATAATATACTGTATTTTTAAAAAAAATATAAACCATTTAAACCATGCTCGTATAGCTCATTCTGCGCCACCCTGTATAATGCTTACAATGGATCCATATTATGGTTACAACTAAACTATGTTATGATCAGTGAAACCATATGCACCATATTCCCCTATAATTTTTATCTTTCCGACCATCATATGGTTACAACGGGACCATATTATCGCCATGAAGACTAAAATATGACAAGGACTCAAAGACACACTTTATAATTGTCAGCGAAACCGTTTGTCTTATATTTCCTTAAACTTTTTGGCCTTTTTTAATCTTTGTCAATTTTTTAAGGACGATTTTTGTTTTATAATACTTACAATGAAAAATATGTTAAAGACGGCAGTAATGATTACGAGCCAATGATTACGAGCCATGGATTTAAAGTTGGATACAAAAAAATCCATTAGAATTAAATTATTATCCAATTCTGGATACAAATTTGCTATCCAAATTTTATAAAAATTTGCGAATATAAGATTTTTATAAAAATCCATGAGATTTTTATCCAAATTTTATTACAATCCACGAGTATAAAAATGTTATAATCGAGTTTCGTTAAAATGTTACAAAAATCCATATCTATGACAATTTTACGAGTATAAGATTTGTGTATCCAAATTGTATGTGTATGCATGTGTTTAAATGCATATGTTTAAAATTTTTATCTAAATTTTATAAAAATCCACGTATAGAAGATTTTGTACAAAATCACGATTATAGGATTTTTAGCAAAATTGTATAGTCTTTTTTGATGCAAAGCTTTTTATTTTTATTCAAATATTACGAGTATACAAATTTCTCAGTATAGAATGTGTATCCAAATATTATAAAAATCTATCAGCATAAGATTTTTATCCAAAATTTATAAAAAATCCACGAGTATGAGGTTTTTTTATCCAAATTTTATAAAAACCCACGATTAAAAGTTTTTTATCCCAATTTTATAAGAATCCAACAGTATAAAATTGTAATTAAAATTTTATAAAAATCCACAAGTATAAAAATGTTATACAAATTTTATAAAAATACACTAGGATACATTTGCACTGTACAACACATGATTTTGGGACTCAATTCTTAGAATTGGACATGAAAGTAGCCCCAAAAATAAGAACTTCTGCATTAGTCAAGTTAGTTTAATTAATAATTTAATAGCAATACGAATTTTTTTGCTCAAGGTGGATTTTTAGCACATTTTCTATATTTATTTATTTATTTATATGAATTACAATACAAAGTAAATTTATATTCTAATTTTAAGGTCCAGGGAAAGGCCGGGTTACAAAGACCATATGGATAAATGTTTGCAGCGACAGACCAGAGCCTCTGGTGCGAATCGAACCCGCGACCCCAAACTCATAGGCGAGTACGCTACCAACTCGCCTACTGGGGCGCTCACATTTTCTATACATTCACAAGGTTATATCTCGGTATACCGTACGGAAAATCTCTTTTATGTCTGAAGCATATTTGTAGATATTGAATATTATAAAAAATTTTAATAAAAACCTTATACTCTTCGATTTTTATAAAAAATGAATAAACATCTTATGTTGATAGATTTTTATAATATTTCGATAAAATATTTGTCAATATTTTAAGGACGATTTTTCATACCGCATGAAATTTTGTCATAGTTTTTCATGCGTATTTTTTTATTTTCTTCATTTTATCGACTATTTTGCATAAATATGGAGTATTGTTGTATTTCTTTCTTCAATGCATAAGTGCATTTGTGCGGCACTCCATTAACCTAAAAACAGGAATTGTATAATTTTTTTAATGTTAAAACATTATATTAAAAATTAAGGCAAATTCTCATGTGATTTTTAAGTCATCGATAAGAAAATAATGGTAAATGCTATTCAATCCCTCGCGTAAATATTATTATTCACGATACATTTTTAAGCAAAAATTTAGAGTTCCTATACTTTCTTTTTGCACGGTTAATATCCTGTTAATTTCATTCTTCCCCAACTTCCAATTAACACTTCTGAAAATGTGTATACAAATTATAGAAAAAAATATTTAAATGCAATTTTATTTAAATTGTAATACATTTTATCTGCTGCGTAGATGGATAGATGGACATACTCATATGGCAAACATATTCGCATATTTGTGTATGCAACTGGCGAAATTTGAATTTCTCATGTGGTTTTCTGTCATATTAACGCCAACACAAAAAAAACGCTCTATTAAAAAATTTAACAAAAAAAAAATAATAATAATGATGGCTTCTGATTTTTTGTTGTGTTTTTAATTTTTATATATATACAAACAAATGAGAACACTTAAATCGTTGTGAAGTGCCAGTGGTGGAAATTAATCTGAATTTCTTTGCAACGGCTTCAACAACATCAACAGCAACAACAACATGTTATAAATAAATGAAAATGTTTTTTAAACAAAGTGAGCACAACTGCAATTTGTTTCAATTTCAATTAAATTTAATTGCGGAAAAATGGCCGTCATAATGTTAACATTATATCGCACTCACTTTGTTTTTGCGTTGATTCTGGGAAAATATTCAGGATTTGAGGAGTGCTATGAAAGGCTTATCGAAAAAAGGGGATTTTACAGTTTATTAAAAATGCAACAATGAATAGTTACTTATATTACTACATGTGCAATTACAGATTATTTGGAGAGGTAGTATAGAAGTTATTATAAAATCAATACTTCATAATTTTATTTAAAACGGATAAAAATGTCTAGCGCTAGTGCTAAATTTGTGTAAACATTTAAAAAATGTAATAATAGATTTTCGGATAGTTCGGCTTGAGGTCCTTTGTTGGAAATTAAAACTCGTTAATTTTCGATTTTAAATTTATTTGTTTTTATCCAAGATGACTAAAGATTTTAGTCGAAATATTGGATAGAAATAAATAAAATAAAAATCAAAAATTAACGAGTTTTAATTTCCATTAAAGGACCTCAAGCCGAACTATTCGAAAATCAAATAAAATTCTACAGGTCTACAATAAAAAGTACCAACAAATTTAATAATTTTAATTTTCCATTTAGCCTACTTTTCAAATTAAGGCGACAATATGTGTGCATATTATTTCATTATTAGACATTTGTTTACTAATAAATAAATTGAATTAAGATCTGTGCAAATCCCACCATCATAATCTAAATTTTGCGGCTATTGCAAATAAAAAATAGATATTCATACGGTCATTTACCAACACCAGATATGGCCGCCGCCGTCGCCATCACAACGAACAAAACCTGTGCCAATTTGAATTGGAGCTGAATTGGTGGATGGACGGACGAGGGCAGGGGATGAATGGCCGCAATGAATGATCACTGAATGCATGACTGAATTCTGAAATGTTCTGCCAACCGGAAATTCATGTTCAACATTTGGCCACTCATGGCGAGATTTGCTCAAATCAGGAAAAAAAGAACATTCAAATCGGTGTTATGATATATCCGTGCAGTTTTTTATAGCTTAAAAACAAATGCTCTACTACCCACTCTGTTGTCTGCGCAATAATTGTACCATTTTTTTATTGCATTTACAAGTGCACATACTTGTATGTATATGTGCTATAGAGTGTGTGTTCACATTGTGTTTTAATTAATTGCAATTTGTTGCATTAATTGTTTCACAGTAGTGGTGTATGTTTCCGACAGTTGCCATTTTTTTGTGTGTGGAATGGAGATTTTTTTATTGTATTTGAGGGGAGTGCGAGAGAGGTCACAATTGTTACATATATTTATAAAGAGAATTTCGAAATATGTTTACATGTATGGTAGGAACACTAAATACAATAATATTTAAATATATATAGTATAAATTATTACATATTTTTAATCCAACAAATACGAATTTCTTATTGTGTATGTTTAATACTTCTTTATAGGCAGATACATAGATGGAAACCTTTTCGGCGCCTAGTCCAATTTTTAAATAAAAAATAACGAATTTCGAAAAACAATTAATATCCTTCATAACCAAACATTTTGGGAACCTTTTGCCAAAAAAGTATAATTTCGAAAAAATTATAGGCATAATTATAAGAATTTACCTTATCTAGGAAGTTTTGGTCTTTAATAACTCCTACATATATATACTCGTAGGAAATATGTAATATTTGTATACCCTCACTTTAGTGATACGAGGGTATATATCATTTGCCACGGGCCAAAAGTGCAAAACATCGAAGGAGTGACCAAGACCCCAAGTATGTTTGGCGAAAATCCGTTTTGGGTCTTTCTAAGTCCTTTGAGCAATGTCCGTCCTCCGTCTGTCTATCCGCCTGTCTGTCTGCTAGCTGGTGCGTACGATAACTCTCGAAAGGAGTATCCGATTGACTTCAAATATTTGGTATGTGGTAGTATTTATTTCTATCTCCGGCTAAGTTCGAAGATAGGCCATATTGGCCCACTTCTTCTAGTACCTTCCCCACAAAGGGTTAAAATTTAGTGAATTATTGATTATTTAATAACTTCTATACTAGTTATTTGAATTCTCTGAAATTCTACGAATAGTATTAGTTAATTAGTCACTATCACCTCGAGAAAATTGGGCGAAGTTGTCATGCTCCTTTTGGCACCTCCCACACAAAGGGACCATTTTTTACAAAAAGTTAACAGTTTATAACATTAAACTAGTGCACAAAAAATACGTGACTTTTTTCACAGGGTAATGCTTTAATAGTGCCTACAGTCCAGTGAAAAGAGGGAGGTACTAAAAGGGGCGGGCCAATAACGCCCATTTTTCTCTGGACTCTAGGTACTATAAAAGCATTCCACTGTACAAAATTTCAAATACTCGTACTCGAAATTTTGTACAGTGTAATGCTTTTATATTATCTAGAGTCCAGTGAAAGGTGGGCGTAATTGGCACGCCCCTTTTGGTAACTCCCACACAAACGTACCATTTTGTATACATATATAAGCATATATATATGCTCAACATTTTGCACAGTATATAGTTTTTAAAATTCCTACAGTCCTGTTAAAAATTGGAGTTATGACCACACCCGTTTTAGTACCTCCCGTACGAAAAGAGCCAAGACATTGGTACATAGGAATTGGTACATATACCAGTGCATATTTACCCGACTGAAATTTCTTTCTTGTTTTAATATCAAATATACTGGCTTTTGTTGGATAGAAAACACAGTGCAACACAAAAAATATAACCATATACGGACACCACTACGTGATAAAAGACCAAAAAAAGAACCGGTCTCCCAGTTTTGCCCAAAGTCATGTACTTTTTTTTATGGGCCCCCAAAGATTTGGAGCCTCCGTCACATTTTTGCAAAAAAAGTGTAAATTTCCTCAGGCTCATCTCTTGCAAACCGTTCGGAATTCTAATTTACTCTCTGAGGCAAGTTGTTGCTCTTGTCATAAAGAAAATTGTGAACATATAAAATCAAAAAAAAATTCATCTTCAAGTTCAAAATCGCGAAAAGCTTTAAATAATTCTACTTTTTACCTTTTTTCCGCTGTTCAGGTCCATAGGTAGCATGATGATGAAGGGCAGTCTGGAAGCAACGTGCCTGTGGACACCATAAGTTCTGAATCAGAGTCAGATTCGGACGATTTCGACGACAATTTGGATCCACAACTTAAGAGAGTGCGATTTGCAAGTCCAGGGCCATCAACATTATAAACATAATACGAAATTTTTTTATTATTTTTGTAATAGATTTATTTAAAGTTTTTTTTGCGATTTTCTTTATAACAAGAGCTACAACTTTGTCTCAGAGAATAAATGAAAATTCCGAACGGTTTGCATGATATGAGCCTGAGAAAATTATATTTTTTGCAGAAAATGATATTTTGAGAAAATGAGGCCCCAAATCTTTGGGAGCCCATAAAAAAAGTCCATGACTTTGGGCAAAACTGGGAGACACGAGTCTTTTTTTTTGGTCTTTTATCACGTGACTTTAAAAATTACACAGTGTAATATACTATTGGTTTTAATCAAAAGATTTTAACTGTGTCGTCACAAAAAACAACAAAAATGTGTCTTATTTTGCACGCATTAATGTTAAGTAGTAATAAGTGAAAACATATATATTTTTCCGCTTGCTGTAGACTCTGCTCCACTGTGCTATCATGCTTTTAATTTTATAAAAAAATATAAATAACACATAAATGATACCATTGATTAATTTTGTCCCACAATCTTCCATTTCATATTTATATCACTTGTGATGTATGGCCCCATTCCGTTGGGTTATATTTAAATCTCTTTTTTTTGTCATTTTATCTACTTACATTCAATTTGTAATTTATACCGTGTTTGTTAAACGTTTTTATCTGATTTATGTATTTTTTGTCCTTATTAGAGGGATTTTCTCACACATATTCGTACACATGTCTGTTCGTTGAAATGTTAAAAGGACAAATGCGAATTAATTGTATGCCATAGCAAAAATTAAAATTGATGATGTTCTTCATTATGTTGTCAATAAATATGTACGTTATTGCCATTGCTATGCAGTGACTACTGCCAGACATCAGTATTGAATGTCTCATTATTGTTGTTGAAATTGAAATTACCGCAAATGATATTCATGAGGACAAATTAAAAACATTTATCAACAGAAAAAATATTGCTGGGAATAATTTATGCTTTGGTTCTTGGGTTAATTTTGAAAATAAATAATTTAATGTGACTCATATGAGGATTTTAATTAAAAATTTAGTGTAATGGCAAATTGAAAAATAAATTTGAAAAATAAATCAATTTTTAATGTTCGGGGGGATTAAATATGTTATATTAATAATGTAATATGTAATAACATTCCCAAAATGAAAAGTTTAAAATGATTTATTTCAATGTCATTTCAACAAAAAAAAAATATTTAATAATAATAATTTGCATTTAACGGAAATAAGAGAAGAATTTAATTTCTTTATATTTTAGTGTCATTTCATTTTATGCATGTAAACCTATAGGCTTCTGGCGCACTAAACATAAAACAACATTAAACCAGTAAGGAAAGGCTAAAGTCGGGCGGTGCCGACTATATAATACCCTACACCACTCTCGTAATATTGAATAACTCCGATATATAAATTTTGTAATTCATGTATAAATTGTTTACATAAATTTACTTTTGGGACTTTTTATACTTAAATAATACCCTGTACCTCAGTGTGGTGTAGGGTATAAAAACGATTGGATCTAACGAGCCAAATTGGATGAAACATATATATGGGAGCTATAGCTAAATCTTTACCGATTTTCTTCAAATTCGGCAATGTTGGTTCATGAATCAAGAAACTCTACCATTCTAAATTTCAAAACGATTGGATGTAAAATATAGCTTCTATAGAACCAAAGGGCCAAATCGGACGAAACATATATATGGGAGCTATAGCTAAATCTTAACCGATTTTCTTCAAATTCGGCAGTGTTGGTTCATGGATCAATAAACTCTACCATTCTAAATTTCAAAACGATTGGATGTAAAATACAGCTTCTATAGAACTAAAGGGCCAAATCGGACGAAACATATATATGGGAGCTATAGCTAAATCTTAACCGATTTTCTCCAAATTCGGTAGTGTTGGTTCATGGATCAAGAAACTCTACCATTCTAAATTTCAAAATGATTGGATGTAAAATACAGCTTCTACAGGACTAAAGGGCCAAATCGGACGAAACATATATATGGGAGCTATAGCTAAATCTCAACCGATTTTCTTCAAATTCGGCAGTGTTGCTTCATGGATCAATAAACTCTACCATTCTAAATTTCAAAATGATTGGATGTAAAATACAGCTTCTACAGGACTAAAGAGCAAAATCGGACGAAACATATACATATATGGGAGCTATAGCTAAATCTTAACCGATTTTCTTCAAATTCGGCAGTGTTGGTTCATGGGTCAATAAACTCTACCATTCTAAATTTCAAAACGATTGGATGTAAAATACAGCTTCTATAGAACAAAAGGGCCAAATCGGACGAAACATATATATGGGAGCTATAGCTAAATCTTAACCGATTTTCTTCAAATTCGGTAGTGTTGGTTCATGGATCAAGAAACTCTACCATTCTAAATTTCAAAATGATTGGATGTAAAATACAGCTTCTACAGGACTAAAGGGCCAAATCGGACGAAACATATATATGGGAGCTATAGCTAAATCTTAACCGATTTTCTTCAAATTCGGTAGTGTTGGTTCATGGATCAAGAAACTCTACCATTCTAAATTTCAAAATGATTGGATGTAAAATACAGCTTCTACAGGACTAAAGAGCAACATCGGACGAAACATATATATGGGAGCTATAGCTAAATCTTAACCGATTTTCTTAAAATTCGGCAAATGTTGGTTCATGGATCAAGAAACTCTACCATTCTAAATTTCAAAACGATCTGATGTAAAATACAGCTTCTATAGGACTAAAGGGTCAAATCGGACGAAACATATATATGGGAGCTATAGCTAAATCTTAACCGATTTTCTTCAAATTGTCAATTCGAAATTAAAATCTGGGGAAAACTACCATTGCACTGACGGAGAGCCAAAACCAAAAAAAAATTTCCAATTTTTTTATAAAATATTGATGCCAAACAATGGAAAACTCTTCAATTCGTATGTTTTAAAATTTTCTTTTCCAATATAAGGAATAATTTAATTTGGTTTGAGACCATATGTTTCCGTTACATTCTGTCTACTTATTGCAAAATGTCATAGAAACAAATATAACAAAATTTAAGAGAGTTTCAATTGCTTGGTAGAATTGACAGCAGTTTCAATAGACACCACTCTATCATCTTCAGAGTTCAAAAGCAATACTGTTAGTCTTTAATTTAACTTTCAAGCTTATGTAATTTAAAGACATACATTATTGCTCGAAGATTGAAATAATTGCAGTTTAATTGTTTTTTTCATTTAAATTTTTCATTATTTGCAAGATCGTTTCGTGATCGTCGTTCTCTCTTTTATGGAAACATGACTCTGCTACATTTCATTCTAAAATATGGTTTCTATACGCTTATACGAGTTTTCCAAATCGCAATGAAGGTATATATGGGGGCTATTCTTAAATCTGAACGAATTTTCACCAATTTAAATAGACATCGCCCTTGGGAGAAAGAAGAAGTTTCTAGCAAATTTCGTAAATTTCGGATCCTATTTCCGACCGGTACTTTGATTACAAGAAGACATCTACAGACAAGCAGACGGGCATATCTAAACCGATTCAGAAAGAGAATCTAATTCGATCTGTATAATAAACAATGTATTTATATTTTCTCCTTTTGGGTGTTACATGGAAATGTACAAAGTCATAATACCCTGTACAATAGTGTGATCTAGGGTTTGAGGAGCAACGGGCATTAATAATTACCGTAAAAGCATTTTTATCTTAATCTAATGTTTGGTATATAACAAAATGGAAGGAAATGTATGGATCAATTAAAACTTTATATTTATATATTCAGCAATGGCTCAAAAAGAGTTAGTTATACTTTTTCACATACCTATATATTGTTGTAGGGAATTTAATTTTAAAAATTGTGATATTGTAATAAAAATTTATTCATGCAATTTATTTAGTTTTCTTCATATTTTTGAATAATACATCAGAAAAATATAATTAAATATTCGAAATTAGAATTTATTTATATTAAAATAAAAAATACTTTGCCGCAAGGACGTCCTATATCACCGTAGGCCATCATATGAGTATGCTTAATATTAAATAAACAAAATAAATCTAAATAAACGCTATATACTACGAAAAGGTCATAAATAAATATAAACAAAAAATAAATAATAGAAAATTTATTTATACAGTTGTACATATGCACATTTATATAATCATTGTTTACCCCTTCAGAGAAGGGTTGCAAATCTTTTCAATATCTTCAAATATAATTTAATTATAAATTCGAAAATATACTCGTATGTATTTGCAAAATGAATTGTAAACAAACATGCCAATTTCATCATCCCGGAAATTCCTTGTGACGCAGGTTCGGGGTGATGGTATACAAATGGATAAATATGGCACAACTTCAAATTCCAAATACAAATGGTTGTAGTTTGAATGGAAATGTGGGGTCTCAGGATACAAAAATTAAATTAGTACCCTTTAGGTTATTAAAAGAGGCATACAAGAGTATAAAGGACTAACTCCAATCCAAATAGTTAAATCAATGTGGCTAAAGCTAGCATCTTCGTGAAGATTGTGCACAAGAATGGAACAAAAATGGAGCGCATAGCCATTGGGTAATAGAACTCCTCTGAGCTCTATACACATTGTTTAAACTTTCCCCAATTTGTTTATCTCCTCCAAAAACTACGATTTTTCGAGGCCATCAAAATATGTAGGTATTTGTTTGTGAGATGATTTCATCGTTGCGAGTCAAATCTCTTTCCGCCGAGCCATTCTTTCAGGTTTGGAAACTAGTAATAATCACTCGGGGCTAAATCTGAAGAATACGCCGGATGATTAAGCACTTCGAAGCCATGGAGACTGCACATGTGTGCATCCTTGCATTGTCCTGGTGGAAAAGACATTTTTTTCTTGGCCAAATGCCTTCATTTATTTTTTCAAATCCTCATTAAATCGACTCAATAATTTAGCATAATATTTGTTTTACCCCATTGAAGGTAGTCAGGGACGTATCCAAGATTTTGGTTCGGGGGGGGGCCCAACCTTTTTTTACATAACGAAGATAAACAATTAAAAATTGCGTTTATTGTGTAGGGTAAGGGAAGTTAATTTCCTTAGTTTTTTATTCGAATTTTATTCCTAAATATATATATGTACTTAAGTACGAGATCATTAAATCTTTTAATAATAAAATACGTAAAGGTTAAAAATGTAATCTTCGATTTTTTTAAAGAAATATATCAATTATTTCATCGATTTTGACTTCATCTTTGTATATAGACATCAAAGCCAGATAAGATAGCCTTTCTCCCTCCAATCTGTTCCGGAGATAAGTTTTTATTCTTCTTAACGTCGAGAACAAAAATTAAAATAGCATCTAATGCATTTGATGGCTTATCATTCTTCTGCTTCCAATAATCAATCCATATACTTATTTCAGCTAATTTCTGGCTAGCACCAATCAAAAAATAGTGAAACATGCATTTTTCTTATTTTTAGTTGTTATTACTTTTACTGTTACCATTTTTTTTTGAGTGATTTTGAAAATTGTAAATAAAGGGTTTTCCAACACGAGGTGTTATTTTGGTATTCAAAGAAAAATTAAATTTTTTGGGATAAATGATCGGATGTTTATTTCGTAATAAAGAGGAAGGTATGCCGTTAATAATGAAAAACAACACAAGCCAAATGGCCACCACGACCACGCTTACAGGACCATATCCTTTTCATGAAATTTTCCATAACCAAATCGCAAATTGGCTGGCCTATGTCCTCGATAGCCTGACGAATTCTATCTTTGAGGTCTTGAATCGACGCTGGGCTGTTGGCGTAGACCATATCTTTCACGTGGCTCCAAAGGAAGAAGTCGCAAGGTGTTAAATCACAAGATCTCGGTGGCCAATTGTGATCACCACTTCGAGAGATAACACGGTCCGGAAACTTTTCCCGTAACAGAGCAATGGTTTCGTTGCTTGTGTGGCACGTAGCGCCGTCTTGTTGAAAATAAACGTTGTCCAGATCAATACCAGCCAACTCCGACCATAAAAAATCATTAATCTTCTCTCAATAACGCAATCCATTCACCGTAACTGTTGATCCAACCTCATTTTCGAAAAGGTAAGGTCCAATGACCCCGCCGGACCATAAACCGCACCAAACAGTCACACGTTGAGGATGGAGAGGCTTCTCAACAATAACTCTTGGGTTTTCCGAGCCCCAGAGCGACAATTTTTCTTGTTGACGTAGCCACCGAGGTGGAAATGGGCCTCATCAGTCAAGATGATTTTTCGATGATTTTCGATTTTTCGAATTTTTATAATTTCAATGCGTTGTTGAATCGTGTATCGTTCCATTGTTAGTAATGGCGTAGTTTCTACTTGGCAAATGTCAAAGAATAAAAGCTTCAAAAGTGACAGCTATCGAAATACCGGGTGATTCAAAATAACACCTCTTGTTGGAAACCCCTGTAGTTTATGCCAACGTTTAAAATATTTCGTGGTGGGGCCGGGCCCCCGGGCCCTCCCCCCTAGATAAGTCCCTGAAGGTAGTCAATGTGGATTATACCGCTTGCATCTCATCTCGTTGTTAGCTGACACATCAACCTTGACCTTATTTTACGATGATTCATCCCGAAAACCCACTGTTTTGACCGTTGTTTGGTCCCTGGTGTGTTTTGGTGGATCCACATTTCGTTCGAAAGCTTTTTCATACCCAAATGATGAAGCTTCATGGTTGAGAGTGAGCAATCGTGGCAGAAAACGTGCGGAATGCTTCTTCAATTCCAAATATCCATTTAAAATTTCATGTACCGGCTCGGTTGGGAAGCCTACGGCCTCAGACATGTTTCAGACACAACTCATTTTCCGATCACCAAATATCATTCCACGGATTTTATCGACCATTCCTGTCGTTATAATCTCTTTTTTGGGACACCTGAACCTTTAGCGTCATTTTGGGCTGGTACGCCCACAACGGAACTTAGTAAAGCACTTTATAACCATTCAAATTGATGAAGAATCCCCACAGCATTTAGCAACCATTTTTATACCCTGCACCACACTGTGGTACAGGGTATTATGTCTTAGCGCATTTGTGTGTAACGCCCAAAAAGAGAAGAAATAGAACCATAGTTTATTATACCGATCGACATAAAATCACATTTTGAGTCGCTTTAGCCATGTTCGTCTGACTGTCTGTCTGTCCATGTATTCTTGTGATCAAAGTGCAGTACCTATTTATGTTCCGATTATGATAAAATTTGGCACAATGCTCTTATTTGGCCCAAGCACGATCCATATATTGTATAAACTGTATTTTATATCTGATCCATTTTATAAACTGTATTTTATATCCGATCTGTACGAAATTCGGCAGAGAGAGTTTTCGTATTAAGTGAATGAACACTACCAAATTCTGAAATTTTCTTATTACATGTATGAACACTGCCAAATTCGGGGAAAATCGGTTCAGTTTTAAACATAGTCCCAATATATATGTTACTTCGGATTTGACAAGTAAGCGCTGTAGAAACCGTATTTTATATCCGATCAGTACGAAATTCGGCAGAGGGAGTTTTCTTATTACATGAGTGAAAGCTACCAAGTTAGGGGAAATTCAGTTCAGATTTAGATATAGGCCCCATATATATTTTTCACCCGATATGACATGTAAGCTCTGTAGAAACCGTATTTTATATCCCAAAAGTACGAAATTCGGCAGAGAGAGTTTTCTTATTACATATATGAACACTGCAAAATTCTTATCGCAATGCCCATTTTCGCATTGTTAGGGACCGCCCGACTTTCTGTCTTTCCTTACTGGTTTCGGTGATGGTTTTTTTGCGTAAAAAATAATCATGCGGTAGTCTGCTATAAATGGCTGTCAAACATAAACTAAATGACGCAACTTATTACAATATTGACATGAGTCAGCTGACAGATGAATATAGACAAGAGCAATGTCGCCCTTTCAGTTAAGAGGCAGGAAATTAGAAAAGTAACGAACTTCTTGAGCCATCCTCGTATGAGAACATTTAAATTATTGCTGCAGAAGTTATAAGAATGTTTTGTTCGAATGAATCTGTCCATATATATATATTTAACCGATCAGAAACTATATCATTAATTACATTTTTTAGCCACCGCATGTTTTTATACCCTCGCCAAAAGTTAACATGAAATTTTGTGCAGAGTAATGCTTTGTTTTTGGAGGGAGCTGAATTTTTAATTTTGGATCGAACAACCCTTTTTTCCATCCATATATGTAACTAATTAGCTATTGCATTTAGAAAATTTGTCTCAAAGTGCTTTCGATAGTTTTTCTTCATTCTTTTTAAGAAAATAAAAAAATCGCAAAAATATATTTTTTAATTAACACTTATTTTGAAATTTTTGTAAAAATCCATATTTTATTTGTGCTTTGAGGTCTATTAGTGGGATGGGGCCTGTTTATTTATCAAAATAAAGATAAACCTCAACAAATTTAGTTTCAACAATATATTTTAGCATAACTGGAGAACCATTTATTGTAATGGGTTCTTGAAAGCTATAAATAAACTTAAATTAAGTAGCCTTCAACAAATTTAGTTTCAACAATATATTTTAGCATAACTGGAGAACCATTTATTGTAATGGGTTCTGGAAAGCTATAAATAATCTTAAATTAAGTAGCCTTCAAAGATATCCTAAAAAATATTGCGAAAAAATCTATTTTTTTAGAAAAATTTTAATATTTTTGTATTAAAAACTCCGGAAATCATCGCAAAATTCGCAAAGACCATTCTGAAGAAAATGGATCGATAATTTCAAAAGTTGTAGCTAATTAAGAAGGTCTAAAAACATAGAATATTCAGTGTAGTAATTTGATGTTATGATTACTTATGTTATGTTAATAACATAATGTTATGTTACATTTGGTATTTTTTTGATAACTTGTGGGGTTTGTTGTTCTGCTCAAATATCTACAGCCTTTAATATCATGCATCCGTTTGTTTCTTTCAAAATGCTTTCATTTTATGCATCACCGATCAGACTTAACGATGAAAAAAAGTGATATTGCGCAAAATCTTTTAAGATATCTTTGAAACCGCTGGTGAGAAGAAATTTTATTAAAATAACTTAAAGGCTTCTTGATTAAGGATTATTTAAAGCTTTCCTAACCCAATTACGATAAATGGTTATCCACTTATGCTTAAATATATGGTTAATATTTCTTTTGAGCAAAAGCTATCGAAAATACTTTGGGAAAAATTTCCTAATAAATGTGTCCATATAGCTTTGGATGGAACATGTGACCAAAATGTCAATATTTAACATCCTTCAACTCAGACAGTCTTTAACCGATCTCGATGAAAATGTCCGTCATAACTACCATCTAATAGGACTAAACTTGGTGCAAGTTTCATCCCGATCAGAAGATATCGCTTTTAAAAATTGACTCAATTGACATGAAAGCCCTATATATAATATATATGGGAAATTCAACGATAAATCGACCAGTTCAAAAAATTCCGTTTTTGATTTTTCCATTTTTTTTATATTTTATAGTACAATTAAAGAACCTCTGCGTGGAATTTTTTGAAAATTTTTGACTAAATTACAAATCTGACAAATGTGAAGTTCATATTTTTTTGTGTTTATATATATGTTTTAATAATTAATGTATTTTTGCAATAGATCTCCAGAAGGTGACAAGCGAAGCCAGTCGAAATATCGAGAATAAATATTGAAATTTAAAGAACAAGGACCTAAAGACGAAAAATGAAAACCAAAATTAAAATTTTCCGGTAACTGTTCAGAATTTATCGATATTTAAGAAATCATTCAAATATCACTCTGTGTATCGGTGTTTTGGTCATAACTTCTTCAGTTATTGTCCGTTTTGAAAAATCTTTTTTTAATGTTTGTATTTTTCAAAACATAATATAAACATAATTATAAACAATTTTTGTATGTGCAATTTTTATGTTTTAAATTTTAAATTGTATTATTTAAACTGTTTCTACTCTCAGATTTTCTCAAATAGTTTATATTTTGACCTCTATAAATTCTCAAATATATAAGTCTTGGATGGAAGTGGACCTAATATTGTTTATATATTTTTGTAAAAAAATGTTTGCTGCAAACCACTGTGCTTGTGGCTTGAAGGCTTTGGAATAGATATTCCACGTCAAAGAACAAAATTAAGGAGATACTTCAGGAAGTATTTCTTGCAAAACACCCGACACCCCCGCTGATCCCCTTACCGTTGATAATTTCCCTAAAACAAAACGATATATTTAAAGTCGTAGAAATGGATGGATTTTTTGGATGATGTGACAAAAAGACAAATGACAAAAAGACTCCTTTTAAAAAATCACTCCAACGGTTTTGTATTATATCGTAGTTATATCGTATAACCAAAGCCTTCCGAAGCCGAAAATTAAAAAATATGTAAATATTTTTAGCCCCATTTACATATAAAGCTTATATGTTAGAGAATTTATAAAAGTTTAAAATGTAAAAAAATCGCGAAAATTGGAGACTACTAACAGTTAAATAAATAAAATTAAAATTTCATAATTTAGAAATCGAACACAAAATTGCTTTTTATATTTTTTCTGAAAAGTACGGAAAAATTCTAACATTCCAAAAAAAAAAACAAATCGAACCATAACTGGAGAAGTTATGTCCTGAAACCAGACACAATTAGTGATATTTGAACGATTTTTTAAATATCGATAACTCCTGAACGAGTTATGGGAACAATTTTAAAAATTCCACGAAGCCACGAAAAAAAAAGGAAGATTACATATGTACATATATTATTGATCGTCATAAAATTCTAAGATGATTTAGACGTTTCAGTCTGCTGATAGCACGTCACAGTCTGTAAAAGTTAGCAACATTTAGCAGAAACATATGGGTGTTTCCACAGAAAATGACCGCTTTCAGCTCAAAAATTAAATTATTATTTTTAAAACATTATGAAAAAACAAACGCGAACGCGTAAGAAAATTTCGTGAAAAAAAAAACAAAAATCGTATTGTAACGACCGTCTTAAAAAAATTTTTTGGTAACTAATTTTCTTTGGTTTGAAAATAAACCCATTCCTTAAACAAAACATATCAAAGAATTTAATCAGATTTTTTACTTGAAGCATCCTGTGTACAATTTTACAATACATGATGCTTGTTTCCGAAATTTGAAATTAGTACATTTATAAAGTAACGACCGTTACTTTTTTAATTGTCAACAAAATTATTGAAATTAATTTTTTTATGAATTCTTTCTCTCTCCTCATTGCATATTTGCTTAGGTTTGAATTTTATTTGAAAAATCTCCGAAAATCGGTAACGACCGTTACTTTGGAAATACCCATATCTTATAGTTGTGGGTTGTTATTAACCGTATCGATTAGTGTTTCCATAGCTTCTATAGAGGTCCGCTCCAAATGTTTTTCCTTCAGCCATAAAAATCTCATTTTCAGACCACACTTTGCTATACTGTCCATATAGAGGTCGCTCTTAAGTTGGGCTTAAGTTTTGTTTCAAATCTTATATCTACACAACAAAAATGTACTATATCGGTATGCGAGAACGTTTTGGCATAGTTGTCCAACAGAGGTCGCTCTTAAATATATTTAAAACTTTGTATTTTTCTTTTTTACAAGAATTCCGCACTACAAAAAAAGAGCGAAATCGATCCATGAATTAATATACCAGATTTTGATGTCGATTTGTCTGAAATTTTGCGATTTGAGTTTAACGGTGCTACTCTCGAATACATAACAATAATCATTCATGCGTTTTTACTATCACATTTCTTATCATTGAAATTTTAAATACCTATTCTGGAATTCCTGTGACAAAATGAAAGCTTTATAATTAAAAAATTTTGGCATTGCTGCCCAATGAAAAAAATACGTTATTAAAAGCTTTTGTGTATGAAGAAATCTACTGAAATTCAAAATTTTCCAATATGGCATGTTTTTTTATTATGACATAGAAAAAAAATCAAAAATTAATTGAAAATGAACAAATCATCCCCAAATTTGTTCAGGCAAACAAGTAAGAAAGTTTTAGTCGGGTAAACCGACTAAGGTATATCCTCACTTTGTGAGTAATGTAATATTGAATAATCACTGGGCTATAGGCATTATAAAAGCACTACACTGAACAAAATTTCAAATATTTTTATACACTGGTATTAATGGTATAAGCTGTTAGCTTTTGGTACAAAATGGTGCATTTGTGTGGGAGGTACCAAAAGGGGGGTGGCAATAACGCCCATTTTTCACTGGACTGTAGGCACTACAAAAGCATTACCATGTACAAAATTTCAAGTATTTTTATGTACTGCTATTAATGTTATAATCTGTTAACTTTTAGTGCAAAATGGTGCATTTGTGTGGGAGGTACCAAAAGGGGCGTGGCAATAACGCCCATTTTTCACTGGACTGTAGGCACTACAAAATCATTACACTGTACAAAATTGCAAGTATTTTTATACACTGGTATTAATGTTATAAGCTGCTAACTTTTGGTGCAAAATAGTGCATTTGTGTGGGAGGTACCAAAACGGGTGTGGCAATAACGCCTATTTTTCACTGGACTGTATGCACTACAAAAGCATTACACTGTACAAAATTTCAAGTATTTTTAAATACTGGTATTCATGTTATAAGCTGTAAACTTTTAGTACAAAATGATGTATTTGTGTGGGAGGTATCAAAAGGGGCGTGGCAACTTCACCCATTTTTCTCGAGTTGACAGCGACTAATAAACTAATACTATGTGTGGAATTTCAGAAGCTTCGAATAAGTATAATAGCAGTTATTAAAGAATCAATATTTCACAACATTTTAACCCTTTGTGGGGGAGGTACCAGAAGGAGTGGACCAATATGGCCCATCTTCGAACTTAGCCGGAGATAGAAAAAAATATTAGTACCAAATTTGAAGTCAATCGGTTACTCCTTTCGAGAGTTACCGTGCGCACCAGCCAGCAGACAGACAGACAGACAGACAGACAGACAGACGGACGGACATTGCTCATTCGACTTAAAATGACCCAAAACGGATATCCGCCAAACATACTTAGGGTCGTAGGTCACTCCTTCGATGTGTTACACTTTTTTCCGTAGCAAATGATATATACCCTCGTCACACTAAAGTGAGGGTATAAAAATATACAATAGCATGAAATATTGTGTTGGAAGATTTGAGCTCTTTCTGCACCCATGCTTAATTAATCTCCATCATGTATATCCCCACATTGCGTAATAATTTAACAAATAGAGATGTTTCTTTAAAGAATGAAAATCATAGCGCAGGGTCAGGTAAATTGTCTGAGATGCAAATATCCCGCATCCAGACTTCGCCTTTTTTCCTTTTCGATAACAACACTAACAAGAAAACGCTGAAAAAATAGTTTTCTGTACAAAAAATATGGCGGCCGGAAGTTGGACCCCAAGAAAATGCACCCCAAATTGAAAATGAAAGTGCGCCCCAAATTTGGGGCCTATTTTCGTTACAAAAACTGATTTAGGAAATTACACCCCAGTCAAGAAAACAGCATGAAATGACAATAAACCCCCAAAAAAACTAAGAAATGTTCTCTTCCTTAATCTGGAAGAGAAAATTTAATACATATACACAAACATATTTTCTAATTATAAATCTATTCCTGTGCGGTCGGCCCACGGCCTGCGGCCTTCGGCATCTGTTTAAGACTTTCTCCTATGGACAGGATCCAAAGTTGGCAACGTGGAGCAAATCTTTTATGCGTAGCCTCTCCTGTTTCTAAATTAATAGATGAAAATAAGCCCCAAAAAGCAGACAATAAATGAAAGTAAACCCCAAAAAGCAGTCAAAAAATGAAATTAAGCCCCAAATAAAATTGTTGTTGTTTGATATGTAATTTTTTGGGGCCCATATTCATAAAAATAGTGGGGTGTATTTTCCTGGGGCCCAATTTCATTCCGCCAAAAAATATATCTTATCATGCTTGGGGTTGTGACTGCAGTCACAACCCCAAGCATGCTATCTTTGAAAATTATAACAAAAAGAGCTTCCATTTGAAATCCAGAATAGCAAATTATTTTTACTATCACAAATGTTGTTACTATCACAAAAATTTTCTTGTCACTCGGTCGAGAATAGGGGTGTTATTTATACTGATATTCTGTACAAAGAAAATTCACCACATCAGTCTACGTTTCGATATAGTCCCCATATAGAGGTCGCTGTTAAATATCTTTGTTTAAGCCATAAATGCCACATTTTCTAAACAATTTGGCTTAAACTATGGTGTTTTCGTATTATTTTTCAAATAATTTGCTACAACAAACCCATATCGCTCCATGATTCTTCTCAAATTTAAAGATTTTTTCGGTTATAGAATTATATGCAATCCATGGTGGAGGGTATATAACATTCGGCCCGGCCGAACTTAATACCATTCTTGCTTGTTTTTATATGCTTTGGGATTTTAAATGAAGCAGTGCCTTTAACTTACCTCAGTAATTTTCATAGTCCTCTTGACGACTTTCTTGGTGATCTGGGTGATCTCCTCGACCTCGTCACCATCTTCATCGATAGTTTCGGTAACAGTTTGTTCCGGTGGCAATATCTCCATGGTCTCGTCGACCAATTCCTCCTTCTTGGAGGATGTATCGGTGGAGGGAGTGGTTTGCTCCTCCTCGGTAGCCATAACATCTTCCATTGCAGACATGTTGCTGGGAGATTTTTTTCTTCAAAAGTTGATTTTTTCAAAAACACCAAAACAAAACACAAACGGCAAAATGAAAAAACACGCACCAAATGGAACTTTTTTTCTTCTCGTTTTTGCTTAGATTTTTGTATATATGTATCTATATGTATTTTCAGGGGGGAGATGTACTCGTATATATTTTTAACCTTTGGGTAGATAAATATTTACTCGGCGGTTTTTGTTTTTTTTTTCTTCAACTTATGTTATGTTACGTTATTATGTATTTAAGACTCTACGAAAAGAAGGAGGAAGGGATAGAAATTAGAAAAAACACAGACACGCACACTTTCACAATTGGGGGGCAGCGGAAAAAAAACTACAAAAAAATAGAAATAAATAAAATTTGGAGAAAACATTAAGAAACGAGGAAAATCGGGGAAACTTTTTCTAGTTTGATTTGTTTTTCTTTTTGAAATTGAATTTTGAATGAATGAACTGGAACGCGAAATATTGAAGAAACCAACTGAGTATTTGTTCGCCTTGGTTTTTATTTATTTATTTTCTGGGGGGTTTTTCTTTCTAAGACAAATTATTAGCAAGTATTCTTGGTTTTTGTAGTGTATTTTTTCTTTTTTCTGTAGAGTAAAATTTTGAATTATGTAAACTTTTTTGTAGAACTATTTTTTATGGAAAATTGAGATGTTTTTTTGTTTTTATTTGTTTTTTTTAGAGGTTAAGTTGTGGTCAGCTATATTTTTTGTAGGTTTTTGTTTTCACTATATTATTTTAGAAATTTTCACTTTAGATAAATTTAATATTTCTGATGTTTTTGTTTTATTGTTGTTTATATATATAGTTTTGAAATTTTTTCGTTTTTACGCTTTTTGAACTGGTGTTAAAGAAACTCGCTTTTGTTGGACAACGACAATCACGACAACGATTGAATCGATCTTGACGATTATGATGTTGCAAAACAACAATCAAATAAACAATAAAATACAATTTTCCACACACACTCTGTGATTGCGAAAATAAAATCCACACAAACAAATTAAATTTCGGCACAACCACCAGCAAATGGAATTAAATTTTGTCACACTTCTTGGATTCACAAACACATAGACATCATAGAACCCACACGCACGCACATACACTGAGAGATGGCGAAAGTAATTCGGGGGGAAAATAGCTTTAATCCAAAACGGAAATTGAAATTTGCTTTCTCGTTTTTCCTCTCAATCGTCTAAACCATCAACAGATTTGTTAAAACATCAAATAATTCCATGAAAAATCCCGGCAAATTTTCATTTTATGTTTTGTGAAGAGTATTTGAAATTGTTTGCAATGTTTTGTTGTACTTTAATAAAATGTTTAAAACTTCAGAGTGACAATTTTTGAAAAATTGTTCGTCAATTTTCTCACATGTAAACGTAACGATTTGAAAAAACGTATTGAATATTTCAGTCAGGTTTTTCCTTTTTTTCTGTGTTGGACGAAACTGGCGGCGGCGCTGCGAGAATCTGAACAAAACGATTGAAATGTTCAAATAATTTGTACAAGATGTACAATTCAATCATATGCTGCACAAACACATATGGAAACACACACACGCGGGAAAACTCTAACACACGCTCAGCCTTTCCTGTCACACAGACACAGCACTCACTTGCTCAGGGATCTACAAAGAGAAGAGCTCCTCAGACGATCAACAATAGCCGACCGCAGTCAGAGAGAAAGTGAGAGGAGTCTCATGGACGAAGCGCACATAAAACCAAACGCAACAAAACGGACAGACAAACACCGCAAAGAGTGTGTATGTCCATACATATGAATATCGTACACTGCTCTCACAGGAAAAATTATCTCTGTCTCTCCAAAATTTCTACTCATCAGTGTGCTGCTCTCTTGCAACGCCAGCAGCGCATCAGCGATAATTTTAGTCAATCGATTCTATAATATTCTCCATAGGTTAGAAAGAGATAGACATCTCCAATTTAGTTTTCCACGCTTTTCCAAGAATTTTCTATAGAAAATTTCCTGATGTTGTGATGGGTGGAGGGTTCGCTAAAGCCGGGGGGTATTCACAAACTATGATGTCATTCTAAGTGAGTTTTCCCAAACACATAACACACTTTGTGAGAGCGAGAAAAACTCTGAGAGATTATGGCAAAGAGATTGAGATTTTTTTCTTTGATACTTTTGGAGTCTTAGGGCAATGGGGGGTTTTTAAATAAAAGGGAGAAACTGCGTTTTCTTTCAGAAATTTGTTTGTGAATAGCAATTTCGACTCTTAAATATTTATTCTTGTCGCTGTTGCGTTTTGTTTAATAGTTTTCCGCATTCAATAAAATAAAAACAGATCCGAACAGACAGCAAATTATATTATATGTCTACAAGAGTTTTTCATTAATCGGTCGGTTTTCTGTAATTTGGGGGGCATAACTTTGTTTTGTAGTATACAGGGTGAAAAATATTTCTTTGAAATGAAGACGAATTGGAGAGAAAAAATGCAGGTTCTACCACAGTATAACTTTCTTTTTTGTGGTGGAGCATTCATTGTCTCGATCCAGTCCATTTATGCGGAACTTGCAATTTTTATCTAACATTTTGCTCATCACTGCTCCTCACGTTGATGTGATTTTTACGACCAGAATAATAAAGTTTACTATAACCGCCTTATTTCAACAGATCTCCATATAAAAGTGTCATAAAGTAGAAGTCATTGAAACTGGGGAAGTTTTTGGGTATTATTTTCAACCCAAATTTGCCCTTTTAGAAATGCACGTAAATCTTCCCTCATAACTTTATAATCAACAGATCACAGCTATTTTATAATCTGTAAGTTATTTAGAGATGGAAAATATTTGTATTTGTTAGATGTCTGGCGGAGATAACTACATGATACCCAACACTATCCTATCGCAGCAGAATAAGACGAAATATTGTCAAGTTTTATCCATGTTGTTGTCCGAAAGTTAATGATCGATCCAAAAAATTGTATTTTATGGCGCTTAGATTAAAAATCGGGCTATACATAGGCTATATCAGGACTTCTCACAAAGTTTTGTCTCACGGCCCACTTCCGAGATCTTGAAAGCTCCGTGCACCCCCGATAACCAACAATTTTAAAAATAACACTGTGCTAGTCCAAAAATGTAACAGAAAGGAGACCCTATAGATAGACCTATTTCGGGCATGCTGAATCCAGTGGCACTAGCCGTTTTTCTTTGTTAGCTCTTGTTTTCACGATATTCGACCACAAAGTTTGTTGGGAAATCAGAGAAGTGACTTATCTCTTTGGTTATTTTGAAGTGGAAGACTTCGGAATATACGCTTCAGTCCAAAGATCGAAATAAAGGGAATATTTGGACAATTATTTTTCTCAAAACAGTCGTCCACGCTTCTCACCTCCTTACCCCTGAAAAAGTGCAATGAAATCTTATCATATGTTAAAAATCATACATATCGTCGACATTTTTAGTACGCATCGTTGAGAAAAATATTCCTCGCGAAGAAATACTATAAGTCCTTTCTCAACTTTTTTATGAGAATTAAGCAAATTTCGAGTTATTACATAATTTTCTGCTCATAGCAGAAAATATTTAAAAAATAAAATTTTTTGACTTAAATTTTTGTAAATTATTATTTTTTCGTTAGTGTTAATGGAAATTTCAAAGGTAACCAACAAAACCTGCCAAATTGTGAAACCTGTTAATTTTTCATAAATATGTTGAAAGGAAACTCATAGTAATTTTTCGCGAGGAACATTTTTCTCAAAGACACAAACTAAAAATTTCGACGATTTGTATGACATTTGACCCATGGTAAGATTTGATTGCACATTTTCGGGGGTAAAGTGGTGAGAAGCGTGGTTGACTATTTTGAGAGAAATAATACTCGAAGGGTTCCCTTTATTTCGTTCTTTGGACTGAAGCGCGTTTTCGGAAGTCTTACATTTCAAAATCACCTCCGATATAACCTCTCTGATTTTTTTGCAAACTTTGTGGTCGAATATCGCAAAAACAAGAGCTAACCTAGAAACACGGTTAGCTCCATTGGATTCAGCAAGGTCGAAATAGGTATATCCATAGGGTCTCCTTTCTGTTACATTTTTAAAGTGTCCATTTCGAGCACAGTGTAATCAATAAAACTATACAACAAAAAAATGTGTTTTTAAATTCCAATTTTCATGGAAGATACCATTAGTATTTTGACATGGAAGATACCTTTAGTATTTTTGAAGTAAACGACCGAAAGGGCCTTGATTGCCTTTCGTTTAAAAAAAATTAAGAGGACAACAAATGTTGGAAATATCACTTTCACGTAGAAGTAGTAGTTTAGTAACTGTCGTTAAAACGATTAGAAAGAATATTTTTTGCTGACGCGAAAAAACCTATGAAAAATATAAGCTAAGTATCCCAACGAAGAAAAGAATCGCTATTTGAAAAAATCTATGGATAAATGTATAAATGATGACCCATATTGTAAAAGTAGGAACATTTAAAAAAGGCATTATTAAAATTTTTATTTTGGTGATTTTGTTTGTCGGAAATTCAATATGGGTCGTTTTGACCCTCAAACAGCAAATGTAAACTTTCCAACTTTGGAACGATTTTTTTTTATAAAAATGGTCGGAATTTCTTGAAACTTCATTAGAGAACTACAAATTCAGTGTTTAATTGAATACAAGCAGATGAAAGATTAGAAACGTTTTTGTGTACCTCATATTATCTGTTTTTCAAGAATACCCGCCTGAACGGTGGGTTTACATTTGTAAACCCATATATGACTTCAGATACGTATAAAATAGCACCTCATTTAGAATTTTTAAGAAAATTCAAGGTTTATTCAATATTTAATTAGAAATTAATTGTATTTTTTTATGCATATTCGTAATTTATACATAGGTATATATCTTTGTTCTTTATGTATTGGTTTACAAATGTAAACCAGTCCGCCGGAATAGCCTTTTTTTGACAGATCACGTGTAGACGTGTCATGTTATTTTTGTTAAGTATTGTTTGGCATTTCATCATGCAAAGAGTTACGTCTGAACAACGTTTAAAAATTATTCAGTTTTATTATCAAAATAGTCGTTCGCCAATTGCGCTAAGTCCATTTTTTTAAATCCAAAAAAAAACAACCACGACCTTGACACCCATGATCAATATTTTAGCTCTCGTTAAGAGCTATCTTTTTGCCATTGACCGATTCCCGATCCGACGAACCGGAATCATCGGTCCATATTTCTTCAAAAATGATGCCGGTCAGAACATGACCGTCAATGGCGACCGTTATCGTGCCATGATAACCGACTATTTGATGCCTGAAATTGATGCTCGTGATCTCGGCGACATTTGGTTTCAACATGACGGCGCCATTTCACACACATCGTATCAATCAATGGATTTCTTGAGAGAACACTTCGGTGAGCAGATAATTTAACGTTTTGGGCCGGTCGATTGGCCACCAAGATCACACCGTTAGACTTTTTCCTGTGGAGATATATAAAGTCTAAAGTTTATGTGGACAATCCCGCTTCGATGCAGGCCTTGGAGCAAAACATCACGCGTGTCATTCGCCAGTTACCAGTCGAAATGCTCGAACTAGTCATCGAAAATTGGACTCAACGGATGGACCATCTGAGACGTAGCCGCGGCCAACAGTTGATAGACATAATCTTCAACAAATAAATGCCCAAGAATGTTCTTTCAAATGATAATAAACATTCCCCATTCAATTTGAATGTTTTTTTCTTCAAAAAAATAAGGAACACCGAAATGGATCACCTTATATAAGACCGATAGGGCCTTAAATCCCCTTTAATTTAAAGAAAATTATGAGGGCACCAATGTTGGGAATATCTCTTTTATATAGAAATAGTGGTTTAGTAACTGTCGTTAAAAATATTAGAAAACAATAGTTTTTTAAAAAATCGTTTTTTGCTCACGCGAAATAGCCATGAAAAATATAAAAAACGTAAAAAATGTGTTCCAGTTTTTGAAAGCTACCATCATAAGGAAGAAAACAATGCCTATTCGAATCGATGGATAAAAGTATAAATTATGACCCATATTGTAAATGTAAGGAAAATTAAAAAAATCATTTTTCATATTTTTTATTTTGGTTATTTTGTTTAGGAGGGCACAAAAGGGGCGTGGAAATAACGCCCATTTTTATCCCCTCAGCTTAGAGAAGAGAGTATATATCATTTGCTACGAGCCAAAAGTGTAACACATCGAACGAGTGACCTAATGCCCCAAATATGTTTGGCGAAAAATTAAATTTGGGTAATTTTAATCCTCAAACAGCTGACATACAAGAAGATGAAAAAGTAGAAGCGTTTTTGTGTACCTCATATCAGCTCTTTTTTAAGAAAGCGCACCTAAGAGTAAACCGTGGGTTTACATTTGTAAACCCATATATAATGACTTCAGATACCTATAAAGTAGCACCTCATTTTGAATTTTGAAAAAAATTCAAGTTTTGATCAACATTTAATTAGAAATTAATTTTAATTTCTATTTTACGCATCGTTCTTTATGTTTTGGTTTACAAATGTAAACTAGTCCGCCGGAATAGGCGGAACAGAACAGTCGGATGTTGTCATTTGACCAGTGTCCATCCGTCCGTCCGGATGTCTGTGTGTCTGTCTGCTGGCTGGTGCGCACGATAACTCTCGAAAGGATTGACCGATTGTCTTCAAATTTGGTATGCGGTAATATTTTACTTCATATCCGGCTAAGTTCGAGGATGGACCATATTGGTTACCTCATTCTAGTAACTCCACCACAAAGCGTTAACATTTAGTGAATATTGATTCTTTAATAAAAAAGCCACACTTTAGTGATTTTTTTGTGACGACACAGTTAAACCTTTTCATTAAAACCGATGGTATTACATCGTGCGACTAAATTAAACAAAAATTATTGGTCATGAAAATCTCTACATAATTCTGAATTATAAACGAGCAAAATTTGAATTAAAATAGTTCTACAAAACAAACTAATCAACGTAGAATGCTAAAATTTGGATATGAATAACTGAACAGTAAGTTCCACAAAATATATTTTTTTCAACATTTTTTAACGTGGTGTAGACGGAATGGTTTTTCGAAATTAATATTTTTAAATTTTTGGGAACACTTTGAAGTAAAAAGATGTTTTTATAACCAACACCATACTGTGGTACAGGGTATTATATCTTTGTGCATTTGTTCGTAACACCCAAAAGGAGAAGAAATATACCCATCGTTTATTATAACGATCGATTTAGAATCACTTTCTCAGTTGATTTAGCTATATCCGTCTGTCTGTCTGTCTGTCTGTCTGTCTGTCCGTCTGTCTGTCTGTGCATGTATTCTTGTAATCAAAGTACAGGTCGCAATTATGGTCCGAACTCGACGAAACTTTACACATATCTTTTTTTGCCCAAGGACAATCCCTATTGAATTCGGTTTAAATCGGTTCAGATTTAGATATATCCCCCATATACACGTTGCCCCCGATTTGACATGTAAGCGCTGTAAAAATTTTATTTTATATCCGATCAGTGCGAAATTCGGCAAAGAGGTTTCTTTTTACATGAAGGAATACTGCCAATTTCGGCTCAGATATAGATATAGCCCCCATATATATGTTACCACCGATTTGACATGTAAGCGCTGTAGAGACTGTATTTTATATCCGATCAGTACGAAATTCGACAGAAAGAGGTTTTTTACATGAATGAGTATTCTGGGAAAATCGGTTCAGATTTATATATAACCTCCATATATATGTTCCACCTAATTTGGTATCAAAGCGCTATAGAAGCTGTACTTTACTTCCGATCATTCACATTTTCCAGAAAGATGTTTCTCAATTTAGGAGCGAATATTGCTTAATTTAGCGATTATCGGTTCAGAATTAGATAATATGTTCCTACCTACTTACCAACTATTCCAAATTATTATCGCAATTACCTTTATCGCATTGTTAGGGAGGTGTAAAACTATAAAATTTAAAGAAAATACTAAATGAAATTACGAGGCGAAACTACTCGCGCAAAAAAAAAACTACTCTGACAGGCTATATCATCCAATTAGGCAATAGAAAAAAATAATAAACAAAAAAAAAATCAAAAATCATGAAGCTGAGCATATTCAAAGAGCTTATATTTATATGTATGCAACGAAAAACTGAAAGTTCTAAGCGATACCGGTAGATGGTTGTAAATGCGTGCCACTCTCACAAGAAATTACCTATCTAAGGTAGCAGTTAACCTCGGCATAACAATTTGGGTATTTCTCGTTGATCTGCCAAAGCTAAAAAGATCCAACATAAATCGCGGCGTTTGCAACTTATGCACTTTATAGAAGTGCAACAAAATTCGTATTTTGATGTAGTTAGAAAATGAGCACCCAAGAAAATCGGTTACATATTGGGAAATGTATAAACATATCGCAAAACTCGTTGAAATAATAATCTTACCTTCCGCATAACATAACCTACACAACCAGAAAATACCTCAAGACCATACAAAAAAATAGGCATTATCAGAGCATGAACAACACGAATCTTAACACTACGAGGAAGTACCAAATCCAGGTTGTATAACTTTCGTAAAATAAAGTTAACTCTGGAAATGATTGAATTAACATGCACATCAAAAGACAAATCATTGTCAAGCATTACACCAAGACACTTAAAATTGCTTACAACTTCTATAGCTGTGCTACAGATTGAAACAGATAAAGCACCTGCTGGTATATTGCCAAAAAACATAGCTTTGGTCTTAGAGGCATTTATCGATAAGCCATTATCCCTCATCCAACTGACTAACAAATTAATAGTCAAGTCAATTGTATTCTGCAGTACATCTAAAAACAAAAATCGCCGTTAAATAAGATCTGTAGATCATCTGCAAACGCATATACGAGGCTATTTCTGCTAACAACACGATTAAACAAGTCATTAATATACATAATAAACAACAAGGGACCCAAAACTGAGCCCTGTGGAACACCACTACTCACAGGGAGGACACTAGACGAATAATCCTTACTACATATATACTGCTTTCTACCAGACAAATAAGAATACATCAATTTACAGGCCGTGGTGGAAAAATTAAAATGGGAATGAAGCTTTTCAACTAAAATGTTATAATTAATTCGGTTAAATGCCTTTTCGAGATCGAGTGACAATAGTACACAACATCCGCCCTCACTTACTCTTCTCCTAACATTATCCGTTAACCCAAGAAGAAGAGAAGTGGTGCTCCGATTACACCTGAAACCAGACTGACTGTCATGCAAAAGTAACATACTATCTAAATACCTGATCATCTGGAACTTAATTATATGCTCAGCCATTTTAGACAAAATTGGCATAATGGAAATTGGCCTTAGGTCGATACTCTCTTTATTCAAACGTTAAGGGACTTTTAAATTATTGAAAGAGCGAACATTGTTGTGGTCACTGCTACATTGACCACAGTCTGAGAATTGACCTAATTCACAATATTAGATATGTACATACATTTCTTCATTATTAGCTCTAAAGGAACATTTAAATGCGGTGAAATAATACACTGACCACAATGTGCATATATTTGTCGCGTATAATACCTCATAGTTACAAAGTTTAAAATTTTGCATCTTTTATGAAGCTTCTGAAACGCACAAAACAATACTCAAGTTTTTGATACCGCTCGAACTGACCACTGACAAAAAAATGAGTACATGAGTAGCCAGTGGTTTATAAAACACTCTTGTTTTTGTTTTGGAAATTTATGAAAACAAATTATGTGAAATGTGAATTAAAAACGCAAATAAGGCATTACATTTTTTTTTGTTTTTTTACAATACACCAACAGTTTTCCAAACATATTGTATGTGATATATTTGCAAAGCTATGAATAATGTGGAAATTGAACAATTTTTGTCGCTCTCCCGAAAACTTGTGTTTTTTTATAAGCCGCTTTTTAATATAAGCCCTCGATATGATAAAATATATATAATAATTAACATATTACGTTTCATTACAGAAAACACCGTTTACATTAATATAAGGTATATTCAATATTTTACATTACTTTTTTTGTTTACATACATTGCATCCATAAAGCTCTACATTAATTAATGGTATTAAGAAGTTCCTTTCAGTGTACCAAAGAGTGAATGAAAATGTTATGTTAATTGTAAGTATGTTATATGTACATACCTACATACATACCTGAATTATGTTCGAGTAATGCAAAATCACAAACTGCATAATGGATTATATCTTGAAATAATAATCTTGACTTCTTCACATTGTTGACATTCCTTTGTTAATTAGTATTTTCCATTAGGTGGACAAATTAGTAAGTTATCTACTAATTTTGTAAAACCCTTCAATATCTGTAATCCCTCAATTAATCGTGTTGCTGCCATGTGGGTGTGCCAGGCACCCGGTATTTCATAATTTATAAAATATATGAGAGACAAGTGCGCTTCACGCTTTAAACTATATACATATGTACGCACAGGCAAATGTACGAAAATCCATTCGAGACACTACAACGACAACAAAGACAAGGGGAAAACACACACATATACAAATGTATATGCACCATACATTTACACACACACACGAGTATTGTACAGAGATTAAATACAATGAATGTTTGGCTACAGACCAAGCAATAATAATATTATTATTATGAAGAAGAAGAGCAACATCGGCAGAGTAGTGTCCCACACGACAGACAGATGGACAGACGGAACAGACAACAAACGGGGTATGGGCACGCACAAGGCATGAATATTCTAAAATTAATTTTTATTTTTTCATTTCATTTTTCCGTTCTATATGATTTCTCTCCCTCTATCTATCTCTTGTGTTGTTCGGCAGAGCCATCTAGGAAAATAATGAAATTAAAACGAAACCTACACTCACGTACACAGAGAGATTCAACTAACGACGAACGACGGCAGCAACTACACTAATGCCGAAAATTATTGCTACTGAAACATAGTGTTCCAAATCCTTGTATTATAAAGATTTGCTAGAAAATGTGACTTATGAAGTGTTAGATGAAACAATCATAATCGACACAAATATTGAATTTTTATAATTTGGCAATGTTCGTTCCTTGAATGAGATGCTCCTCCCTGTCAAATTTCACATGATCGGCTGTAAAACAAAGTCTCTACTGCGCTTAGCCAAAGTCAGTCAATTACGAAGATGTGCCGTCGCATAACGAGTAGCTGAGAGAGTATGGCTTTTCTCGTATTTTCAGATCAATTTTCCCGATTATCACGATTAGAAAATTAATATCAATCGATACGTGCAAAAAAAGTTCAAGAAAAGACAGTGGAAAACTATTTTTTTTGCGTTTGAAAAATCTTTTCTATTCATTCGTAACTCGAGAAAATGTAACCAAACATGCGATGGCACATCTTCTATATTCATTGACTTTGCGCTTGGCTTCTCTAGAAATCGTAAACCGAAACAAATTTGGGTTTGAAAACGGATTTCATTTTTTACGTTTCTGAATCGTAAACGGAAAAAAATTTCGGTTTGAAAACTAACAAAAAATCTGAAGTGAAATTTATATTTGAAGTAATTTAACCTCCAGAACCTCGAAAAATCTACTCAAAATTAAGAATGATTATCGCTTTTATTCACAATTTCATAATTTATTTGTGTGATTGGTACTAGAAGGTGCGAGGCAACAACGCCCACTTTGTACTGGACTGTCGGTAGTATTAAAACATTTCACTACAAAAAATGTCAAGTATTTGTAGCGCTGGTATTAATGTTATAAGAAGTGAAAACGATTACAATGTATGACATTTTAGAGGATACCCATGAATAGTATAGAAGTTATAAGAGCTTTAACATGTCACAAAATGTTAACCATTTGTGGGGGAGGTACCACAAAGAGTAGACCGACATGGATGTCCATCAAACATAAACTGGGTTTGAATAAAATATTGTAACGTACGAAATTTTAAGTCAATCGGTCACTCCCTTTTCGAGTTATAGTAAGCACCATTCATGTTATTTTAACCCATGGAAGAAACATGCTGAAATTTGTACATTTTGTGTTAAAATATGTGGGTAATTTTTAAAAATAAAACGAAAAAAAATGTAAGATATGCTTTTCAGAATAATCAAGAATTAAGGCTATTTTCGTCCTTTTGATGTCCTTAGTAGGCAAAAACAAGTAAGAAAGTTTCAGTCGGGTAAACCGACTAAGGTATATCCTCACTTTGTGAGTAATGTAATATTGAATATTACAGGAATTATTCTGTCAATTTGTGTGGGAGGTACCAGAAGGGGTTTATCAAATACACCTTTTTTTTGCTGAACATTAGATACTTTAAATTCATTGCACTGACTTCTAAGAATTTATGTGCACTCGTATAAACGTTATGAGACATTAAATTGTGGTATGATTTGGGCATTTTGTGTGGGAGGTACAAAGAGGGGCGTGGCAATAACGCCCATTTTTCACAGGGCTATAGACACTATAAAAACATTACACTGTACAAAATTTCAAGTATTTTTATACACTGGTTTTAATGTTATAAGCTGTTAACTTTTGGTGCAAAAAGGTACCTTTGTGTGGGAGGTACCAAAAGGGGCGTGACAACAACACCCATTTTCCCTGGACTGTAGGCAATATAAAAGCATAATAATGTACAAAATTTCAAGTATTTTTATACACTGTTATTAATGTTATAAGCTGTTAAATTTTGGTGCAAAATGGTGCATATGTGTGGGAGGTACCAAAAGGGACGTGGCGAATTCGCCCATTTTTCTCGAGTTGATAACGACTAATAAGCTAATACTGTGTGTGGAATTTCAAAAGATTCGAATAAGTAGTATAGCAGTTATTAAAGAATCAATATTTCACAACATTTTAACCCTTTGTGGGGGAGGTACTAGAAGGAGTGGACCAATATGGCCCATCTTCGAACTTAGCCGGAGATAGAAAAAAATATTACCACATACCAAATTTGAGGTCAATCGGTTACTCCTTTCGAAAGTTATCTGTCGCCAGCCAGCAGACAGACAGACAGACAGACGGACGGACATTGCTCATTCGACTTAAAATGACCCAAAACGGATTTCCTCCGAACATACTTGGGGTCTTAGGTCACTCCTTCGACGTGTTACACTTTTTTCCGTAGCAAATGATATATACCCTCGTCACACTAAAGTAAGGGTATAATTAATTACTTAATTTATAATTATACCCTACACCACACTGTGGTACAGGGTATTATAACTTTGTGCATTTCTTGTCTGTGCATGTATTCTTGTATTCAAAGTACAGGTCGCAATTATGGGCCGATTTCGACGAAACTTTACACATATACTTTTTTTGGCCCAACGACGAATTTGGTTAAAATCGGTTCAGATTTAGACATAGCCCCCATATATATGTTACCCCCATTTGACATGTAAGCGCTGTAAGAACTTTATTTTATTTCCGATCAGTATGAAATTCGGCAGAAAGAGGTTTCTTATTATATGAATGATCACTGTCAAATTTGGAAGAAATCGGTTCAGATTTAGATATAGTCCCCATATATACGTTACCCCCCATTTGACATGTAAGCGCTGTAAAAATTTTATTTTATATCCGATCAATGCGAAATTCGGCAGAAAGAAGTTTCTTATTATATGAATGAAAACTTTTAAATTTGGAAGAAATCGTTTCAGATTTAGATATAGCCCCCATATATATGTTACCCCCGATTTGACATGTAAGCGCTGTAGAAACTGTGTTTTATATCCATTCAGTGCGAAATTCGGCAGAAAGAAGTTTCTTATTATTCGAAGGAATACTGCTAAATTCGGAGAATATCGGTTGCAGATTTAGATATAGCCCCCATATATATATCTTACCCCCGATTTGACATGTAAGCGCTGTAGATACTGTATTTTATATCCGATCATTACGAAATTCGACAGAAAGAGGTCTTCTTACATGAATGAGTATTCAGGGAAAATCGGTTCAGATTTACATATATCACATCCATATACATGTTCCTCCAGATTTGGTATCAAAGCGCTATAGAAGTTGTACTTTACTTCCGATCATTAAAAATTTCCAGAAAGATGTTTCTCAATTTAGGAACGAATATTGCTTAATTTAGCGATTATTGGTTCAGAATTAGATAATATGTTCCTACCCATATACCAATTATTCCAAATTATTATCGCAATGACCCTTATCGCATTGTTAGGGAGGTGTAGGTTATATAGTCGGCCCGCCCGACTTTCTGCCTTTCCTTACTGGTTCTTAAAGAGGATGTTAAATTCTTTCAAACGGTACTTTTATCATTCAAATCTGATATTCCATTCAAAAGTTATGATGACTTCAAGGGCAAAATTTGGAAAAAAAAAATTCGTAGGTGGCCAACTTGGGCAACCTATAAAATCTAAACCGTTATGAATGTGGACAATCGAACTATTGAAATATAGATTCTTTAATAACTTATATACTACTTATTGGAATCTTCTGAAATTTCACACATAGTACGAGTATTAGTTTATTAGTCGATATTACCTCGAGAATAATGGGCACAGATGCCACGCCCTTTTGGTACATCCCACACAATTGAATTATTTTGCACCAAAATTTAACAGCTTATAGCTTTAATATAAATCAAGGAGAATATCCTAGTGACAAATTAATTAATTATTAAATATATTGTAAATAACTTTATTTCGTCATTATTAGGAAAAGTAATACATTTTAAGTCATATTTGTTGCATTGAATGTGGAATAAACTTTGCAGAACCCACTAACCTGCTAAGATAGTATCTGAATAGTCTTTGGTTATAATTTATTGACTTGAAATAAAATGATGAAATTTCAAGAACGAACTCTAGTTTACTTTTCTTGAGTTTCATGTCGATAAAATAATAAAACTATGAAAAATGTGAATCTTTCGATTTTTAAAGAGATTTTAATTACAAATTTATTCGAAATTTCTAAAAACAAGTAAGAAAGTTTCAGTCGGCTAAACCGACAAAGGCATACCCTCACTTTGTGAGTAATGCTATATAGAATATTATACGAATTATTCTGTCAATTTGTGTGGGAGATTCGAACTTAGCGGGAGATAGAAAAAATGTTTACCACATACCAAATTTGAAGCCAATCGGTTACTCCTTTCGAGAGTTATCGTGCGCACCAGCCAGCAGACAGAGAGAGAGAGAGAGAGACGGATATCCGCCGAACATACTCAGGGTCTTAGGTCACTCCTTCGATGTGTGGGGGTATAAAAATCGATTTTTTCGCAATATATTGGAAGATATCTTTGAAACTGCTGATGGGATGAAAACGTGGTATAGAAGAAGTTAACGGCTACTTAATTTAGGATTATTTAAAGCTTTCATGAATCAGTTCGGATAAATTATATATTTTCATATATAAGTATAAACTAGTTCCATCCCACTTATACACCACAAAGCTTTTAGAAAATGCCTAAGCTTTCGCTTCATAAAAAAAATTGGTTTTAGACCAAAATAAAAATCTGAACAAGATTTAATATAGCAAAAAAATTAACAAAAAAATATTTTTGTGAATTTTTTATACTTC
This sequence comes from Eudasyphora cyanicolor, assembly GCA_963930755.1. Lineage (NCBI taxonomy): Eukaryota > Metazoa > Arthropoda > Insecta > Diptera > Muscidae > Eudasyphora > Eudasyphora cyanicolor. The sequence goes on along the minus strand of OZ005734.1, from coordinate 275,374,751 downwards.
AGACTTTGGCTAAAATGGCTAAAGGTACAGAAGGTAATTAATTGTATGGATGGAAAAAGGGGCCGTTTAAAAAATTTTAAATGTCAATGTCATTTGTTGAGTTTCTCACTCACGTTAAGCTAGTGCCAGGAACAAGCACGAATTTACAATTACTTTAAATATTTTTATATGTTAAAACAATTTACTTTCAAGCTAGAAGCTGTTTTTTTTTGTAATTAAACTAATACGATATAGTTTTAAGAAATTGCACCATTATTTATTTTTAATTTAATATATTGAGTCATAAAATACTCAAAAGATAGGTGTCATAACTATTTAATATCCCAGCAAAAAAAGAGCATCCAAGGAAGCAATAAAAATCCCCAACCTATGATCCGGAAGTTGTTCTAATTTGGATTTTCACCAATGAATTTAACAAGGGGTTGTCGCGCCGGGGAAGTACTTCTTTGTCACCACTTTTGCACAACTCCTTTTAAAGCACTGTAAGATTTGCTTTTTTGGCGTTGTATTTATTTGATGAATACATGTCGTTCTTATTAACATCTTTGGGTCCAGAGATCTCTTATTTTAAAGGTATATAAATGTTGACATAGGGAAGGGAACGTATAAATAATATACTATTGGTCAAAGAGATCAACTGTATGGTGTAGCTGGCTCTTGAAAAGTGTGACCGAATGACCCCATAGTACACTATGGGGTCATTCGTAACATTTTCGCAAATGACCAACATTCTCACTAATAAAAAGGGATTTTTATTTTACACTGTAATACATAGCACATTTGTGCGGCGATATGTATTTTCCGTAGCCCCGGTTCAAAGAGTAGTAAAGTACCACAGTGTGGTACAGTAAGTATGGTATGGTATATTTAATTACCATAATTTCTTTTAAAATTATTTAATTATAACCTACACCACAATGTGCTACAATTTATTATAATTTTATGCATTTGTTTCTAACACCCAAAATCAGAAGAGATATATAGAACCATCGTGTATTATACCGATCGACTTAGAATCACTTTCTGAACCGATTTAGCTATGTCAGTCTGTGCATGGATTCTTGTAATCAATGTGCAGGTCACAAATATAGTCCCATCTCAAAGAAATTTTGCACATTTCTTTATTTTGGGACAAGACAATGCGTATTAAAATTGAAAGACAATCCGTATTTAGATATAGGGACTGTTTGTGTTACTTATTTTCTTTCGGCTAAGGCGAACGAACAAAAATCTCTCAACTATTTGAACCAGATATCTTAATATATATGAATGTACTTCGATTTAGCTTATACCCTCTATAGAAGATATAAATTCCTTTCGATATTCATGAAATTTGGTAAGGAGTATCTTATTTTAACAGTTAATATCTGTGTGAACAATATCGGTTCAAATTTACATATAGCCCCAGATACTCGCATGGATGTGTTCCTTCCGATTTAGCATCTAAACTCCATAGAAGTCATATTTTAGTCAAATGTACTAAATTTTGCACAAAGGATTTTTTAATCAGAGAATAAACGGTCACTAGCAAGGTTGGAAAAATGTATTTTCGTGTTTTACTTCAGATCATTATTAAATTTGGCAGAGATTAGTTTATAGAATCATGAACACTGCGAAATTTGATAAAAAAAAAATAGATACCATTCAGATAAAGGCCAAATTTAAATACAGACCCCTTATAGAATTTTGCATCTAAAATAGCTGTCAAACACGATTGACAAAAATCAATACAGCAACAAGAGAACTACTTCAAAGGCTAAATAGATGAATACAGTACGTTCTGTTTAATACAATGTGGGTTACGCCTTTTGTTACATCTTTTTTTTCTTCAATAAAATCTTGATTTTTGGACGAAAAACGAATTTTCATTTGAGGGTTACGCTCTTGGGCATTTCTGGTGACGATATATCAACATTTGTGGAAAGTATAAAGTGTTATTAATAAATTTTTATCGCAATCCAATGTACTACAATTCCACAATTTAACATATTTCGAAGAAAATCAGCATACTTTGAAATGACTATGTTATTTTAATTGACTATGAAAAAGTCGACTTTTAGGTCCGATTAATCGACCTAGTGGACTGAAACTAAATTTGGTTGATGAAAAAGTCGAAAGTCGACTAGCTTTCAGAACCATTCACTAATTCTGATATACCCGCCATATAAATATATATTTCTTCCCTTTAGCACTATAGAAGCAGTATTTTACTTATATTTCATAGCCCTCATATATATGTTCCTTCCGATCTGGACGTTTATCACTTCAGAAGCTTTATTTTACATCCAATCGTTTTGAAATTATGCATTCTTGGGTTAATAATTTATAATCCGAAATTGCATTTTGGTTAGTTATTTAGAAGAACTTTTTTAAATGTCGAAAAAATGTTCATACTTATGATTTGGAAGTACTTATAATGTTATTCTTTTGGAAGTACTTCTTTTATTTTTTGCTGGGATCCAATAGGACAAAATTTGGTGCACGTTTATCCATATCAAAAGACAGACAAATATAGATAGAAAATCAGTGCGAAATTCGATAGAGAAAGGCTCTTTGTCTAAGAACTTACAATGCGCTATAGACGTTTTTTACAACCGACTTTTATGATTTCTGGCAAAGAGGAGTTTATTGATCGAAGAGAGGCATCTGCAAAATTTTATGAAAATCAAAAATGAAATGCAAAATTTTATGCTATGAAAAAAAAAAAACAAGTAAAGAAAGATATGAAGTCGGGCAGTGCTGACCTTATACCACCTTCCACCAATTTGTGCCAAGCAAGGTACGTCAAACCCTTAGTACAATGAATTGTCGCGGGGGTAAATAGAGTACAAACTTCAAATTAGATTAAAGATCCTAGCATCTACATAGCTAAGAAGATAGATCGGAAGGGACCTGCATATGGGCATTTATATTAAAAGCTGAATCGATATGACCATTCTACTACACGCAAAGAAAAAATTCGTTTCTGCGAAACGAAATATTAGACAACTACAATTCTCGTTTACAACGACTGAAATTTCTTTTGGTCAGAATATGTTTCTGTCACAACAAACGAAATTTCAGTTCCGGCAAACGAGAATTGTAGTCTAATATTTTTTCTTTGCGTGTAGGAACGGTTTTAGGTAATATGAAATATAATTGTCTACATTTAGGAATAGTTGTTATATCTCAAGAACGCAAAAATGTATATAGGGTTATACCGAGTTTTCCAATAGGGTCATAAAAATTTCGTATCTTTATGTCAACGCACCTTTAAACATTTTTAATGGTCTTTTAGTGTCAAAACGTTAGTCGAAGTCAACATTTTCATCATGGTAAAGTTCGCTTACGTGCAACGTTTGAAAATCATTAAAAATTCTGAGTCGGTGGTCGCAACATTAAGAGCGCTTACTCCAATCTTCAGCCGTAGCTCATTTCTGGCCGAGTGGTTTTGTCAATAAACAAAATACTCGTATGCGTTATTAGACAGCAACAAACCCACATGTGCTTCAAGAGACACAATTGCATCCGCAAAAAATTACTGTGTGGTGTGGATTTCATGCCGGAGGTGTGATTGGGCCGTATTTGTTCGTCGATTAAAACAATCACCATATTACCGTCATCGTTCGTTCGTCGATGAAAACAATCGCTATGTTGCCGTCATCGTTCCATTTAAATTAATTTTCGACCAAAATTGGATGAGCTTGACATCGCCGATATGAGGTTTCAACAAGACGGCATCACTAGCCACACAGCACACGTTACAATCGATTTACTGAAAAGCAAATTCGGTGAACGTGTTATCTCGTGTAATGGTCCGGTCGAATGGCCACCTTGTTCATGCGCATTAACGCCATTGGATTTCTTTTTATGGGGCCACATCAAGTCATTGGTCTATGCCAACAAGCCAAGAGCCCATGGAAGGTGACCTAACGAACTTCAAAAACTGGAGGGGTAAAAAAACAAATCATACACAAAAGATTATCAGCAACAATTCCCCAGAATATAACATGCGAGCAGGCAGGCTTCCGCCCCCGGAAAATCCAGCATTGGCCATGTAAACAGCCTTAGAGTTATCGTATAACAGTCAATGGAATGGAGGTCACCACTATTTCTAGTATTCATCGTCTTTGAAAAGGCCTTTGATATCCACTCATCGATATGGAATGCTTTGGAATGCAAAGATATCCCCACAAAACTAATCCAATTGATCAAGGCTTTATACAGGAATGTCACATGAAATATATTGCATGATAAACTGCTGAGCAACATCATTTCAGTCGAGAAAGGAGTGCGTTAGGGATGTGTATTGTCGCCCTTACTGTTTACCTGCGTCATTGACATAGCGATGTCCAAAGCTTTAAAACAAAGGAGAGGAATCGTGTAGGGTTTACAAGGTCGACTGAAAGCCCTTGCCTACGCAGATGACACTGGGCCACTCATTATCCGATGTTGGTTCACTCATTCTCCGAAATCCCAGCAAAGTTATACGCCGTACAGGAAGCTGCACAGCTGGCCGGTTTGAAAAAAAATATGAAAAACGAAATCACTGCGGATCAATAGTAACACCGAACGTGGATCCGTTATCGGCGGTCAGAATATAGATGATGTACCTTCGTTGTGCTTTCTCGGCAACCTCATCGATAATTCAGGCGAATCATCGGCTGACATATCCAATAGAATCAACAGATCGAGAAATATATCGGAAAAGACTAAACTGCAATTTTTCTATTCCAGTGAAAAATCCACATTGTTTTTAATGGCTGCGAAACATGGTGCATGCCACCACGTAACACACAGAGATTGTGTGTTTTTACCAACAAATGTCTACGAATAATCCTGCGTATTTTCTGGCCAAGGATAGTGTCAAATACCGATCTAAGGAAAAGAGCGAAACAGTCAATAGAAAACGAAATAAAACAACGCAAGTGGAACTGGATTGGACATACTCTAAGGATATCAGAAGAAGATGCCGCCGAAAAGGCGATTGAGTGGAACCCGCAAGGAAGTAAGCCGGTAAGAAGACCTGCGCACACCTGAAAATGTTAAATAATTAAAGTACTATTGGGTGCACCTGTAAACTGGAATGGAGTTTAACACCGCGCAAATGATCTGAATTTTAGGAAAAATCTTGTTACGGCCCTATGCTCCCTGGAGGAGTAGAAGGAACATATTTACATAAATACAGGGTTTTCCAACAAGAGGTTTTATTTTTAATCACCCGGTATTTCGGTAGCTGTCACTTTTGAAGCTTTTATTCTTCGACATTTGACAAGTAGAAACCCATTACTAAAAACGATCAAAGAACGATTGAACCAAAAAACGATACGAACGATACAAAATCATCTTGACTCATGAGGCCCATTTCCACCTCGGTGGCTACGTCCACAAGCAAAATTGTCGCATCTGGGCCTCGGAAAACCCAAGAGTTATTGTTGAGAAGCCTCTCCGTCCTCAAAATGTGACTGTTTGGTGCGGTTTATGGTCCTTACTTTTTCGAAAATGAGGTTGGATCAACAGTTACGGTGAATGGATTGCGCCATCGAGAGATGATTAATGATTTTTTATGGTCGTAGTTGGATGGTATTGATCTGGATAACGTTTACTTTTAACAAGACGGCGCTACGTGCCACACAAGCAACGAAACCATTGCCCTGTTACGGGAAATGTTTCCGGACCGTGTTATCTCTCGAAGAGGTGATCACAATTGGCCACCGAGATCTTGTGATTCAACACCTTGCGACTACTTCCTTTGGGGCCACGTGAAAGATAAGGTCTACGCCAGCAGCACAGCGTCGATTCAAGACCTCAAAGATAGAATTCGTGAGGCTATCGACGACATAGGGCAGCCACTTTGCGATTTGGTTATGGAAAATTTCATGAAAAGGATATGGTCCTGTAAGCGTGGTCGTGGTGGTCATTTGGCTGATGTTGTTTTTCATTATTAACGGCATACCTTCCTCTTTATTATGAAATAAACATCCAATCATTTATCTTAAAAAATTGCATGTTTCTTTGAATACCACAATAACACCTCTTGTTGGAAAACCCTTTATATATATAAACATGAACCGATGTACCCAATTTTAATTAGTGACTACTTAAATTAATATATGAGTAAAAAATAAACGCTTAAATTTTAGGTCTTTAAAGTCTAATGTTGTTGTATCCCAAGGACGATTTCACTTTATATTGATTTCATCCGATATAATGTGTAAATTTCCAAATTTCAGCATGATTAGTTGAAAAATGTGTTATATGGGCTTTATATGGGGGCTATATAATACTACGGGCCCCACTTGTAATAGGGGCTATATAATACGTTAGTAATACGGCGGCCGGAAGTTGGACCCCAAGATAATTCACCCCAAATTGAAAATGAAAGTGCGCCCCAATTTGGGGCATATTTTCGTTACAAAAACTGATTTAGGAAATTACACCCCAATCAAGAAAACAGCATGAAATGACAATAAACCCCAAAAAAGTAAGAAATTTTCTCTCCCTAAATCTGGGGAGTACGCCTACGGCCTGCGGCCTTCGACCTTTGTTTAAGACTTTCTCCTATGGACAGGATCCAAAGTTGGCAACGTGGAGCAAATCTTTTATGCGTAGCCTCTCCTGTTTCTAAATTAAAAGATGAAAATAAGCCCCAAAAAAGCAGACCACAAATGAAAGTAAACCCCAAAAAGCAGTCAAAAAAAGAAATTAAGGCCCAAATAAAATTGTTGTTGTTTGATATGTTATTTTTTGGGGCCCATATTGATAAAAATAGTGGGGTGTATTTTCCTGGGGCCCAATTTCATTCCGCCTCGTAATACCTTGTACCACAGTGTGGTGTCGGTTACAAAAATAACTACACAATTTAAGAACCAAAACATGAAGTTTCAGGCTTTTCCTTAGCTGAAAAAAGAAACTTCTTTTTTTTGCTCTGAAGAATCCGATTTTTCAGTGTACTCTTCCAAATTGTCGGTATTGGAACACAGTGCAATGCCACTGAAGTTGGAGGATTGTTGTTAGCCACTGCCGATGTTGGCAGTGATAATCATAATAACGAATGCTCATTTGCTCAATGTATTTACATACGTTGTCTTTTGCACTGTGGTCGCTGACGTCGTAGTCGTTTGCTACAAAATTTATTTATTTATTGTTATTGTTGGAGCTGTTGTCGTTGTTGGGGCTGTGATGGTGTGTATGTGAGTGAGTGTTTAACACAAATCACAACAACGTCAACAATTAGTATTTGGATGACTTCTGCTTCAATTTGCTCATATGAAAATCTCGCAATCAAGCGACCGACAACAGAAGCGACGAAAGAGATGCTAGTGAACGAACGAACAGAACGAGAGATACATGTATGTAAATATATACATGGGGATGAGCAGCATTCATACAAACCGTGGAGCACACATCAACACATGTTCATTCGTAACAAAAGTCTATAGGTACAAACAATATTTTATATTTTATTCATAGTTGCCACAACACAACGATGAGGACGGAATGGTCAAGAAGCCACAGCAGCGACAGCAACAGCAGCTGTAGTCGCAAATGAACGGATGTAGTCTGAGAGAAGTTATCTCCCGAGAGGAGGCGAGAGGATATGAATGTGTTTCTTATTTTGTGTTTTTTTTGTAGTGAGTGATGTATGGATGTGTATGAGTTTACACTTGTCGTAACACTGAAAAGAGCAGACGACATTTTAAAATGTTCGTTTTGTTAAATTCGATTTTTTGTTATTAATTTTTGCCCAACAAAATACTCGACTCGTTTCAAAAAATGACAACAAAGAAGTCAATTTGCCACAAAATTCGGAGACCCATAACATAAGCGCGTGCATATGTATGTTCGTGTGTTTATAAGGATGTAACGAAAAATAATCTTTTTTGGAATTTAAAAAAAATAAAGAATGCTAAAGTCTACTTTAAAATAAATAGACACACGTATAGTTGCTGTAAATGTGACAGAATTACCTAAAGACTCGCTGTGTTTGTTTTCGACCAAGAAATTGCATAGTATATATATATTTTACAAATTTCCTTAATATCGGTTGGAAAATGTGACTTTTATAACATGACAACTTATTGTCAAAAAAAAAATATCACTTGCAGTTATTAAAAACTCACCTTTAAAATATGGATTCCGATCCAAGTTCATCCTTCTTCACTAACGTTTCTCGACAATAAAATCCTACAAAGTAAATTTCATCGTTCACTCCTTCATTCGTAAAAATGTATTAGCATAAGCGGAAGAGTAAGAGCATTAATGAAGGGGGGAACCACAAAGGTTCCCCAAATAACAAATACAAACCAGTAAGGAAAGACAGAAAGTCGGGCGGGGCCGACTATGTAATACCCTACACCTACCTACCAATGCGAAAATGGGCATTGCGATAAGAATTTGGCAGTGTTCATACATGTAATAAGAAAACTCTCTCTGTTAAACTTCGTACTGATCGGATATAAAACACGATTTCTACAGCGCTTAAATGTTAAATCGGGTGAAACATATATATGGGGGCTATATCTAAATCTGAACCGATTTTCCCCGAATTTGGCAGTGTTTATTCATGTAATAAGAGAACTTTCTCTGCCGAATTTCGTAAAGGTCGGATGTAAAATACGGTTTCTACAGCGCTTACATGTCAAATCGGGTGAAACATATATATGGGGACTATATCTAAATCTGAACCGATTTTCCTCGAATTTGCCACTGTTTATTCATGTAATAAGAGAACTCTCTCTGCCAAATTTCGTACTGATCTGATTTAAAATACAGTTCCTACAGCGCTTGCATGTCAAATCGTGTGAAACATATATATGGGGGCTATATCTAAATCTGAACGAATTTTCTCCGAATTTGGTAATGTTCATTCACGTAATAATAAAACTCTCTCTGCCGAATTTCATAAAGATCGGATGTAAAATGTGGTTTCTACAGCGCTTACATGTCAAATCGGGTGAAACATATATATGGGGACTATATCCAAATCTGAACCGATTTTAACTAATTTCAATAGGGATCGTCCTTGGGCCAAAAAAGAGCACTATGCTAAATTTCATCACAATCGGACCATAAATACGACCTGCACTTTGATTACAAGAATACATGGACATACAGACGGACAGACGGACATGGCTAAATCGACTCCGAAAGTGATTCTGAGTCGATCGGTATAATAAACAATGGGTTTATCTCTTCTCCTTTTAGGTGTTACAAACAAATGCACAAAGTCATAATACCCTGTACCACAGTGTGGTGTAGGGTATAAAAACGGCTCAAAAATCGCTCTAATTTATGTTTTGTAAACAAGTACTCCAACTCGCGCTCAATTAAGGTGACCATACAAGCCACCATTACAAACACAATTGGCTTATCGAAAGTTTTCCTTATAGTCGTGAAACTAATGTCTGGTCACCCTGCACTACAATCACACTCCAGAAACGGCAAAATTGTGAAAAAGCACAACATAAACAAATCCAAATAAATGTTGTCACACAAATAAGGTTGTTGGTAAAAGTAAATTAACTTTTTGATTTTATATTTCGTTTATTTTATAGAAAAACACAATTTCAATTCAAATAGCTCGTAACACAAACAATTATCAATTAAGAAACTACTGTAACTGTTATAAATTGCGAGACCGTTAATGAAAACACGCGACCGGTGACAAAGCCAAACAGTAACTGGGAAAAGCTAAAAAGGGAGATGAGATAAACAAAGAGACCAGCCAGATATTTTTACAACAAGATAGGGTTTATGTCAATTTCTCAACAGCGTTGCCATTTTGGTAATTCCAATTAACTTTGGTCGGATTGATATTTCAATTACATTTGGTCTTTAATATTTTTATAGCCTCACTTTAGTGTGACAGGGTATATATCATTTGCTAAGACCCCAAGTATTTTCGGCGGAAATCCGTTTTGGGTAATTTTAAGTCTAATGAACAATGTCCGTCCGTCTGTCTGTCTGGTCACTGTTTGACGCGGATTTTGGAATGGCGACGTCATTGGTTCATATTTTTTTTTAAATTATATACGAGTATATAATAAAATATAAGTTATATTTTAAAATCAACCTAATTTATTTGGAAAGCAGACTAATATATTGGGTATTAATATAGATGACACAAAATTTCAACGCGTTCTGTTAAGGACTATCCGAGTTGGAGGGTGTTGTAATTTGACATTTTGGTCAAACAGCAGGGTTTTCCCCATCTACACAACGAATTACTTCTTTAAAAAAATTAAAAACAAAAAATTTTTTGGGAATTATACTCGTTTTGACATTCTTGTCCAAATAAATTTTTTTTTGCTCAACCGATAGCTTCTGTCACTTCCTTTAAGACCTTTGTGGTCTATTAGTGGGATGGGTCTTGTTAATCTATCAAAATAAAGATAAACACATAAAAAATATACATTGAATCATGTAGCTCGAGAACCATTTATCCGAATTGGTTCAGGAAAGCTTTAAGAAATTCTAACGTAAGTAGCCTTCGTCTTCTTCTTCTAATCCATTTTTTTCTTTCCATAATCGGTTTCAAATATATCGTAAGATGTTAATAATTAATTAATGTTTTGAGAAAATTTTAATATTTTTAAAATTAAAACCGCTTAAAAACATCAAAAAATTCACAATTATTATATTTATACACTCACTATAGTGATACGAGGGTATATATCATTTGCTACGGGCCAAAAGCTTAACACATCGAAGGGGTGACATAAGACCCTAAGTATGTTCGGCGAATATCCGTTTTAGGTCGTTTTAAGTCGAATGAGCAATGTCCTCCGTCTGTCTGGTGCGCACGATAACTCTCGAAAGGAGTAGGCGATTGACTTCAAATTTGGTATGTGTCAATAATTTCTTCTATCTACGGATAAGTTCGAAGATGGGCCATATTGGTCCACTCCTACTAGTACCTCCCGCACAAACGGTTAATATTTAGTTAATTATTGATTATTACATAACTTATATACTACTTATTTTAATCCTCTGAAAGTCAACACATAGTATTGGTTTATTAGTCACTATCACCTCGAGAAAAATAAAACAAAATTTTGCACAGTGTAATATTTTAAAAGTACATATAGCCCTATGAAAAATGGGCGTTATCTACGCCCTCCTTTTGGTACCTCCCACACAAAATGGCCAAATCTACCAAAATTGAATAAATCACAACGTTAATATACCAGTGCACATAAACGCTTTCAAATCGGTACAGTGCAATTTACTTGAAGTATCTACTCTTTAGCGAAAAATAGGGGTATCTGTTAAACCCGCTCTTGTACCTCTAATGCAAATTGACAGATTATTTCGTGTATTTCATATTATAGTACTCACAAAGTGAGGGTATAGCTTAGTCCGTTTACGCGACTGAAGCTTTCTTACTTGTTTTATTATTTTATCATTAAGTCTGATGGGTCATGAATAAAATGATACCATTACGAAGAAAATCTATACATAATTTCAAACAATAATGTAGGATAGCTAGAAACCTTTGGCCAGCCATTTATGCGACCCGTATCACAGGAATCATGGCGAGACACTGCGTGATTGGCAGCATGGATGCACGCATCAAGCTTTCTTACGGAGACTTCTGCAGAAGCTGTTTGGATAAGGATGGGTCAGTACCGCACTTGTTATGCTCATGTAAAGGACTGCAAAAGTATCGTCTAGTCTATTTAGGACACAGGCTCTTCGAAGACATCAACGACCTAGCAGCTGCTCCACTCAAACCCCTCGTCAAATTCATTATGAAATCTCTCTAGTTCAGCAAAGCCATAACAAACAGCTGATAACACTATGTTACTAAACTTCCCTTATCCTCTCTACGACTACCTTCTTCTGATCTTTTCTCCTTCACTTCTACTTACGGGAAACACAATGGACCGAATCGTCGGCAACGAGTGAACTCGTGAGTTTTATACTTCAACTGACGGGCGTCCCGTTCAACCTAACCGAAGCTCTCAACAGTTTACCTAATTTAAAGACCGGCTGACTTCAAATTTGGTATGTGGATTTTTTGTATCTCCTATCTTCTCACCATCGAAGATGAGCCATATTGGACAATTCCTACGAGTACTTCTCCTACAAAGGGTTTAAATTTTCTGAAATATTGACTCAATAATATCTTCTATGCAACATAGTGGCATCGTCCATAATTCCATACATAGTATTAGTTTATTATTCGCTATCCCCTAGAGAAAAATGGCTGAAGCTACCACACCCTCCTACACAAAGGGACACCAAAAGTTAACGGCTTATAACTTTTATTACAATGCCTGGAAATAACTCAAGTGTAATGCTTTCATAATGAAAATGTGCGTTATTGCCACGCCCCTTTGGGTACCTGCCTGTCGTTTGGGTTTGCAAATAGGTTAATTGTTTTTCTATGACTTAAAGAGGTCGCTCTTTAAGTCATACAAAACAATTTTTCATCACAGCAACAATTTTAGTAATCAGTTTGTATTTTTTGTAGTCCCCCTATAGAGGTCATTCCCAAAAACGCTTATTTAACCCTTCAGCACCATCCTTGGTACAGGTGTACCAAGTCTGATTTTTAACATCATTCTTTATAACTATTTATGAATTTTCAGATCTGAAACTTCATGATATCCTCAAGTATGTATTTTAGAATGAAATTATAAAGTTTATTTTGGGTAGATGTCAGTTATACATCGGTGGGAGTAGTAAAGGCAAGTCTATGCTTCCGATGTCATCCTTGGTATTTATACCCTACACCACACTGTGGTACAGGGTATTATAAGTTTGTTTCATGGCAGATGTTTGTAACACCTGAAAATAACACAGCTAGACCCACCTTAAAGTATACCGATCGACTCAGAATCACTAGATGTGTCTGTCCGTCCGTCCGTCTGTCCATGTAAAGTTGTTCGTCGACTACAGGTCGCAATTTCACTCCGATCGTTCTGAAATTTTGCAGTTTAGAGTATTTCGCAGCTGTAAAGATCCCTACTGAACTTGGTTGAAATCGGTTCAGATTTAGATATAGCTCCCATATATAACTTTCGTCCGATTTGGCCCTTTAGTCCTATAGAAGCTGTATTTTACATCCAATCGTTTTGAAATTTAGAATGGTAGAGTTTCTTGATCCATGAACCAACATTGCCGAATTTGAAGAAAATCGGTTAAGATTTAGCTATAGCTCCCATATGTATATATGTTTCGTCCGATTTTGCTCTTTAGTCCTGTAGAAGCTGTGTTTTACATGCAATCATTTTGAAATTTAGAATGGTAGAGTTTCTTGATTCATGAAACAACACTACCGAATTTAAAGAAAATCGGTTAAGATTTAGCTATAGCTCCCATATATATGTTTCGTCCGATTTTGCTCTTTAGTCCTGTAGAAGCTGTAACTTACATCCATACTTCATTTTGAAATTTAGAATGGTAGAGTTTCTTGATCCATGGACTAACATTGCCGAATTTGAAGAAAATCGATTAATATTTAGCTATAGCTCCCACATATATGTTTCATCCGATTTGGCTCTTTAGTCCTATAGATGCTGTAGTTTTCATCCGATCGTTTTGATATTTAGTATGGTAGAGTTTCTTGATCCATTGACAACATTGCCGAATTTGAAGAAAATCGGTTAATACTTAGCTATAGCTCCTACATATATGTTTCATCCGATTTGGCTCTTTAGTCCTGTAGAAGCTGTATTTTACATCCAATCGATCATATACCCTACACCACACTGTGGTACAGGGTATTATAAGTTTGTTTCATAGCAGATCTTTGTAACACCTGAAAATACTATAGCTAGACCCACCTTAAAGTATAACGATCGACTCAGAATCACTAGCTGAGTCCATTTAACCATGTCTGTCCGTCCATCCGTCTGTCCATCTTAAGTTGTTCGTCGAATACAGGTCGCAATTTCACTCCGATCGTTCTGATTTATATTTCAGATTTATTCAATATTACGAGAGTGGTGTAGGGTATTATATAGTCGGCCCCGCCCGACTTTAGCCTCTCCTTACTGTTTTTTTCTAAATTCACGTGTTTTTTACGTCAGTGTAAAAAACTGATTGAAATAATATTCTGGTTTTCCAATTTTTTTCAAATAGTGAGTTTTTTACATACGATTGCTTATTACCAGTTTACTTATCTTTTATCCTTATCGATTTCTGGACTCAGATGGAGGTGCAACAAGTAGAAATACCATTAGATATTGAAGATGTGATCGCAATAATAAATTCTCAAAATATGTTCCTCTATACATATGTATAAAAAAATTTCATGACTTTATTTTACTATTTCATCATACATCCTGGACTATAATATAAATATTAAATGCAACAATTTAAATAAAATACACAGTGGTACAAATGCACCAAGGATGTCATTAGAAGGGGTGTGGGGAAGGATGTCACAGAAGGGTTAAGATATAAATACCACAGTATTTTATTGAAGGCAGTATTTTATTTATACAAGAATTCATCACAACCAAAATGTTACGGATCAGTTTGTATTTTGTTATAGTCCCCCTATATAGATGTGGATCCAAAATACGCGTCTTTAAGCCATAATTTTGCAGTTTTTGTTTTTTTATACAATAATTTATTACAGTAAAAATTATGCCATTCGGTTCATATTTTGCTACAGTCCGCCAATAGAGGTCGCTCCCAAATAAGCTTATTTAATTCATAAATACCATATTTTCGAAATGATTATGATATATTTTTTGAAGTTTGTTCTTCACATCTGCATAAATTCTGCACAACAAAAATATCTATTAAAGCAAAAATATCTATATCGTTCCATGATTTGCATCATTTCCAAACATTTTTCCAGTTATAAAATTGATCGGAATCCATGGTGGAGGGTATACAAAATTCGGCATGGCCGAACTTACTAACTTTGTTACTAGTTTAAGTTGACATTGTTTTCTTTCTTACGGCCAATTCCACAATCTCCGGTTATCCTACAGGTAGAGCTAACCTACAGTTGTAGCTGTCATATTGTATGAAATTTTTATTTTTTACCTGTGAGTTAGCTCTAGCCGGAGGTTGTGAAATTGCGGTTAGAGTGCTAGCTTAAAAAAGGAATAAAATATTTTTGAGATTTTTTTTCTATTTTTATGGGGTTTTCGGTCCAATATATGTTATTAGTTCTTCAAAATTATTTGTCTCCACTTTTCAACTGATGCCAAATTGGAGGTATATATGTGTGGGATCTGTATCAAAATCTGAACTACTCTTTTCAGTTGGAATAATAGAGTAAGTTGGCAAAATTCCGATGGGACCATACGTAGGATATGTATTTTTAATACAACAATACAGCTTGAGACATACAGATAAACGGACTCAAGAAGTCTATTAAATTATGGGTCTATATCAAGTCACTTGTGGCCATAATAAACAAATGCACAAACTCATACATTGGTGGTGGTGTGGGGTACAAACAATTCTGCTTCAGTTGAGTTTCGGTACAACCTAGTGTATATCCTCATAGATTTGCACGGATGTCTGCTTGTATGTTTGAAAGAGTGTTTGTGTCCAGACATCCGTTTATCCACGACGACAACGACAGCGACAACAAAGGCCGTCAACATTGACAACAACATTTGTTCGTCCGCCTGTTTAAATGGATATCATGTGAATTGCAGCACACACATACACTCAAACACAAACGAATAAACCACATCATGATTTCATTCTGTTGCCTTTTGTGGTCGCTTAAGATAGGAAAATTAAGCTAAATTGTTCGACGGCAGGACGATGACAAGGATAGTGTTCGTACCTCGGTGAGGGTATTTTATCCACTTGTGTTGTGTTTTCGCTTTTCCAAGTGATAAAGAGAATACTAGAGAGGCTCTTATTTGTAAAAAGAAAAGCTAGCTTTGATTGTCAGAAGAATTTTTGTATGAATTTTTGTATCAAATATTTGCTGATACTGAAAATTGAAAATAACAAAAACGTTTTGGATTTTTACTAATAAAGTAACTAAAACCATAAAGAATGCAGATCGTAAAAATAAAATCCCATAAGAAAAAATTGGTAAAAAAGTTATATTATTCCAAAAAATATAATGGCGGATTTCCGCCAAATATTCTTGGGATCTCTTAGGTCACTCCATCGATGTGTTGCACTTCCGGCTTGCAGCATCTGATATACATATACCCTTGTACACAATAGTGGGGGTATAAAAACCGGATTTTGTTGAATTTCTCTTATTTCTATCAACAATGCTATAATTTCTACATTTCATTCATCCATAGATTTTCATCAAATATGTATTATTTTCTTCCATAGAATGCTAGCTTTCAAAAATTGGAACAAAATATTTTTTGCGATTGTTTTCTTTTTTTATACCCTACACCACACTGTGGTACAGGGTATTATAAGTTTGTTTCACGGCAGATGTTTGTAACACCTGAAAATAACACCGCTAGACCCACCTTAAAGTATACCGATCGACTCAGAATCACTAGCTGAGTCGATTTAACGATGTCCGTCCGTCCGTCCGTCCGTCCGTCCGTCCGTCCGTCTGTCCATGTAAAGTTGTTCGTCGACTACAGGTCGCAATTTCACTCCGATCGTTCTGAAATTTTGCAGTTCCGAGTATTTCGCGGCTGTTAAGATCGCTATTGAATTTGGTTGAAATCTGTTCAGATTTAGATATAGCTCCCATATATATCTTTCGTCCGATTTGACCCTTTAGTCCTATAGAAGCTGTATTTTACATCCAATCGTTTTGAAATTTAGAATGGTAGAGTTTCTTGCTCCACGAACCAACATTGCCGAATTTGAAGAAAATCGGTTCAGATTTAGATATAGCTCCCATATATATCTTTCGTCCTATTTGGCTCTTTAGTCCTATAGAAGCTGTATTTTACATCGAATCGATTTCAAATTTAGAATGGTAGAGTTTCTTGATCCATGAACCAACATTGCTAAATTTGAAGAAAATCGGTTAAGATTTAGCTATAGCTCCCATATATATGTTTCGTCCGACTTGGGCCTTTAGTCCTATAGAAGCTGTATTTTACATCCGATCGTTTTGAAATTTAGAATGGTAGACTTTCTTGATCCATGAACCAACATTGCCGAATTTGAAGAAAATCGGTTAAGATTTAGCTATAGCTCCCATATATATGTTTCGTCCGATTTTGCTCTTTAGTCCTGAAGGAGCTGTATTTTACATCCAATCAGTTTGAAATTTAGAATGGTAGAGTTTCTTGATCCATGAATCAACACTACCGAATTTGAAGAAAATCGGTTAAGATTTAGCTATAGCTCCCATATATATGTTTCGTCCGATTTGGCCCTTTAGTCCTATAAACGCTGTATTTTACATGCAATCGTTTTGAGTTTCTTGATCCATGAACCAACATTGCCGAATTTGAAGAAAATCGGTTAAGATTTAGCTATAGCTTCCATAT
The DNA here is from genome assembly GCA_963930755.1 of Eudasyphora cyanicolor. NCBI lineage: Eukaryota > Metazoa > Arthropoda > Insecta > Diptera > Muscidae > Eudasyphora > Eudasyphora cyanicolor. Next base: position 275,357,364 of record OZ005734.1, on the reverse strand, counting down.
ATATGTTTCGTCCGATTTGGCCATTTCGTCCTATAAAAGCTGTACTTTACATCCAATCGTTGTGAAATTTAGAATGGTAGAGTTTCTTGATCCATGAACCAACATTGCTGAATTTGAAGAAAATCGGTTAAGATTTAGCTATAGCTCCCATATATATGTTTCGTCCGATTTTGCTCTTTAGTCCTGAAGAAGCTGTATTTTACATCTAATCATTTTGAAATTTAGAATGGTAGAGTTTCTTGATCCATGAACCAACACTACCGAATTTGAAGAAAATCAGTTAAGATTTAGCTATAGCTCCCATATACATGTTTCGTCCGATTTGGCCCTTTAGTCCTGTAGAAGCTATATTTTACATCCAGTCGTTTTGAAATTTAGAATGGTAGAGTTTCTTGATCCATGAACCAACATTGCGGAATTTGAAGAAAATCGGTTAAGATTTAGCTATAGCTCCCATATATATGTTTCATCCGATTTGGGTCTTTAGATCCAATCGTTTTTATACCCTACACCACACTGTGGTACAGGGTATTATTTAAGTATAAAATGTCCCAAAAGTAAATTTATGTAAACAATTTATACATGAATTACAAAATGTATATATCAGAGTTATTCAATATTACGAGAGTGGTGTAGGGTATTATATAGTCGGCACCGCCCGACTGTAGCCTTTCCTTACTGGTTTTTTTTTGTTTTTCTCGGTCCAACAAAAAACTTTTTTTTTGTAAATCTTTTTCTAATAGTTTTAACTGCAGTTACTAGGCTTCTGTTTCCACGTCAAATTGTCATTAGTGACATTTATGGACCTCAGACCCCCGGCTTTATCGAGTATATACTTCAAAATATATGGTCCAAATACTAAAGGCACCATACAAGAAAATGGGAATTAAAAAAAATTAAAAAAATTACCATAAACATTTGTTTTAATATTTTTTCGTGTTTATGACTCCATATTAAATCAGAAATTTTTATGCACAGCCCTTCGACAAAAACTCCGTTGCATAGTGTAATTGAAACATATCTAAAAATTGATCGATGGCTGGAACTAATGATGACTTCGAATATTTAGAAATTAAATATGACTAATTTAGAACAAAAGATAATGCAATTTTTAACTGTAAGACATAAATCAAAATCAGGAAAAATAAAAGTTGAATTTCGTAAAAGTCATCAAAGTTTTGAATCTTTTTTAAATAAAATATATTTGGAGAAAGTCATAAACAATAACACAGTACAGCATTTTTCAGCTCATTGATTTGGGACTCAATTGTGCGAATTGGACGTGAAAGTAGCCCCAAAAATAAGAACTTCTGCATCATTCGTTTAGTCAAGTTGGCTAAATTAATTATTTAATGGCCATACGATTTTTTTGCTCAAGGTGGATTTTTAGCACTTTTTCTATATTTTAACACGGTTATATCTCGGTATACCGTACGGAATATCTCTTTTCTTTCTGAAGCATAGTTGTATATATTGAATAGGAGAAAAAAATGCGAAACAAACCTATCCGAAAAAAATGCATCCAGTGCCTTAAAAATCGCAACAATATTCTGTTCGGATTTAATGTTCTGTTTTATACGTATTTTTCAATATTTTACTGACAGATATTTTATGACTTTTTTGCGGTTTTTGAGGTGCTGGATGCACTTTTTTCGGGGAGGTTTGTTCTGCATTTTTTCTCCTATTCAATATCTAAAATTTTGCTTTAGACACAAATGGAGATTTTTCCCCTTGTTGTAATTCCTCGCAGAATATATTCTAAGTCTATCGGTATTATAAATCGGACTACCTTATCGCTCCTAAGGTGAGGTATGTACAAAAAGATTATGTGGAAGCACGTTAGATATAATTTAAAATGAATAAATTTCAATACATTTCTCATTTCCAAAACATAACAGTATTTGGATAATAATATCGTATATACACAACACTCATCTGTTCTTGTCATCAACAACTTTTAATTTCCGTTTCGCGAACATTAAAGATTTTATCAAAAACGAAAGGACAGGGGAATAAATAAAGAATACGGAATATCCGGAAGGACATTTATACACATCCTTCTAGTGAATGTTAATTATCATGGAAAACCTCATAATCCGTTACGTCACGTTCATGCTCGGGGTGATTTAACTGTATTAAAATGTTCGCAGAACAACAATCGGGCGAACTGCAACATGCCGAGTGTGTCGTTCGTTCGTTGACTTGTTGTTTGGTTGACCTACGCCGTTGTTGCCGCTGGTATCGTCGTCGTTGTTGTCAACTTACAACAATTGGCAGCAACAACGGCAACCAAAAGGCGACAACAGCGGAAAAACACCACAAATGGCAAAAGGAAAAAAAAGAATGGACTGCAACAAAACCTCCGCCCCATGTGACTGATATACGAGTATATGATTGCATGGCGGATAGTTTTTGGCCAACAACAAAGGAACGCGAATCGAAAGAATCAACAACATGGTCAAGCAGGCCCAGAACAATTTTCCCCGGCTCTGACGCACACAAAACAAACATTCAGATGTGAACAGACGTGAACAGACATGAGTGAGTGCATCAGGAACCACCACATGTGAGGGCGCCACACACACACACACACCAAACCAACGGACATTCGCTCAAACGTCGCGCACACTTCCCCACTTCCACATCGATGCATTTAATGCATTTTTAATCGACAACGACTTTTTGCGGTACAAAGACCCACCGAGCAAACAGGGGGACACAAAGGCCAATGCAAATAAACAGTGGCTCCAGCAGATTTGTGGAGTTGCATTGTTTTATATCTTATTAAATAGTTTATATCCATACTAAGTGCTATGTAATAGGACAAGGGTGCCGATGAGACGTTATGATCCAGTTAGGATATTTTAACGCAATAAATACCGTTTGATTGGTTATTGCTTATGAGTCATTCCATGGCAAACGGGACGATTTTTGACATCACTATTTTTGATTGCTTCGAAACAGTAAAAACAATAAAACATTTAAGTTCCTCAAACATCAACATCAAAGTTTCTGAAAATCAGTAGGCCCCTCGAAAAAGGTGTCATCAGCATTTGTCCAACAACTAATTCAGAATTGGTGATACCGCTTAACTATGTTTGGCATTAATGTAGCTAAGAATATGCTAAATAAAGTTTCTTAACATTTTTTGCGAAAAAATAATTTTCTCTGGTACTTTTTTGGAAAAAGTGAAGGAAAAAATATTTTTTTTTTATTTTTTTCAGCATAACTTAGTGAAAAATTACGAGTCCCCGGATGTTATGCTGAAAAAAGGGAAAAAAATATTTTTTTCCTTCACTTTTTGACAAAAGAATCGGAAAAAAAATTTTTTTGCAAAAAATTTTAAGAAACTTTGTTCAGCATATTCTTAGCTACATTATTGCCAAACATAGTTAAGCGGTATCACCAAGTCTGAATTAGTTGTTGGGCAAAAGCTGGGGGCCCATAAAAAAAAATTGGTCACCAATTTCGCCAAACCGAGTATAGGGTTATACTACCCTTTGATAGTATAATCGAACCTACACTGTCAAGTCCGTGTATTTTTCAAAAATAAGAACAATAAAAATGCATCAGAAAGAATTCGAATCAAGTATGCTAGTAACAGTTAAAAAGAAGAAAATGGGTATAAAAATATTAATCATTGTACACCGTCATAACACAGTACTTTTCGGAAGTTGATGTTGTCTGAACTCTAATTTTTTTATCGGACAATGGAATGTATGCGTGGTAGTTTTGAGTTCAATAAATTATTTTTGCATTATTATTGCTTTCTTTTTTCTTTGAATTGTCGAATTGAATGTGAACCAGTAAGGAAAAGCAGAAAGTCGGGCGGGGCCGACTATATAATACCCTACACCTCCCTAACAATGCGATAAGGGTCATTGCCATAATAATTTGGAATACTTGGTAAATGGGTAGAAAAGCAATATTCGTTCCTAAAGTGAGAAACACCTTTCTGGAAAATTTTAATGATCGGAAGTAAAATACAACTTCTATAGCGGTTTGATACCATATAAGGAGGAACATATATATGGAGCTTTAATATAAATCTGAACCGATCTTCCCTGAATACTTACTCATGTAAAAAGACCTCCTTCTGTCGAATTTCGTACTGATCGGATATAAAATACAGTCTCTACAGCGCTTAGATATCAAATCGGGGGTAACATATATTTTTCTATATCTTAATCTGAACCGATTTTCTCCAAATTTAGCAGTATTCCTTCATGTAATAAGAAAACTGTTTCTGCCGAATTTCGCACTGATCGGATATAAAATACAGTTTTTACAGCGCTTACAGGTCAAATCGGGGGTAACATATATATGGGGGCTATATCTAAATCTGAACCGATTTCTTCCAAATTTAATAGTGTTCATCCATATAATAAGAAACCCCTTTCTGTCGAATTTCATACTGATCGGATATAAAATAAAGTTTTTACAGCGCTTACATGTCAAATCGGGGGTAACGTATATATGGGCTATATCTAAATCTGAACCGATTTCTTCCAAATTTATTTGTGTTCATCCATATAATAAGAAACCTCTTTCTGCCGAATTTCATACTGATCGGATATAAAATAAAGTTTTTACAGCGCTTACATGTGAAATCGGGGCTGACATATATATGGGGGCTATATCTAAATCTGAACCGATTTTAACCAAATTCAATAGGGATCGTCCTTGGGCCAAAAAAAGATATGTGTAAAGTTTCGTCGAGATCGGACCATAATTGCGACCTGTACTTTGATTACAAGAATACATGCACAGACGGACAGACGGACAGACAGACAGACGGACATAGCTAAATCAACTCAGAAAGTGATTCTACGTCGATCGGTATAATAAACAATGGGTCTATTTCTTCTTCTTTTGGGTGTTACAAACAAATGCACAAAGTTATAATACCCTGTACCACAGTGTGGTGTAGGGTATAAAAACGGACTAACAAAGTTATTGAATTTTTTTTTCTACATCAAAAAATTAAATCCAGATTGCTGTGATTTTAAAAAAATTTTCATCTCAGAGTATAGTTTAACAAGTACTTTCTTATTTTTTTAACTCTTGCTAATGTTTAATGAGTTTTGTTTTTTTAAAGCGCTGATTTTTGCGTTTTTGCAAAATTAATAATATTTATTGTTGTTATTGTAATATTAATAAACTAACTGCTAAAAATTATCATTCTGTTAATTATTTAAAGCACATTTTCAGAAATTATGCAAATGGTTTTTTTTATAAAAAATCGTAAAAAACAAGTAAGAAATTTTCAGTCGGGTAAACCGACTAAGGTATACCCTCACTTTGTGAGTAATGTAATATGGAATATTAAACGAATTATTCTGTCAATTTGTATGGGAGGTACCAGAATGTTTTTAACAAATACACCTATTTTTCGCTGAATAGTAGATTCTTTAAATACATTGCACTGCGCCGAATTATAAGCGTCTTTTGCAATGGTATATTAACGTTATAGATATTTTGGTATGATTTGGACATTTTGTGTGGGAGGTACAAAAAGGGGCGTGGTGATAACGGCCATATTTTACAGTGCTATAGAGACTTCAAAAGCGTTACACTGTGCAAAATGTTGTTGCATTTTCGTGCATTGGTACTCATGCTGCGAGCTCTTAACTTTTTGTGCAAAATGGTACTTTTGTGTGGCAGGTACAAAAAGGGGCGTGGCAATAGCTTCCATTTTTCACAGTGCAAAAGACACTATAAAAGCATTAAACTGTACAAATTTCAAGTATTTTTATACACTGGTATTAATGTTATAAGCGGTTATCTTTTGGTGCAAAATGGTACCTTTGTGTAAGAGGTACCAAAAGGGGCGTGAATATGACACCCATTTTTCACTGGACTGTAGGCACTATGAAAGCATTACACTGTACAAAATTTCAAATATTTTTATGCACTGGTATTAATGTTATAAGCTGTTAACTTTTGGTGCAAAATGGTGCATTTGTGTGGGAGGTACCAAAAGGGGCGTAGAAACATGACCCATTTTTCTCGAGTTGATAGCGACTAATAAACTAATGCTATGTGTGGAATTTCAGAAGATTCGAATAAGTAGTAAAGCAGTTATTAAAGATTCAATATTTCACAACATTTTAACACTTTGTGGGGGAGGTACTAGAAGGAGTGGACCAATATGGCCCATCTTCGAACTTAGCCGGAGATAGAAAAAAATATTACCACGTACCAAATTTGAAGTCAATCGGTTACTCCTTTCGAGAGTTATCGTGCGCACCAGCCAGCAGACAGACAGACAGACAGACGGACGGACGGACGGACATTGCTTTCGTTTTCGTTTTTTTCGTAGCAAATGATATATACCCTCGTCACACTAAAGTGAGGGTATAAATAGTTCCCATCCAAATGCACACAGTTGCTAACAAAGACATCTAAGAACACGATATTAAAATTTAAAAAAAAAAATCGAAGGGTGTAATCATTTTGGAAATCGCAATAGAAAGTATAAAACTTCAAAAAACATTAAAAATTAGTATATCTGTTGACGTGCTTAGTTGAAATTAGTTGAAATTGCCCTCAAAATGTATAGCACATTAAAATCGGTCACGTACTTCAGGAGATACAAGCCAAAGAATGAACACAGCTTTTAGAAAAAACTTAATTTCGTCAACTTTAAATTGCTCATAACCCTTAAAGAATTTTTTTTAATTTTTTCTTGAACTTCGTATAAGATATTTATATGTAAATAATACATCAAAAATAGTGATGTCAAAAATCGTCCCCTTTGGCGTGGAATGACTCTTATGTGATATACCAAAAAATTTGTATACACAAAATATTTTACACAAAAAAAATATTTTTTCCCTAAAAATATTTGATATCTTTGAATTGAAAGAAAATATATTGGGAACCAACATTTCTTAATCCTTTCCTATTAGTACACCCAGGAAAATAATTGGTTAGAATTCGATTGTAACAATAAACCAGTAAGGAAAGGCTAAAGTCGGGCGGGGCCGACTATATAATACCCTACACCACTCTCGTAATATTGAATAACTCTGAAATATAAATTTTGTAGTTTATGTATAAATTGTTTATTCTAAATTTCAAAACGATTGGTTGTAAAATACAGGTTCTATAGAACTAAAGGGCCAAATCGGACGAAACATATATATGGGAGCTATAGCTAAATCTTAACCGATTTTCTTCAAATTCGGCAATGTTGGTTCATGGATCAAGAAACTCTACCATTCTAAATTTCAAAACGATTGGATGTAAAATACAGCTTCTATAGAACTAAAGGGCCAAATCGGACGAAAGATATATATGGGAGCTATATCTAAATCTGAACCGATTTCAACCAAATTCAATAGCGATCTTAACAGCTGCGAAATACTCTAAACTGCAAAATTTCAGAACGATCGGAGTGAAATTGCGACCTGTAGTCGACGAACAACTTTACATGGACAGACGGACGGACGGACAGACATGCCGACTCAGCTAGTGATTCTGAGTCGGTCGGTATACTTTAAGGTGGGTCTAGCTGTGTTATTTTCAGGTGTTACAAACTTATAATACCCTGTCCCATAGTGTGGTGTAGGGTATAAAAAATAGTACTAGCAACAAAAAGTATATTGTGTACACCGTCTGTCGGTTGTATTTACATATAATTAGTTGAAACAACAATAATAACATGGATACGATCAAATGAAAATACTTGCAACTAAATCAATGGTTGTATCAATCGAATTAAGATTGTTTTTTTCATTGACACTCGGTTAGTTGGGGTAACCGATTTTAAATTTTCATTATAGTACCATATGATCGATTTTTGGTTGTGACAACCAATGTTTTATTCTTTACAACAGAAATTGTATCAATAGACCAAAGATTATTATTGCAACGAATAATTGGTTACTACAACAAAAAAATATTAATAAATAATCGTTTATTGGTTATCCCAATCATTTCCCAATTTTATAATAATTAAATGTATTTTGGGAAATACAACCGAAAGATTGGTTGCTGCTCTTTTGCTGATAGATGACAAACAAAAAATAAAATTACTCGACATAAAAAACTCTTTAACATTTTGTTCAAGAACGGCATAGGTAATCAAAAAAATCTCGTGTGGATAATAATGTGTGGAATGCAGAATATGTTGTGCAAAATGTTTTACATAAATAAAAAAATTAAGCGATATTTGCATAAAAGTTTTGTGTTTTTTTTTCGTGTACTAAAATGTGTGTCAAATATTTCCACATCTCATAATAGTGATGAATTTGTAATATGGGATTTTTAATTTTGTTATGAATTGTTGTGTTTTTTGTTCAATTAATAAAATAAAAATTAATGAAAACTGTTTTTAATTAACTGTCGGTAGTATATTGTCAGAACAACCAATTTTTTAAAACAGTTGGTTATGGCAAATGCAACAGATAATTTAAGCCTCCATTTTCGTAGTTGGCGCAACCAAATATGATTGTGGTCAACATGGAAGCAGAAGTATACAACAACCAAAATATTGGTTGTCCTGATGGAATCGCATGGTAGTAGACAGAACTACAAAAATTCGGTTGGCAAATAATTTGGTTGAGGCAACCAAACTGTATTCTGTGTGTATTATAAAATCGTTTGTTTGGCTGTTGCCGAATCACGCCTCAATGGCTGAACCAATTTTCTTCAAACTTGGTGAGCAAATAGACCAATATCCGTATGTTAAAATAGGCTACTTCGATTTTCCGCCAAGTGATTTTCGACCACTTGGCCGCTGAGGATCATGTTAGAGCTAGTTAAAACTTTGTAAATATGAAGTACTATAAACGGTAAATATATGCGCGAAAAATAATGAGTGACAGTGGTCAGGGTAGCAATGACGAGAAGGTTAATGTATTCTTCATCAAAATGCACTTTATATTTTATATTTTCACATGGATAGAGAGTGATTTTAATTGCGATATTGTCGGGTCATTTTTTTCTCGACCAGTACTAATGGATGTAAAACCAGTAAGCTTTCCATCCTTGCGATACCTTCTATAGAAACTACAAACCCCGGCTTTATGCTGCTCCTTTTTTTAATTTTTTTTTTCATTTTATTTTATTTTTTATGTTCATAGCCAATTCTACATTCACAAACTAACGTGTGAATGTACAGCCAAATCTGAAATATTAGAAAAAAATAGTTTTAGAAAAAAAATTTCGTTTCCAAATTTATATGACAGATGACGGCCAAATCAGGGAATAATTTGCCATCAAAAACTCATTTTCAAGAAAATGGATATTAGCCAATTTGAATATAAGCCCTCGATATGTAAAATTTTAGATTTACAGGAGAAAATATTTAAAACAAGTATAACATATTTATATTAATTTAAAGGGAAACTTCCTAGATACTATTTTCGAAGAAAGAGCGGATCAAAAATATTCACTGGTATTGTTGCCAAGCTTCTCCAATTTACAACATTTTTTACACAAATTTTAAAAGTAAGAAATGCAAAATTCTAATTTTTGGCGATTTTGGAAAATCTCCACAATTCCCAAATGGCCCTAGCTTTTTTTCGGTGGGTATATCTAATGGCAACTTCCTTTAATCAAATTGAAAATTTTGTGGTCTATCCAGAAAACGTAATGAGAAACGAATATACGGTATATACGCGGCTCTAATATATTCGGATTAATAGGAGAGAATTGGGAAACACTAGTAAAAACGTTTTCAAAGATAGGCGGCGGGATATTTATAAATCTATAAAATATTTAAAAATTATTATATTTAAAGTTTTTTTTTTGTAATTTGTTCGTGTTGACACCAGAAATCAGGGCTAATTCTAAAATTAATATAGTTGTTAAAGAAAATCCCAAAGTTCACAAAATAAATTCGAAAAACTCCAACAACGTATTTTTTAGTTTTTCCCAAAAATCTTTTATACTAAAAGTCGCGTTCAACATTCCTTTTGTAATTTATCGTGTAACACATTACTACATACAAAAATGGTTTTCAAATCTAGCATTGCGATTGTAGAGAATGTGGCCAAGATTTTAAACTTTCGTAAAAAACTGTGTAATTTGAAGAAGCGTGGCGACACTATTAATACAATTTCCCCCCAGGAAGCTTCCTTTAATTTGAATATAATAATGTTATACTTCCTTTTTATAATTTACTCTATATCTCCAAAATACTACATATCGCCATCAGAAACGAGAAAGGGCGTATCATCATATTTGAAACTAAAAACTAGCTTTCATTTGAGATGCGGACAGCCGTTATATTTTTTTCTGCTCCGCCCTAATGTACATAACATTTTCTTGTGTAATTTGGTGCGCCAAAACTAATAATATTGGAAATATCTCGTTCATGTAGAAACAGTTGTTTAGTAACAATCAATAAAAAAAGAAAAAAGTTGATATTTTTTCAATACAACGTTTTTGCTGGAACAAAAAAGAAGCATACTCGTAAAAAATAGAAAAAAATCCTAACGAAGAAAACATTGAAAACTTAGAAAATAAATGTCGAAATTATAACCCTCTTGGTAAAAGTAAGAGAATATTCAAAAAATCTTCTTTATCATACACTCAATATTGTGAACGAGCGTATTTAAAATTTGTACGGGCCAAAAGTGTAACACATCGAAGGAGTGACCTAAGACCTCAAGTATATTTAGCGGAAATCCATTTTGGTTAATTTAAAGTCATTTGACCGTCTATTTGTCTGGCTGGTACGCACGATAACTCGCGCAATGAGCATCAGACTGACTTCAAATTTACTATGTGGAAATTTGCTCTTTCTTTTTAGACTAGACGTTCGAAGATGGGCCATATTGGTCCACTCCTTCGAGTACCTCCCCACAAAGGTCTAAAATATTGTGAAATATTGATTCATTATTAACTTCTATACTAGTTATCGGAATTTTCCGCAATTCCACACATAGTAGTTATTACTTTATTGGTCGCCATCTCTTTGCGAAAAATGGGCGAAGTTATTATGTCCCTTTTGGTACCATTTGACCATTTTGACCAAAAAGTTAATGGCTTATAACAAGAAAACTGTTATCATCGTTATAAGCACGAATTTCTCTCTATTTTAGCGAAAAACTTAACCAAACCCGCAAAACAAGATACAACCAGTAAGGAAAGGCTAAAGTCGGGCGGGCCGACTATATAATACCCTACACCACTCTCGTAATATTGGATAACTCTGAAATATAAATTTTGTAATTCATGTATAAATTGTTTACATAAATTTACTTTTGGGACATTTTATACTTAAATAATACCCAGTACCATAGTGTGGTGTAGGGTATAAAAACGATTGGATCTAAAAACCCAAATCGGATGAAACATATATATGGGAGCTATAGCTAAATCTTAACCGATTTTCTTCAAATTCGGTAGTGTTGGTTCATGGATCAAGAAACTCTACCATTCTAAATTTCAAAATGATTGGATGTAAAATATAGCTTCTACAGGACTAAAGAGCAAAATCAGACGAAACATATATATGGGAGCTATAGCTAAATCTTAACCGATTTTCTTCAAATTCGACAATGTTGGTTCATTGATCAAGAAACTCTACCATTCTAAATTTCAAAACGATTGGATGTACAATACAGCTTCTATAGAACTAAAGGGCCAAATCGGACGAAACATATATGTATATGGGAGCTATAGCTAAATCTTAACCTATTTCAACCAAATTCAATAGGGATCTTTACAGCTGCGAAATACTCTAAACTGCAAAATTTCGACTCAGCTAGTGATTCTGAGTAGATCGGTATACTTTAAGGTGGGTCTAGCTGTGTTATTTTCAGGTGTTACAAACATCTGCCGTGAAACAAACTTATAATACCCTGTACCACAGTGTGGTGTAGGATATAAAAATCGTAGTAATTCAAATCCGCATAAAAAGATACCGACGTGTAAATGCATTATATTCATATAAAGTTATAGACGATTTATTGAACTAATTTTTATACCCTCACTTTAGTGTGACGAGGGTATATATCATTTGCTACGGAATAAAGTGTAACACGTCGAAGGAGTGACCTAAGACCCCAAGTATGTTCGGAGGAAATCCGTTTTGGGTCATTTTAAGTCGAATGAGCAATGTCCGTCCGTCTGTCTGTCTGTCTGTCTGTGTGTCTGCTGGCTGGTGCGCACGATAACTCTCGAAAGCAGTAACCGATTGACCTCAAATTTGGTATGTGGTAATATTTTTTTCTATCTCCGGCTAAGTTCGAAGATGGGCCATATTGGTCCACTCCTTCTAGTACCTCCCCCACAAAGGGTTAAAATGTTGTGAAATATTGATTCTTTAATAACTGCTATACTACTTATTCGAATCTTTTGAAATTCCACACATAGTATTATCTTATTAGTCGTTATCAACTCGAGAAAAATGGGCAAAGACGCCACGTCCCTTTTGGTACCTCCCACACAAATGCAAAAGTTAACAGCTTATAACATTAATAACAGTGTATAAAAATACTTGAAATTTTGTACAGTATTATGCTTTTATATTGCTTACAGTCCAGGGAAAAATGGGCGTTGTTGTCACGCCCCTTTTGGTACCTCCCACACAAATTGACAGAATAATTCGAGTAATATTCAATATTACATTACTCACAAAGTGAGGGTATACCTTAGTCGGTTTACCCGACTGAAACTTTCTTACTTGTTAAAATGCATTTCACACATTCAATAATAAATTGCGTAATATCTAATATAGAACTACAATTTATTAAATTTAAAGATCAAATTTGAGTACCAAATATAAATATTTTTAACAATGATTTATATTGCTATTTATTTATAATTTCTTTCAATTTTCATTCTTCGAATTTCGTTCTATTTTGGTACAAATACGACTAGTTTGGTACGAGTTTCTTCCTTTCGTGGTACAATTTCAAGATATAGAATCTTGTCATAAAGAATCTTCTTTATGAATTTATAAACAATAGTTTCCCGAACCAAGTGTGAAGTAAGTATTGTGTTCATTGACCAATTTTGATATAGAAAAAATAAAGAAATTTTAATAAAAAACCAGTAAGGAAAGGCTAAAGTGGGCGGGGCCGACTATATAATACCCTACACCACTCTCGTAATATTGAATAACTCTGATATACAAATTTTGTAATTCATGTATAAATTGTTTACATAAATTTACTTTTGGGACATTTTATACTTAAATAATACCCTGTACCACAGTGTGGTGTAGGGTATAAAAACGATTGTATCTAAAGAGCCAAATCGGATGAAACATATGGGAGCTATAGCTAAATCTTAACCGATTTTCTTCAAATTCGTCAATCTTGGTTCATGGATCAAGAAACTCTACCATTGTAAATTTCAAAACGATTGGATGTAAAATACAGCTTCTATAGAACTAAAGGGCCAAATCGGACGAAACATATATATGGGAGCTAAGCTAAATCTTAACCGATTTTCTTCAAATTCGGTAGTGTTGGTTCATGGATCAAGAAACTATACCATTCTAAATTTCACAATGATTGGATGTAAAATACAGCTTCTATAGGACTAAAGGGCCAAATCGGACGAAATATATATATGGGAGCTATATCTAAATCTGAACCGATTTCAACCAAATTCAATAGCGATCTTAACAGCTGCGAAATATTCTAAACTGCAAAATGTCAGAACGATCGGAGTGAAATTGCGACCTGTAGTCGACGAACAACTTTACATGGACAGACGGACGGACGGACGGACAGACATGCTTAAATCGACTCAGCTAGTGATTCTGAGTCGATCGGTATACTTTAAGGGTCTAGCTGTGTTATTTTCAGGTGTTACAAACATCTTCCGTGAAACAAACTTATAATACCCTGTACCACAGTGTGGTGTAGGGTATAAAAATTTACCACAGATTTTTTTAAAATATATTTTTTGGGCATTAAATTACACCAGAGAGGGATATGCACAGCTCATTTACAAGATGAGATTTCAACCAGACACGTCGAAATTTAAAAAATGTTGCGGGTTCATGAGCCTCTTTTAAATTGCACTTCTTTCACGGTGTCCAAATCTAGTTTCCCTTTTTTATCCCATAAAGTACACAATTTTCAAAAATCTTTAACAATTCCAGGTCTTGGTATATAACTTGATACTGGCCAATAGTGACACCACTCCTTCGATCTGTTACACTTTTGACCATAAGTATGTTTGCTGTCATATTAGCTATGCCTGTCTGTCACGCCGGTGTGCACTTCGATGGGAGATAGTTTCCCCATATCTTCTGTAGCTATTTTCGAAATATCTGCATATTCGGTATTTTAGACAAATTTTCCAATTAAGTAATGCGCAAAAACTCTGCATCCTTCTGGCATATCCTTACAAACTACCAAATGCTTACGCGGGTTTTCAATCGAAACCACTGTGCAACTTCGGTATGGCGCTTTGTATGTGTGTTCGCATGCAATTTCAACGAAAACATCTTGAAAAAGTCAGACCGAATCGCCTCAGACAATGAATAAATGAAAAGGTTGCACACATGTGCGTGCGTAAAGGTGTGCGAGTGTGTGTGTGCCTGCGGTGGACGACTTCGGGTGTCTGCAAAAGACAATTTATAGTTTTATTTATAAATAAATAATTCGAGGAAGAAAATAAAGCATTCAATTAAATTATTTACTGTTCAGTGCGCAGCACTGTATTGTTTCAAGTGAACGGTAACCCTGACCTTTCCAACCGAAATTATTCAGTCAGACTGTTGGCCAGTTGGCCAAAGAGCCATTCGCATTAAAAATCCCATTTACAAATTGTACTGAATGAACTGTTTTGACATCATCTTAATTATGATGGCGTTATTTGTTTTCATACTTAACTTTTGAAATGTGATTTATTTGATTTCGGAAAGCGATAACGTCGACGGACGTGAAATTATCTGCGCGGCCTTTTGGAAGGTTTTACTTAAATTAACACACAAAGTGATTTTCACTTTTTTCCTTAGGCTGCTTTTCTCCTCATATCTACAGCAGTCAATGATTTAGTGGATTTTACACTATGGTTATTGTGTGTTAATTATGTTTAGTCCTTTTTACAGAGAGTAAAGAGGGAGAGTGCGATAGGGGGAAGTAGAAGGATTTTGAAATATGCACAGGATACTGAGACGTCAAAGAGAACATTTAGCGGTTTGAAGAGCAATATGTGTCTGTTTTTGACATGGCATCACAATTGTTCTATGAAATATAGATGTGTTAATAATCCAGTAAAATGTTATTAATGACATTTGCTTGTCGAAACATTATAGCATTTGGAAAGAGAAAACCATACATCGACTGTGGGTTAAACGTATGTGGTTTCTTAAAAAAATGTTCAATGGTTAGGTTTTTAAAAATAATTTGTTTATAAACCAATAATCATGGCCACGGGCAAATATCTGTTTTTGAAATGTTTGAATCTAAATAAACAATTTTGCAAATATTTTTATATATGACGTCTTTAAGTTTCATGTATTCAAAGAATGCAACAACTAAGTAAGAAAGTTCAGTCGAATAAACCGACTAGGGTATACCCTCACACTGAGATGGACACAAATATTAGATCATACCAAATTTGTAGTCAATCCGTTACCACTTTCGAGAGGTATCGTACGCTCCCGCCAGCAGACAGACAGACGGACGGACATTACTCAAATGACTTAAAATGTCCTGAAACGGATTTCCTTCCAACATACTTAGGGTCGTAGGACATTCCTTCGATATGTTACAATTTTGGCCCGCAGCAAATTATATATACTTCACTAAAGTGAAGTAAATTAGATTTTTAGGTCTTAAAGTATTTGTTGGTTATTATTAATGTTAGTTTTAATGAAATCTGCAAAATAAATAAATTATCAATAAAACAAGTAAGCAAGTTCAGTCCGGTAAACCGACTAATGAATCCCCTCACCTTGAGTCTCAAAAAATTATTATCAATTTAAATTGCATTTAATAACTTTAAAGTCTGTATTGGTATTAAAATTTAAAAGTTATTTACTTTTGTGTTGTTGTTATTTATTGTTGGTCTGTGCTTTTGTTATTCAGTCAGAATTTATTTGGTTCGAGACCATATGTTCCATTTACTTCCTGTCTATTCCAAGAAAGTAATAGAAACAAATACAAAAATTGGTAGAGAGTTTTAATTGCTTGGTAGAATTGACTGCAGTTTCGATAGACACCACTCTATCATCTTCAGAATTCAGTAGCAATAGTGTATGTCTTTAACTTAAATCAGCTGAAATACTTATGGAAGCAGTAAATTGAATTTAACAAGAACTGCTAACCAAACCCGTATTTTGCCGAACTAAGTCAACATACTAAAACTCTCATACCAATACATTTTTGTTTTTTGCTTGGGTTCGCATCGCGAACCACGAAAACAAATGTAGTTTTGTCAACGGCTAATGCCGACGTCATCGTACCTCATTCAACTAAATTTTGCAGAAAAATCAATTTCAAAAGAGAATTGTAGAAAAGAACAATTGCGATGAAATTACCTAAAAAAATTTAATTACGTGAAATTTTCTGTAAAAATGCAATTTACTGACAAAATGATATGAATGATAAAAAATGATGAAAAATGCAATTTGGAAAAAATTTTGTGAAAATACAAATTTTTCTATAAAACTGCTATTATTATTAAATTTTCAATAAAAAGGCTAAGTTATCTAATATAATGCAAAATTTGTAAAATTGGTTATAAAATGCATTTTGCATTTTTGAACAAAAAATCAGTTATACTATAAATATTTTTTTAAGAAATTTTAAAATTTTAGACAAGATTTTCTAGATAAATGAATTTTGTAAATTTTTAAGACATTTTCAATAAAATTTTATATAAAAGTCGACATAATTTTCCATTTGACATAAATTTCTGTAAAAGTCGAATTCGATGATGAAAAATAAGAATTCAAAAAAATGAGAATTTAATAAAGTTTTTGGAAAATACAATTTTAAGGACAATTTCCACTATTTTTCTAGAAAAATACAGTTTCGAATAATTTTTTTATAATTTCAGACAAATGCACTTTTGCCGCAATTTTTTGAAAATACCAATTAAAAAAAAATTGTCTATTAAACTACTTTTATTATTATATCGTCAATAACAATGCAGTTGCAGTGAAATTATCTAAAAAACTGCAATATTGGTGAAATTGATTTCATTAATGCAAATTTTTGGAATTTTTTATAAAAATTTCATTTCTACTAAATCAACCAAAATTTATAGAAAATGGAATTTCTAAAAAGAATTGTAGAAAAGAGCATTTTCGATGAAATCCCCTAGAAAATTCATTTTCGGACGAAACATATATATGGGAGCTATAGCTCCCATTCAAATTCGGTAGTGTTGGTTCATGGCTCAATAAACTCTACCATTCTAAATTTCAAAACGATTGGAGGTAAAATACAGCTTCTATAGAACTAAAGGGCCAAATCTTAACCGATTTTCTGCAAATTCAGTAGTGTTGGTTCGTGGATCAAGAAACTCTACCATTCTAAATTTCAAAATGATTGGATGTAAAATACAGCTTCTTCAGGACTAAAGAGTAAAATCTACAATTCTAAATTTCAAAACGATTGGATGTAAAATACAGCTTTTATAGGACTAAATGGCCAAATCGGACGAAACATATATATGGGAGCTATAGCTAAATCTTAACCGATTTTCTTCAAATTCGGTAGTGTTGGTTCATGGATCAAGAAACTCTACCATTCTAAATTTCAAAATGATTGGATGTAAAATACAGCTTCTACAGGACTAAAGGGCAAAATCGGACGAAACATATATATGGGAGCTATAGCTAAATCATAACCGATTTTCTTCAAATTCAGCAATGTTGGTTCATGGATCAAGAAACTCTACCATTCTAAATTTCAGAACGATCGGATGTAAAATACAGCTTCTATAGGACTAAAGGGTCAAATCGGACGAAAGATATATATGGGAGCTATATCTAAATCTGAACCGATTTCAACCAAATTCAATAGCGATCTTAACAGCCGCGAAATACTCTAAACTGCAAAATTTCAGAACGATCGGAGTGAAATTGCGAGCTGTAGTCGACGAACAACTTTACATGGACAGACGGACGGACAGACATCGTTAAATCGACTCAGCTAGTGATTCTGAGTCGATCGGTATACTTTACGGTGGGTCTAGCTGTGTTATTTTCAGGTGTTACAAACATCTGCCGTGAAACAAACTTATAATACCCTGTACCACAGTGTGGTGTAGGGTATAAAAATTAAATACCTACAAAATTCAACCAAATTTTGTAGAAAATGCTATTTGAAAAAGAATTTTAGAAAAGAGCACTTTCGACGAAATTCCCAGGAAAAATTCAATTTGGTGAAATTTTCTGAAAAATGAAATTTAATGAAAAAAAATACTATTTTCAAATAATTTTTTAAGAAAAATGCAAATTGAAGAAATTTTGTGAAAATACCAATTTAGACAATATTTTCTATACAACTGCTATTGCACATTATTAAATTATCAATAAAAATGCATTTGCAGCTAAATTATTAAATAGTGAAATTGGTTATAAAATGTATTTCTTGGATTTTTTATACAAATTCATTTCTACTACTATGCAATTGCATTTTTATGAAATGTTCAATGTTTATACAGGATTTTCTAAATGTTAGGTTAGGTTGAATAGCGGAGACGTTTAACCTTCTCATGTCCATGGACATACACGTAAGCCAGTGGTTCGGCCTGTTGTGCGCTCCTTATTTATGGTTTTTATTTGTATTCCCCACGGGTAACAGAAATTCGGTACTAAAATAACATAAATGTAATTTCGTGATTCTAATTAGGATACTGCAGACCGAATAAAAGCAAGCAAGCAACATAAATGTAATTTCGTAAATTTTCAAGACATTTTCAATAAAATTTAATAACGACGTAATTTTCTATAAAAGTCGAATTTCCACGAAATTTGTTAGATCAGAGTTTCTCAACACTTTCAGTAATACGGCTTTCCATAATCAAGCAAAACTCTTCTTGCCTTTTTCCGCCAAAAATGATCGGAAATTATATTTCTTTTTTGATACGATTAATAAGCACAATCTGAGAAAAAGTTAATTAATTGCAATTATTAATTTAAATTGTTTATTTTTGAACAATTTATGTAACATATCTGAAGGTAAATCCGTGTGAAAATAAAGAAGTTATAGATATTCTGCAATTGATTTAACCAGGAACATTTTTGTTTTGACATTTTTTAAAAACTTAATTTAAAAAAAATATTTAAAAACTGTAGCTTAAAAAATCCGTTGTTTTATCTTATAAATTGCACAAATTTCATTAATTCAATATTTGTTTCGTAAGTCCTCTTAAGTAAGTTGTTGACATTTTCAAAAGTCAAAATCCCCATAAAAATTACCATTTAAAATATTTTAAATATAACATCCACAAAAAATAGTAACGTATTCATGAAATGTATCCATTGCTTCCATGGAAGATCACAATGGCACTCTGGGGAGCCGCGGCTCCCTTGTTTAAATGGTGTGTGCACATGTTTGTAAATCAGTGAAACATTTTTTCTGTGTAATATACATAATTAACCACCGTTATTTGGCGACAAATAAAAACAGATAATTCGCTTAAAATGTCAAATAAAAAAGGTCTACTCTCGGCATTAAGTTGATGTGACGACGGACAAAAAAAATGTCAGCTAATCTCAATCGTGCTCTGCATTAACATTTAAACAGTTTTTTTCTTATGTGGTTTATTTTCTCATTAAAAACGAAATATCTCATCAAAATAACCCTAACCATTATGATATTCTGTAGACGTCAGTCAAACTTTGTTTTCTCCAAAAGAATTCTAGAAAATCTCTTCCAAGTTTTTTTTTTTGCTCCAAATCGGGATAAGGGTAATTTACGAAAAGTTAATAATTATTTTGCAAGTTCATTACTGAGCCCACTTTGGTATTTGTATTTATACTTATTTATATTTGTTGTTAGCCCCTATAGCCATGGCAGGGATTAACTAGACGGAGATTTGTACAAATTGTAATTGTTGCTCCGGTGTCCGGTGTTTATTTTCGTCTTCTTCGTTGGCAACATAATGGCCTTTAACGCCACCGTAAATCATTGTGATCTGTCTCGAAATAAACAAAAGGAACAACACGGAGCGACAGGACCAAATGCCAGAACAGAATCCCCAGCACAAGTACACAAGACGTAAATAATTTATAACATTTTGCTAGTCAAAGAAATCTGGGAAAGTTTTCGCACTTTATGTGGCCTTGAGGAGTAATTAACAAGTGTATTTTACACCATTGGCGGGGGTCGGTCCAACTGTCTGCTCAGTCAATAGATCAACAATGGTCATGGGCTGAATGATGTTTATCGCCAGCATTTAGCATCGCTATTGTTTTCGACGAACATCAATCAAAGTGAAAATGTATTTGTGCTTTTGGTAGTTATTGAAGCACTGAACTCCAGGTTAATGACTCAAAAGACGGGCGTGAAAAAATAAACTTATGAAAAAGAGCAATGGTCGGGACGATTGTCTCAGCAATAATATTTAATTTGTTTTTTATGTTGGAAAATTTTAATTGCGATTTTTTATTATAATTAAAAAATATGTATAGTCAATTAAAAGGGTTTCTGATTTAATCTTTTAAACATTTTAACTTAATAATTTGGTTAATTTACAAAAATATAACGTATAAATCTGTCTAAAATCAATTCTAATTTTAGACAATAATTATTTATATTTTGAAATTTAAATATTTAAGAAAAAAACCTAGTATAGTTTTATACAAAACAATACAAATTATCTGAACTGTATTGTATTATATGAACTAAATTGAACTTAAAATTAATTGTACAAATTGAAATCCCTACTTAAAATTTACTATTGTGAATTATCCTAAAAATGACATTAATTTATCTACAAACTACATTCTCTGTAAATTGAAATGAAACATAGGTTTCATTTTTCGAAAAAATTAAAATATCTGCCACTTGGATTTTGAATACTTAAAGGTGAGCAGCAAATAAATCTCGTCTCTTTACATAATTTAACCCTCAGTCTTTTTACTTTTATTTCTCTATAAATTTATGTTACTTTCTCACATCCATGAGAAATTACGTAAATATTCACCAAGTTATTTCTCTCCACCTTGAGCAGAATATACTCTCAAGATTAATCGATTAGATTAATCTCGTCTCAATCGTTTGATTCCCCAATTACAACAACATAAACTCTGGTTCGCAAAATTGGTCTCCCATTCACTCTCAATAAAAGAAGACATCAACTTCGTTCATGGTCCAATTTTCACAACAAAATTACATTTTACCGTGCATCCGCAAATAAAGAAGGAAAAAATTGGATACCAGTGGAAACTAGATTTACAAAGGCACAAGGTGATGACGTAACATAAAAGTGTAATTGCATAAAACACAAGGGAATCCAAAATTGGGAATAACAACAACAGTGAGTAAATCGAGCAAAATCATTATAACCTAAAAACAAAAATTCCATAACCTAAAAACAAAAATTGCATAACCTAAAAACCGCGATAATTTAAAAAGAAGAAGAAAAAATAGAGATTCAAGTCAAACATTCCTACTTCTTCTTTTTGCATTTTCACTTTCTTACTCGTGGTTTTCATTTATTCCTAATTTTCCCATTTACCACATTCTTATCAGTGTCTTACTCCTCATTTGCTTATTTCCGTGTTCCCATTTTTAATTCCTACTTCTTACATTTTCATCGGCATTTTTTATTTCTCATTTTCGTATTTGCATATTTATTTCTGTCATTTTTATTTCTGATCTGATCTTATTCTAATTCTTCCTAATTTTTTCACTCTTCGTTTCGCAGTTTTACTGTTAAAGTAAAACTCACCTCAATATCACTCTTCAAGCTTAACAGAAAAAGTGAGAAATCCGAAATATATTCCTCTCTTAAAAAATCTCTTAAGAAATCAAATGACTGATAAAAAACATCACTAAAAGAATGTACAGAAATACATTGCAGAAAATACGGTAAAAAGCAAATTCAATAAATGTGGAAATAAACAACAATAATAAAATATTTCAATAAATACGCACAGTTTAAAATCAACAAATTAAATTTAAAAACATTAAAATTTAATAACAATAAAATTGAAAATCATTAAATTCAAAAATATGAAAATTTAAAAATCAACAAAAGTTAAGAACAATAAAATTTAAAAGAAATTTAGAGATATAGAAACAAATTATGGTTACATTATTATTAGACATTACTATCTTTTATATATACAAGATAAAAATTTAACAAATTTAAGCGAAAACCAACAAACACACATACATACATTAGTCTCATACAGTCCACATAAAAAAATATAGAGATGAACAGTTTGAAAGTCAACGAAAACGAAATCTAGGTCGTTGCATCTATCACTGTTTGGAAAACACTGGGTACAGTCAACAGAAAAAATATATGTACAGTGTTAGAATTGAACAATCAGGATACATATGTAAACTCCGTTCATCGTCATAAACATAATTTGATTAACAAAATCTTTTTCCGTAAATCTTACTACATCCATAATAGTAACTTGTACAAAGTAGTTATCAAAAACAACAGTAAACAGTTTAAAAGTCATCCACGGAAAACAGTAGCTCATTGCTTGTGGATCAGTTTAAAAACCACTGGGTACACTCTACGTAAAAAATATACATACAGCTTTCATATCAAACGATATATGAAGACTGGCCGTCGTCATATATTTAGTTAACATAAAAACAGATACCGGTCGAAAAGTTCGTTAATATACAAAATAATTTTTCGCTTTTTAATAAAAATAAAGTTGGAAAAAAATCATATCATATACAATATACATACACATACAAATATATCTCCTTACTCTCATTGGTTTCTAGTTACCCACCAAAACTATACTTATTTTCTCGTAAACAATTATTATTGTGGATGCACAGTTTAGAACATTATTTTCACTTCACTCAAAGTGAACAATAAATCGTTTAACACAATAATCTCTGCATCAGTAATAGTAATTGCTACAAAATTATACAAATTTATCACAATTTTTCCAAAAAAAATCAAATTCTCTTATAAACCAACTATTTTCACTGGAAAAAACATCCCTTTTTTAATCGTTACACAAGTGGATCAATTAATTCATTATCTTCTGTTTTCACTAAATAAAAATAAAAATTACGCATATTTTTGAAGTAAAATAGGAAGTCAAAGAACTGGATTTAAATAGTCTAATACCCAGTTAACCAAAAATCGCCTGTTTCTCACACCTACACCTTGGTACCCCTAACTTCCACAGCCGGTTTCCAGTTCACATCAACACTATTGGTAAACTAATTATTTTCAAACAAGATTGGTGATCGAAGTTTAGGGAACAGAAATCAAATTCTTGGTAAATTTTAATTCGCGATAAAGCATATTAATTAATTAATTTGAGTTCGTCTTTTATCGACACAACAACTGAAATTTAAATTTCACCCAAAATATCCCTTTTCTAAAATTTTCCTTTTTTACAACTCTAAACAAGAAATTAAATAAAGAATACTTTTCTCCAATCATCTCCAATATAACGGTTTAAACGAAAAATGTCTACTGACACTACCACCAATTCTGCCACTAATTCTGAAGGCCAAAAGATGCCTGGAATTCAGGACCGTTTCATTTTCGATTGCGATTATCTTCTTCAATTCTGCTCTAGCTTTGATAAAGCGGATTTAGAAGATCAAACTGACTCTCTGTTAGAAGTAAAGCTTGAAGATTTAGGCTATAAATGGTCGAAAGTACAGTCCACATATGAAAATCTGATGCTATCTTGTGAGTCTTCGAATACGAAGGACTTCAAAGAAAATGCTAGGGTGAATTTTCAGGCTTGCTCTGAAGCCTATTGCGCGGCCACAGCAAACATCAGGGATATGTTGAAAATGTCGAAAGGATATACAACACAAACCCAAGTTTCAAGGTTAAGACTTCCAAATCCCATGTCACAACCAATCACATTACAAACATATCCGCCCAATGATACAAGTGTCTGCATTAAGGTTCCACCATGCGACACAGACGTTTTCAAAGGAGGATACGAAGAATGGCCGTCATTTCGTGATATGTTCACGGCGGTCTACGTGAACCACCCGAAATTAACTCGTGCCCAAAAGTTATATCACTTGCGCAATAAAACAAAAGATAGTGCTGGGGCTATTGTTAAACGATATGCACTTTGTGACGAAAATTTTGATCTGGCTTGGAATGCTCTTAAGTCTCGCTACGAGAACAAACGAGTGTTGGTCGATAACCAAATAAAAATTCTATTCAATATTTCCATTGCCACTACTGAAAGTAGTGAATCTATACAAAAGATTCAATCTACTGTTAATGATTGTTTAGCAACATTAAAAACTCTCGATGTAAAGATCGATGGCTGGGACCCCATACTTATTTATTTAATTTCGACAAAACTTCCATATGAAACTCTCTCATTTTGGGAACAATCGTTGAAATCCCATCGTGAACTACCGCAATGGTCTCAGATGGATGAATTTCTAACGAATCGGTACGAAGTTGTTGAACGCATATCAAGCATAAGACCGACTAAAGACAGATATAGTCTCCCAGCACAAGCTTCTAATAAAATTCAAACTTATGTTTCCCAAGAAAAGTTAGATTCTACTTGTATTCTATGTGAATCAAATCATAACCTGCGAATTTGCCCCAAATTTAGAAGACTTACAACTCAGGCTAGAATCGACTTGGTTTTCAAGAACAAATTTTGTAATAATTTCCTCTCACCATCGCATACAAAGGTAAATTGTCCCAGTAAGAATACTTGTTTGCACTGCAAGAAATCGCATCACTCTTTACTGCACATTAATTCTTTTTCGGAAAACAATACTGGTGGACAAAGTTCGGTTGAAAATTCTTCAAATTTCAACCAAAACTCTCAACATAACAACCAAAGATCAAATCAGCAAGCAACGATAGTTGAACAACCAACTACCTCATCCAAAATCTCTACATCTCAAGTTCAGGCAAACTTTTCCTCCAACAACGACACTATTCTTTTTCGCACTGCTTTAGTTCACATAGAACACAGAAGCGAGATATATACAGTCCGAGCCCTAATTGATCCAGGATCTCAAAGGACATTTTTGTCGGAAAAAATTCGGCATCGTTTGAATCTCCCTGCTTATAAATCCAATCTAGAGATAATAGGCATCGGAGGACAAAGACAAAATGCAACGAAAGAATGTGAAATAATAATTGTAGCCCCTAAACATGATATAAAATTCACAATCAATGCTATTGTACTTCCAAAGGTAGCAAAACGTCTTCCTACAACGTCATTTGAAATGCCTAACTGTGATGAATTAAATAAATTGGATTTAGCAGATCCGTCCTTCTACAAATCTGCTCAAATAGATCTCATTTTAGGTAATGATGCAGAACGCTTTATAAATCTTGAAGGTATCAAAAAAAATATTTGTGGCGAAACATCAGCCTACAATACCGTTTTTGGGTGGGTACTTAGTGGTCCAATTAAATCGGAAAAAATAGACTCGTTTAATACCAATGTAGTAGTATCCGAAGACAATACTATCAGCGATCTCCTAAGGAAATTCTGGGAGCAAGAAGAAGTACCAATTTCTACACAACTGTCTGCTGAAGACCGATATTGTGAGGACTTCTATGCGAAAATGACTGAACGTCAACCAGATGGTCGCTACATGGTACGATTGCCATTTAAAAAAGATTTCCCCGACTTGAATTTCCTCGGTTCTTCACGTTTCATTGCGCTTGCTCAATATTCAGCATTGGAACGAACTCTAGCGAAGAATCCTGAACTCGATGCCCATTATAAATCCGTTCTTAATGAGTACTTATCTCTAGGGCACATGGAGGAAACATCTTCTCAAGAAATTGTCCTCGATGGGAAATTTAATTCATTTTATCTACCTCATCATGCAGTAGTTCGACCAGAACACAAAACAACAAAGGTTAGAGTAGTTTTTAATGCATCTAGAAAAACAGTCTGGTGCTTCTCTTAATGATGTTCTCTACACGGGACATGCGCTTCAGACAGACCTTATGTCAACTATTCTTAACTGGAGAAAATACACATATGCATTTAGCGGCGACATTCAAAAAATGTACCGTCAAATACTCGTAAATCCCACAGATAGGGCGTAACAAAGGATTCTGTTTCAAAAAGATCATAAAGGCCCGATTCTCGATTACCAGTTAAACACTGTGACATTCGGCGTTAATTGTGCCCCATTTCTCGCAATTCGAACATTGCTACAGTTGGCCACTGACTCGGCAGAAAAATACCCAAAAATAGCCTCAATATTACGAAGGGAAACTTACGTTGATGATATTCTCTCAGGTGAATACTCAATTGAAGAAGCTATAACCACACAATACCAGCTCATAACAACTCTCAAATCCGCAGGGTTTTCGTTAAAGAAATTAACTGCAAACCATCCTCAGCTACTGGCTCACTTGCCAACTGAAGATTTGTACGATGCAGATTTCTTACAATTTCACTAAACAAGTTCTGCAAAAACACTAGGGATAAAATGGAACGCATTGACAGATACATTCAAATATACATTCAGTCAACTGCCGAACTATCCCTCAGCTACAAAACGGAAAGTTCTTTCTCTGGTAGCTCAACTATTTGATCCTGCAGGGTGGGTAACGCCTGTCATCATAGGGCAAAAATGTTAATGCAAAATCTCTGGTTAGAGGGCACGGACTGGGATGAAGACATCTCACCTGATTCTCTCAAATCCTGGAACAATCTCGTAACTGATCTTCAACACATAGAAGAAATTACAATTCCCCGATGGATTCAATATACTCCGACTGACCTCATACAGATTCATGGATTTTCAGATGCCTCTAAAGGGGCATATTGCGCTTGCGTGTACATACGTTGCCAAACTGCAAACTCTGTTGTATTTTCTAATCTCTTGGTTGCAAAAAGCAAAGTTTCTCCTCTGCAGCCCGTTTGCTTGCCTCGTTTGGAGCTAAACGGAGCCCATCTTTTAGCAAAACTAGTGTAACACATTTCACAAACTCTCGACTTTAATGTTAGCGAAACAGTATTGTGGACAGATTCCACAATTGTACTAGGATGGCTGTCGAAACCTCCTTGGTCGTGGGAAACATACGTGGCTAACCGGACTTCTCTCATACACGAACTCGTTCCGACAGCAAAATGGCGACACGTATCCACACATGACAATCCTGCCGACTTGGGCACCAGAGGATCTCGACCTCAAGACCTTAAAAATAACAACTTATGGTGGAAAGGTCCTTCATGGTTAACGAATCCCCTTCTACGTGGCCTAAGGGAAATCCTCTTTCATTGCCAAAAGAAAATCATCCCATTCAAACACTTCACACTTCTACAGAGCAGGTTGATATTCTGCAGCGATTCTCTTCTTACACTAAAGCTCTTAGAGTTGTTGCATATATTTTCCGTTTCGTACATAACTGTCGCAAAAATATCAATAATGGACTCAGATATGAATCTCTCGATATCTCTCACAAAGAAATGTAATTTGTGAAATATAGGTTAATTTCAGTTTCTCAGAATTATTACTATGAAAGCGACTATAAATCTCTTTTAAGCTCAAAACCAATTTCGGAAAAGAGTACTTTAAAGACATTGAATCCATTCCTAGATTCAAATAAAGTTTTGCGTGTAAATGGAAGATTAGCAGACTCGTCTCTCCCTTTCAATGAGCGCTATCCAATCATATTACCTGGAAATTCGCGGTTTTGTCACCTATATCTTTCTCATTTACACAATTTTCTCGCTCACGCTGAAATAAACCAAATGTGCAGAATGGCACAAACTGAGTTTTATATATCCCGTCTAAAACTTAGAATTAAAGGTATCATTCAGAAATGCAAAGTTTGCCTTATCTATAAACACAAACCTTGCTCTCAGATAATGGCACCCCTACCTCCAGACTGATGTACATTTGCAACTCCTTTTCACACTACTGGTATTGATTTTGCCGGCCCCTTTGAACTTAAAAGTGGCTCAATACGCAAGTCTCCCTTAATAAAAGGATATGTGTCTGTATTTGTTTGCTTTGTTACAAGAGCTATACATCTCGAACCTTGCTCAGATCTCTCATCAGCTGCATTCCAAGCCGCGTTTGCTCGTTTCGTTGGGAGGCGAGGTCTACCCCGAAGGGTAGTATCTGATAATGGTCGAAATTTTGTTGGAGCTAGCCGAACATTACTTAGAGAATTTACTCATTTCATTAAATCTACCTCAAGCGATGTCTCGCAGAAATACTCTACTCACGGATTCAAATGGAGCTTTATCCCTCCACATGCACACCATATGGGAGGGCTTTGGGAGGCAGCCGTGAAAATCTTTAAGACTCATTTCAAAAAAATTGCTTGCGCCCACAGATTCACCTTCGAACAATTTGCCACTGTCCTAGCTCGAATAGAAGGTGTTTTAAACTCCCGTCCAATTTCTGCTATGTCAGAAGATCCCTTAGATCTGACAGCTTTAACCCCAGGACACTTTTTAAAAGGTGCTCCCCTAATGGCCTTACCGGAACCAATTTCTGATAACATTTCTCTAATAAATCGGTGGGAAAAGTTAAAATCTATTCATCACAGCTTTTCTATAAGGTGGATTATCTCAAATCCCTTCACAAAAGATATAAGTGGAAAACTTCTTCTTCAAATCTGCGTCCTAATGATTTAGTTGTGATAATGGACGACATGTTACCACCTAGTGAATGGCGTTTAGGAAGGATAGAGAAAACGTATCCCGGCTCTGATTTCAATATTCGAGTAGCTGACATTCGTACATCTATGGGAACCATAACACGTCCTATTGTAGAGTTGTGTTTGCTACCCCTAGTCGATGACCCAAATCCAACAACCTCTACTGCATAATTTCCCTTTCTCCTCATAGAAACCATTTTTCTCATATGAGAAGTTGGTTTTGTTAACCTAGTAGCTATTTTGCACTTTCAGATCAGATGTTAGAAGCAGAACAGATCCTCATGCCAGGTGTGATCCCGATCTATACCAATGTGAACTGTGCCAACGCTTCCACTCAATTCGATTCTGCCACAAGTTTATCAACATGACTGTCACAGCTAGAACCAGGGCAGTCGAACGTCACAGATATTGCGTTAATTGTTTGGCGAAGGGTCACACTTACCGGGCATGCAATTCACCGGATACTTGCCACAAATGCGGAGAATACCACCATACCATGCTACATATAGACAACGAAACTCAACAACCAAGGAATGATGCAGCCGGGAAAGCTTCCAATGGAAAAATAAAGAAAAAGACTCAAAAGAAGAAAGGCGCTAAACAAAAATCTTCAAATATTCCTGATCCGAAAATTTTATCTGAAGCAATTAAATCATTGGCAACCGTTTTATGCGTCACAACATCCAACATTGCATAGCTGCAAGGCCGGCGGCATGTCTAAAATCAATTCTAATTTTAGACAATAATTATTTATATTTTGAAATTTAAATATTTAAGAAAAAAAACCTAGTATAGTTTTATACAAAACAATACAAATTATCTGAACTGTATTGTATTATATGAACTAAATTGAACTTAAAATTAATTGTACAAATTGAAATCCCTACTTAAAATTTACTATTGTGAATTATCCTAAAAATGACATTAATTTATCTACAAACTACATTCTCTGTAAATTGAAATGAAACATAGGTTTCATTTTTCGAAAAAATTAAAATATCTGCCACTTGGATTTTGAATACTTAAAGGTGAGCAGCAAATAAATCTCGTCTCTTTACATAATTTAACCCTCAGTCTTTTTACTTTTATTTCTCTATAAATTTATGCTAATTTCTCACATCCATGAGAAATTACGTAAATATTCACCAAAAGTTATTTCTCTCCACCTTGAGCAGAATCTACTCTCAAGATTAATCGATTAGATTAATCTCGTCTCAATCGTTTGATTCCCCAATTACAACAACAGAAACTCTGGTTCGCAAAATTGGTCTCCCATTCACTCTCAATAAAAGAAGACATCAACTTCGTTCAAAATCGATTTTATTAAACACTTCACTAGTTACTACAAAATATAGCATTTTAGGGCCTGATGCCTAAAAAATACTTTTTTGCACATTGTGGTATCTTTTACCATAAATACAGCAACACAATATATTGTGCGTACAGTTAAAATCGTTTTTGATAAATGTATCACCTTATTTTATCATATTATGTATAAAATACAATTATGACGAAATTTCCTAGAAAAATGTAATTAAATGAAAAGATTTTGAGAGAAATGCACTTTCAGCAATTTTAAAAAAAATTAAATTTCAATACCATTTGTGGAAGAAAGCATTTCAATTAAATTTTTGTAAAATGCAATTTTAAAGCAATTTTTCAGATAAATACAATTACAACGAAATTTTGTAGAAAACTGCACTTTCAACAAAATTTTGTAGAATAATGCAATTTCGACGAAATGTTTTATAGAAAATCAAATCTCAACGAAATTACAAAATTAAATTTTTCTAGAAAATTTTGTTGACATTAATTTTTTTAGAAAAAAAACATTTTTGGAAAATACAATTTCAACAAAAGTTTTTAGAAAAATGTAATTTCAGCTAAATTTTTAGAATATTGCAATTCAACGAAATTTTTTTTAGTAAAATTTAATGTAATTTCTGCAAAATGCAATTTCAACCCAAAAATATAAGTTTGTGAAAAATATGAATTTCTAAGGAAATGCAATTTCAACAACATTTTTTAGGAAAATGCAATTTTAACAAAATTTTGTAGAAAAATATAATCTTAACAATATTTTAGAGAATACTGAATTTCAACGAAAATTTCTAGGGAATTGTAATTTCAACAACATTTCTTAGCAAAATGCAAATTCAACAAAATTTTCTAGAAAAATTTAAAAAATGTTCAACAAAATTTTTTACAAAAACGCAATATTAACGGAATTTTCTAGAAATAATACATTTCAACAATTTTTTTTAGATTATTATAATTCTAACAATTTTTTTTTTAGAAAAATAAATATTGAAGAAAAATGCAATTTTAATTAAAATTTTTTAGAACAATACAATTTCGTCAAGATTATATAGAAAGAATAATGCAACTAAAATTTTTTTTTTACAAAAATTAAATTTCTACAAAGTTTTGCTAAAAAATTGGAAAATGCAATTTAAACGAAAAATTACATTTTTTAGGTAAATGAAATGTCAACAAAATTTTCTAGAAAAACTTATTTCTACCAAAATTTGGTAGAGAAGTGTAATTTCAACGAAATTTTGTAGAAACATTTATTTAAAAAAAAAATTGGCCAAATGTAATTTCGACGAAATTTTCGAGAAAATGAAATGTTACTGAAATTTTTAGTGAAATGCAATTTCAAAAACATATATAAGTTTGTAGAAATATTTAATTGCAACGAAAACTTCTAGGGAAATGCAATTTCAAAAACATTTGATAGGAAATTAAATTTCAACAAAATTTTGTAGAAAATGTAATCTCAACCACATTTCTTAGAATACATACTGCAATTTCAACGAAATGTTCTAGAGAAATTTATGTAAAAAAAAAATTACGAAAATTTAATTTCAACGAAACGTCTAGAAAAACGCAATTTCAACAACAAAAATATAAATTTGTAGAAAAATTTAATTTCAACGAAAATTTCAAGGAATTTCAAAGGGAAAAGAACATTTTTAAGAAAATATAATTTCACTAAAATTTCCAAAATTTTTTTACTGCAATTTCAAGTAATTTTTTTGGAGAAATGTAATTTCACAAAATTTCTAGAAAAACCTCAATTTCAACAACAAAATATTAGTTTATAGAAAAAAGAAATTTCAAAAAATTTTGAGAGAAATAAAGAAATTTTCTTGAGAATTGCAATTACAAAGAATTTTTTTAGAACAAAAACGCAATTTCAACAAAAAGTATATGTTTGTATAAAAATGTTATTTCAACGAAATTTCAATTTTAAAAATGTAATGTAGTGTTACCAAAATTTTTAGAAATAATGCAATTTCAACCAAAAAAGTATGACTTTGTAGAAGAAATGCAATTTCAACGAAAATTTCTAGTGAAATGCAATTTCATCAAATTTGTTTAGGAAAATGCAATTTCAACAAAATTTTTTAAGAAAATTTAATCTCAACAACATTTTTCAGAACACTGCAATTTCAACGAAATTGTATAGAGAAATGTAATTTAATATTTCTTTTTTTTGGAAAATTTTCTGTTTACATTAATATTTACATTAGTAGAAAACTATTACACGAACAATTATGTACAAAGATTTTTTTAGAAAAATTCAATTTCAACAAAATTGTGCAAAACAAACTTCAATTTAAACGAAACTTTCTAGAGAAATGATATTTCTGCTATTTATTTTTTATGTGAAAATTCATTTTTTTATGAAAATTCAACAAAATTTTCTAAAACAACTTATCTTCAAAAATTTTTTTTTAAAGAAAGCAATTTTAACGAAATTTTGTAGAAAAATGCAACTTTACGAAATTTTCTAGAAAAATTTTTTTAAAGAAAGCAATTTTAACGAAATTTTCTAGAAAAATTAAATTTCAATAATGTTTTTTGAAAAATTTATTTTTAACGGTTCTTTTTAAAATAGAGACAAAACAGAATTTCGGCGAAATTTTCTAGAAAAATTTGGTTTTTAAAACAAATGCAATTTTAAAGAAATTTTTAAAAAATTTAATTTTCCGTATCTAAAAGAAGTTTTACATTTCTTGCAAGGGATATTTTATTTCCTAGAAAAATAAAATTAAATGAACATATTTTTAGAGAAATGTAATTTAATCTATTTAAGAAAATAAAGTTTAATAGCATTTGTGGAAGAATGCATTTCAATTAAATTTTTTTAGACGACTGCAATTGAAGAAATTTTCTAAAGAAATTTTTTGGAAAAATTAACTTTGAACTAAATTTTGTAGAGTAATGCAATTTCGACGAAATGTTCTATATAAATGCAATTTCAACGAATTTTTTTAGAAAAAATGTATTTAAAAAAAAATTTTTGGAGAAAATGAAATTTGTTAAAAATGCAACTTCAACAAAAATTCTAGTTTGTAGAAAAATGTAAATTCAACGAAAATTTCTAGAAAATTGTTATTTCAAGAAACCTTTTTAGTAAAATGCAATTTCAACATTTTTTAAAAAATTTAATTTCAACAGCATTTTTTAGAATACTACAATTTCAACGAAATTTTGTAAAGAAATGTTATTAAAAAAAATAGGAACATATAATTTCAACGAAATTTTCAAAAGAAATACAATTTTAACAAAAATTTTAGAATACTGCAATTTCAACAAAATTTTCTAGAGAAATGTAATTTTAGTAAATTTTTTTAGGAAAATGTAATTTCAACAAAAATTTTTCCAATTTCAACGAATTTTTCTAGATGTAGATGTAGTTTCAAAAAAATTGTTTAGGAAAATGTTATTTCAACAAAATTTCTAAAAAAAAAAATTTCAACAAAAAATTAAAAGTTTGCAGTAGGGATGTAACGAAGGTATCTTTAGCGAATACGAATATTGAAATATATTCCTTTCGAATGCGAAAGCGAATAGTGAAATATGCATTTTCGCGAAAGCGAATATGAGTTTGACCCTTTAGTGCCAAGAAAATTAAGGAAATAAATTGATAAATTTCCAGGATATTCAAGTATTAAGAATGTTTTCCATATTTTTACCTCCTGTTACCACAAAGACAAGCATATTTTTCATCTGTTTTGAAGAGAAGTGGAAGAGGTTTTCATTGGTATTAATATCTTCAAATTGTGTGAAACGAATAAGAAGATATAACACTTTTAACAAATGGAAGCGAATACTGAAATATATTTTTGCGAAAGCGAATAATCCAAAGATGGTTTTTGCGAAAGCGAATGTTAAAATGATGCGGATAAATCGCGTTCGCATATGCGAATGCGAATATTCGTTACATCCCTATTTTGAAGAAACATTTAATTTCAACGAATATTTCTGGGGAAATGCAATTTCAACAACATTTTTTAGGACAATACAATTTATCTACAATTTTGGGACGCTTTCACAATGCTTGCTTAAAATGTCTTAAAAGCGCTGTTTCATGATGGATTTGCAATTCTTTGAGAACAAATAATTTGAGAAAAAGAATCCTTTTTGTAAAGTAAGTCATTAAATCGATACCTCCATTCCAAAACATGCTAAGTCGAAACAGCTGGGTTTTTAGTGTACTATGTACAAAAGCAAAAAATCTAACTTAATAAAATTTTTAATATAACGTCACCAGCATACAACAAAATATTTGAATTGTGCGGCTTTCCGATTATCTAAGTAAAATAAATTAAACGATTTTCTATGAAATTTATGTGGAACATCTTTTCCTGCAAA
The DNA here is from genome assembly GCA_963930755.1 of Eudasyphora cyanicolor. NCBI lineage: Eukaryota > Metazoa > Arthropoda > Insecta > Diptera > Muscidae > Eudasyphora > Eudasyphora cyanicolor. Next base: position 275,322,978 of record OZ005734.1, on the reverse strand, counting down.
AAATTAGGCTTAATTCCGAAAAAACGAAAACGATTTTTTTTAATAAACATGTGAAGTAAATTTAGAAGTTCCTGTAAGGAACTATTCTTTTTGTTAAGGTGGAAATTGTCTTTTCTTTAAAAGACTGCAGGATTCGCTTTTACAGTGCATTTTTGACATGCAAAACCCAGTGCTACATTTACAACATCTAAAGAATGAACAAGCTGGCATGTTACAGGGACAATTTAACATATGAATTCATTTAAATCAATACCTTAAAAATAATATATTTCATTTGATTCATTGATTTCTAAATACGACTTTTTTTTTGGGAATTATTACCTTCGAACTATCGGAAAACCGTCATGAATTTTGTTTTTACAGCGTTTCAAAAGCATTGTAAAATACCGTCGTCACACCGTATATCGGAGTTATCATTTTGACAACGCTTTATCCCACCGTGTGATGACGGTGCACAGTGCTTTCACGACGCTTTGAGGATGGTATTTTTCTGGCTGAGAAATTTCAATGCCATTTTTGGAAGAATGCATTTCAAATACGTTATTGTAGAATAATGCAATTTTAAAGACATTTTCCAGAGAAATAAAATTTCAACGAAATTTGTTTAGAAAAATTCACTTTCAACGAAATTTTTTTAAAAAAATTCACTTTCAACTAAATTTTTGTGGAATAATGCAATTTCGACGAAATGTTCTATAGAAATGCAATTTCAACGAAATTTTTTAGAAAAGTGAATTTTCCAAAAATTTTATTTCGACGAAATTTTCGAGAAAATAAAAATATTTAGAAATATGCAATTTCAGCATCAAATATGACTTTTTGAAAAACAAAATAATTTCATCGAAAATTTCTAGAGAAATTCAATTTCAACAAAATTGTTTAGGGAAATACAATTTCAACGAAATTTTCCAGAAAAATACAATTTCAACCAAATTTTCTAGATACGCAATTTCAAAATTTTTTTTAGGAAAATTTAATTTCAACAAATTTCTAGAAAAAGCAATTTCAACCAAAAAAATATAAGTTTGTAGAAAAATTTAATTTCAACAAAATTTTTTAGGAAAATGTAATTTCAAGAAAATTTTTTAGGATAGTGCAATTACAACAAAAATTTTAGAGAAATGTAATTTCAATTTTTTTTTTAGGAAAATACAATTTCTACTAAATTTTGTAGAAAAATTTAATCTTAACAATATTTTTTTGAATACTGCAATTTAAAATTTTTTTTTGGGAAGATTTAATTTCAACGAATATTCTAGGAAAATGCAATTTCAACAAAAAAATATAAGTTTGTAGAAAAATGTAATTTCAAAAAAAATTATTTTAATATCAACAAAATTTATAGAAAAATGAAAAGAAAAACAAAAAGCAATTTCAAGAACATATTGTAGAAAAACATAATTTCAGCAACATTTTATAGAAAAACGAAATATTAATGCAATTTTCTAGAAAAGGGCGCCCCAGTAGGTGAGTTGGTAGCGAGCTCGCCTATGAGTTTGGGGGTCGTGGGTTCGATTCCCACCAGTGGCTCTGGTCTGTCGCAACAAAAATTAACAAGCAAAATGGCCTTTGTCACCCGGCTTCTCCCTGTACCGTAAAATTAGAATATAAATTTACTTTGTATTGTAATTCATATAAATAAATAAATAAATAGAAAAGGTACATTCAACGATTTTTTTTAGAAAATTGCGTTTCTTACAATAATGCAATTTCAACAAAATTTAGTAGAATAAAGTAATTATAATGGATTTTTTTTAGAAAATTAAATTCCAAAACAATTTTGCAAAAAATTCAATTTAAATGAAATTTTCTACATAAATGCAATTTCAACAAAATTTTTTGGGGGGGAAATGAAATTTCAACAACATTTTTGTGGAAAATGAAATTTTAACAAAATTTTCTAAAAAAAACGTAACTTTTTAAACTTAACAAATTTTTGAAGAAAAATGCAATTTCAACGTAATTTTTTGAAATAATGCAATTTCAACGGAAATTTGTTGAAAAATGCAATTATAGCGAAATTTTCGGCAAAAATTTAAATTTAAAGTTTTTTTTTACAAAAATGCTACTTCAAGAAAATTTAGTAGAAAAACGCAATGATAACAACATTTTCTAGAGAAAAAAATTTTTTGTAGAAAAATTAAATTTTAACGAAATTTTCTAGAAAAATAAGTTTTGCATAAATAAAACCCGTTTCACATTTGTTAAATGGGATATTTTAGCAAAATCCGGTAAAATGCTTACGTTGTGCTGATACTGTCCGTCTGTCCATCTTAAGTTGTTCGTTAAGTACAGGTCGCAATTTCACTGCGATCTTGCTGAGATTTGGCAGTAAGGATATAGCCCCAATCATTTTGAAATTTAGGGTAAAGTTTCTTGATACAGGGATCCACATTCCATATATCTATATATATAAAAATGAAACGGTCCATCTGTGTAATGGCATCACGTCAGAACGGCTGGAGCGATTTGGATGATTTTTTTCTTCAGTTCTTCGTATTTGCCTGGAGAAGGTTTGTACGAAAGAAAATTTTGGGAAAACCCTCCGGAAAAGTCGGAAAATTAGGAAAATCGAAAATTGCTATTTCTTGCGAGATTCCTACTGTTCCTATCTACTGCGAGATTCCTACTGTTCCTATCTACTGCTCTCTTTTTGAATCCAATTTTTTTTATTAATTTTCTATTAAACATATCTACGAGTATGTGCTATTTTTCTTGCTGCAATTCATTCGAGTTTTGCGTATTGTTACACTGATTTCGCGTATCACATCGACAAACGGTACAAGCATTACGATCAATTAAAATTCAACGCGATATTTATCAGTTCGAAAATTTTTTCAGATAATAAGTTTGAGTATAAGAGGTAAGGTTATCTTATTGGATTGCGGGCACTGCAAAATCATAATTTCGGATGAATGCACGATGGCGCATAAACGAGCTCTGGAGGCAATTGACCGAACGATGAAGGATTTACGACGTGATTTGAGACAATTGAATATTTTATTCAAGGAGAGGAAGTCCTTATCCCACGAATTCCGATTATTCCAACTGATCTTTCATTCCAATTCAAGCGGATTCAGTTCCCTGTACGATTGGCTTTTGCGATGACAATCAATAAATCTCAAAATCAATCGTAGGAAGTCTGTGGAATTAATCTCGAATTTCCCTGTTTTTCGCACGGTCATCTGTACGTTGCCTGTCTTCGTTGTTTGTTGTTTATCATCTGATTCGATTTATCTCTACTGATTTCGATTCCTTTTAAACAAATCGCATTAAAATTTTAACTATCTGTGTTTTATTATCACTCTGGAGTTTATCTGAAGGCGTTAAATTGGGGCGAGGCGAAGTTCGCCGGGTCCGCTAGTCTATATATAAAATTGTTGCGTGACTGACTGATTGACTGACTGATCATCGCCCAGGCCAAACGGCTGAAGCTAGAATCATGAAATTTGGTGGGAGGGTAGTCCTTGGAACGTAGACGAGCAATAAGGCGGGATTTTTCGAAATTCGTACTATTAGCAGCACAATGGGGCAAAAAGGGATAAATATGGTACCACCGCCAAATCTAAACGAAATGAGCTAGAATCTTGAAATTTGGTATGAGGGTTGCCTTTAGGAGGTAGACTCAGAAATTGGCAGGATTTTTCGAAATTCGAACATTAACGCACACAGTGGGGTAAAAAGGGAAAAATGGGATAAATGTAGTACAACAGCCAAATTCAAATGGCAAGAGCTAAAATCGTGAAATTTGGTGTGAAATTTGAACATTTAGAAATTGACTCTGAAATTGACAGTATTCGAACATTTACGTACACAGTGGGGTAAAATGGGAAAAATGTGGTACATCAGCCAAATCCAAATGGCAAGAGCTAGAATCGTGAAATATGGTGTGATGGTAGCCCTTATGAGGTAGACTCTGAAATTGGCAGGATTTTTCGTAATTCGAACATTAACGCACACAGTGGGGTAAAAAGGGAAAAATGGGATAAATGTAGTACAACAGCCAAATTCAAATGGCAAGAGCTAAAATCGTGAAATTTGGTGTGAAATTTGAACATTTAGAAATTGACTCTGAAATTGACAGTATTCGAACATTTACGTACACAGTGGGGTAAAATGGGAAAAATGTGGTACAACAGCCAAATCCAAATGGCAAGACCTAGAATCGTGAAATTTGGTGTGAGAGTTGCTCTTGGGACGTAAACAAGAACAAGGAGTGATTTTTTTTAAAATTTAGAGGGACAGTGGGATAGAAAGGTATAATTATGGTACCACCGCCAAATTTAAAGCCTAATATTAGAATGGTGACAATTGAAGCGAGGGGTGTTAGTTTTCGTAGTTTTCGGGGCACAGTGGGGCAAAAAGTGTAAAATATAGTACAGTGGCTTAAAAATGTCAAATAGGATCAATGGTTCCAGGGTAACTTTTGGAACATAAACTAGAGATTGGAAGTGATTTTTAGTAATTCTAACATTAAGAGGCACAGTGAGACACGACGGGTTAATTATGGAGCATGGGGAAAAAAGGGAACAATTTGCCAAAATTGGAACTTAAACATGAGATATGAAGAGTTTATATGGTTTTAGAAGCACTGTGGTCAAAAATGGTAAAATATTGGAGTGGAGAAAATATGATTAAATATGTTACAGTCGGGGAAAAATGTTTAACTACGCTAGCGTGGAGACACATTTTAAATACGAGTACGGTACAGTGAGACAAAAATTTGTTAAATATGGTACAGTGGGTAAACATTTTGTACAGTGAGATAAAGAGTTGAATGGGGAACAGTTGTGCAAAAAGGGTTAACTATGGTACAGTGGGGTAAAAATAGTTAAATGTATATGGTAAAGTGGGACAAATGGGTTAAAAATGGTACAGTGGGGCAAAAAGCGTTAACTATTGAATAGTGTGGCAAAAATGTATTTACTATGGTACAGTGGGGAAAAAGTGTTAAATATGGTACAGTGTGACAAAAATGGGTAACTAGACAGTAGGGCATAACTGTGTTAAATATTGTACAGTGAAGCACAGAGGGTTAAATATGGTACAGTGGGGCAAAAACTGTTAAATATGGTACAGTGAGACAAAGCGTTTAATACGACACAGTGGGGCAAAAGGGGTTAACTATGGTACATGCTAACGTGGGACAAAGTGGGATAAAAATGGTACAGTGGGGCAAAAAGCTTTAACTATGGAACAGTGGGGAAAAAATGTGTTAGAATGGTACAGTGGGACACAAATTGTTTAATATGGTACAGTATGACAAAAATGGTTACAGTGGGCACAAAAAGTAAAATATGGTAACGTGTAACAAAATGGGTTAAAAATGGTACAGTGGGGCAAAAAGGGTTAAATATGGTACAGTGTGACAAAAATGGTTAAGTATACAGTACAGTTGGGCATAACTGTGTTAAATATTGTACAGTGGAGCAAAGAGGGTTAAATATGGTACTGTGGGGCAAAAACTGTTAAACATGGTACGGTGAAACAAAGGGTTTAATATGACACAGTGGGGCAAAAAGGGTTAACTATAGTACAGTGGGGCAAAATTTGTTGAATATGGTAACGTGGGACAAAATGGGTTAAATATGGTACAGTGGGGCAAAAAGCTTTAACTATGGAACAGTGGGGAAAAAATGTGTTAGGATGGTACAGTGGGACACAAATGGTTAATTATGGTACAGTATGACAAAAATGGTTACAGTGGGCGCAAATAGTAAAATATGGTAACGTGGAACAAAATGGGTTAAGTATGGTACAGTGGGGCGAAAAGCGTTTAATATGGAACAGTGGGGCAAAACTGTGTTAACTATGGTACAGTGTGGCAAAAATGGATAAATATAGTGGACAAAATATAGTAGGACAAAAAGGTGTTAAATTGATTGATTCAGTGGACCCAAAAAGTTAAATATAGCACAGTAGGTCAAAAAGCGTACATTTAGTACAGTGGGTAAAAATATAGATGCAGGGAGAGAGGGTAAGTTAAATATGAAATAAGAATGTTTTTTTTTCTAAATGTATGCTTTTAGTAGCACTGTGGTGCAAAAAGATTAAAATTATGATGAACTGCAATTATGTAGCAATGTGGTGCAAAAAGGTTAAAATTAAGATGCAGTTGGGGCAAGCAAAAATTGTTCAACATGTTACAGAGGGGAAAAAATGTTTTAAATATGGTTTAGTGGAGCAAAAAGGGTTAAATATGGTACGGTGAAGCAAAAAAGTTAAATACGTTTAAATGGTTAAATGTGGTAAGTGGGAAAAAAAGGGAACAAAATAGTCCCAGATATGTATAAAAATTCGTACTTTAGAAGCACAGTGTAATAAAACGAGTTTAATATGGAACAGTGGTGCAAAAGGTGTTGAATGTGGTCCATGAGTGCAAAGGTAGCTCTTACAGAATAAACCAAAGCTAAGAAATTGTTTTTTCCAAATAGGTTTTTCTAAAAAGTTAAATAAATGGCACAGATAGGGGACAAAAATGTTGAAATACGGCCTAAGCTTGCGAATTTAGATCTTGAAATATCAATTATCATTTTAAAATATTGTACAAAAAGTGGATAATTATGACACACTAAAAGTTAAATGTGGTACAATGGAGCGATTTACTTTAGATTTTTAAATTCGTACCTTTATAGACACAGTGGGACAAACATGGTTTTATATTGTACCAGGGTGTGAATGTAGGTATTGGAACATAAACAAGGGGAAAGTTGCTAACGTATGAACCAAAAAAAATAGTTTTTCAACGTCCAGAGGTACTGTGGGAAAAGGGATAAAAATTGTACCATGATGTCAGGGTAATTCTTGGAACATAAACTAGAAATGAAACGAGGGTTCGTATATATATAAAAGTAATCAAATCTTCTTCATTTTGCTCCATATGTAATAATCATGCCATTTTGAAAGAAAGAGGTATAGCCATTTTACAGTACCCTAAACAGAAAATAGATAAAAGATGGGGGCTGCGAAGCGCACCGGGTAAGCTAGTAATACATATGTTCCCTCCGATTTGGCCCTTTAGCGCTACAGAGCTATATTTTACATCCAATCATTTTGAAATTTTGCAGGGTAGAGTTTCTTAAATTGAATTTAAGGAAAATCAGTTCAGATTTAAATATAGTCTTCATATATACATATATTCTTTCCGATTTCGCCTTTTAGCGCTATAGTCGCACATTCAATCATTTTGAAATTTAGCGGGGTGTTTCAAACTAACATATAGCCTCCATATATGTGTTCCTTCCAATTTTGCCTTTTTGGGCTATAGAAGCTGTATTTAGCATCTAATCTTGTTGAAATTTGGTAGGTTTGGATGAGTTTCTTTAAAAAACTGTATTTAAAAAAAAATATTAATAGTCATACAGTCATTTTGGACCACCCAATATTCGAAGAAAGTGGACTCGACTAAAATGTTCCTTTTTGTTTTAAATTTCAATTGATACATTTTGAAAAACAGTTTACGTGATTTCTAATTCAAATGCAATTGTTGTATATAGATAACTTTTCTCTAACGCTCTTAAAATTCAAATTTTTGTCTAGGAAAACAAATCCTTAAATTTAAGTGTTTCACATCGAAACAATGTCGACTAGACTCTTTAACTTGTTTAGAAAATCCTTTTTAAGAATTCTTTCAACAATATTTTGTTTACTTAAATATACCACTTTAAGGAAGTTCCAATTGAAAAACATTTTAAAAGTCCCCACAAATAAATATATAAATACTTCCACGTATTTTAAGCGGTCACAGACAATACATTTCATAGAAAAAAAGCAACAAAGCTCTCCCTTTCACAAAAGAATGGACAACACTTATGTAAAGTACTTTAAACTTGATTTGTTTCGGATTAAAATGAAACTGTCCTGAGACTTGTCCCCTGCCGAAAAAAAACACCAAAGGAAAAAGATAGTGCTTAAACTTTATTTCATCATGACTTGTCAATGTATCCCACATAGTCGAGGGTCCTTAGTCATTCTAAATCCTCTTAAGAACATCAAATTTACATTTATTGATGGTAAGTCGTAGTTGTCCTCATCGTCCTCGTTCTCATCGTTCTCGAGCACATCAAAATGACACACTTACAAAGATAGAAATAGACGAATAGACACTGTGTCTACGAGAATGTAAATGTATGAGCTGTGTATGTCCCTATTCCTTGTGCTCCTCGTTTCGAGCTGATGGCGATGATGATGACTTTGCCATTGTTGGCTTCAAGCATCAACTTCAACTTCAGTAACAACGATTGTGAAAATCTCTAATCCCTTTGGGTCTAATAAGTTAAAAAGGCAACAAACAAATCTTTATTGCCATAGAATTCATAAAGCTTTTCTTACTAACCAAATTATGGCAATTTGGAAATGTCCTTCGTCTATTGGTGAGTGTATTTTAGGATAGATGCATTATTTGAAATGAAAATGGAAAAAATCTAAAATAAAGTTTTTTTTTTCAAAGAATGGCCTTTATTTGCACAGAAATAAAAATCAAGGAATTGATAATAGTGAAGATACAATTAATGACGGCACATTTTCTACATGTAAGGATTATTTACTGGGGTTAGCGGTGTTACCAACTTTAGGCCCAATCATTTAATGGCAACGCTCTTATGTATGTTGTTTACAAGCCTACTGAAGTATACGATTTTTTGTTGCAGTTAAAAAAGTATCGAAAAGCAATTCAAACGCAATAGAGTTATTGCTTTGTATTTTGCTGGAAAATTTCAACCAGCCATTTTTAATGAGTTACGACATTTACATGTTTCTGTATTTGACCATTACAAATTACTAAGCATTAAAGAGAGTTATGAAGGTGGAAATACAAAAACAGTAAGATCGCACAGTGGTAGGAAATCAAAAAGGGTAATAATTTGCCCGTTTATTAACCAGACCAGAGATATTGCGACGAACTTGTCATGCTTGTAGAAAAGGACTTCTAGAAATAATGTTTTAAATTTGGGTCCGGAGTCAGGGCAGGGACCTCCAAGTTGGCACCACGGGTATACCAAATGTTGAAGCGCGTGTAACCTTTGTTTTTGCTGTATCCTTTTCGTGCTTTCTACTAATCGAGGTCTGCAAAATTCTTTTTGCACATAACAGTTATCTCATTCAACTTTAATGAATTGCCAACAAAATTTTCTATATGATGAAAAAATCTATCCGATATATGCAATAAGATAAATTTATGGTACTTGAAGTTATATTTTCAAAAATTTTGATTTTATAACATTTTGTAATTTAGGGTCACAATAACATGCTGACATGTATAGGTCAGTCGCCGCCAGTAGTAACGAACGGACGTGTTATCGCAGAGCGGATAGTTTTTAGCCTATTACGCAATCACGTGGTTTGTTGTTTTGAAAGCAGAAGTTGAATTGGATGCAGCGGTCTCTGGATAGAAATTTCTGAGCTTAGTCTGGAAGGGATACATTGTCGTACCTATTACGGGCTAATAGCATGGAACTTCTACGAGCTTTGGTGCCCGCAGTGTAAAATTAAACAAGAGCGCATCCAGCCACAGGTTAAACAAAATATAAGACAGATAAAGGAGAACCCAGCAGGGGCTCTAAGCATCCCCAGCCTTTAAAATCAAGTGGGGACTCCGACTCTGAATCATCAAATCAAAATAATAACACTATTGTTGCAAACTCAAAGAGACTGTCAGGGGCACAAAGAAGGAAACTGAATAACTTGAACCGACAGAACCTATTACGCGATGAATCTGTCAATTCTACCTACAACACATACATGAAGTCCGCTAAAAGAGTCACATCTCCTGAATAACATAGCGCTGTGAAAGTGGCCAAGAAGAAAGGGTAAGAAGCAGGCTATGAAGCCGACGCGGCGCCAATCGGCCGCGCGCCTTCTCCTGACATTTTTTTCCAGCCAGCGCCGTCGCCGATTTTAGAGGCTCACATTGGCTGAAACTCAGCCGCCGACGTTTATTTGGTGAGTCAAGAAGATTTGTTTTATGCAACATGACGATTTAGAGAGTGACTGCTAAGTGATACCATAGGTTCAGAATTTGTAATATAAAAATGGCTGAATGGTAAAAATATTCCAGAAATGTATGGGTATTTCAAATAAAAAAATGCGTTTTGAGTTTTACGGAAATAACAATAGCTCTTGAACAGTTGAACCAATTTTTACAAAGTATACGTTGTTTTAAGAAATGTTTTAAAAAAATGATCAAATTCACACAGAATATTCAACACTCAAATCTAAAACTGTGTTAGGATTTTTAGTGGCTATATATTTGTAAAAGTTATGGATGAAATACTAAGGCAGGTCTGGCATTTTTGATATTTTTCTTCTCTTTCTGGAAAGCAGTACATGACAAATTTAATGCTAGGGATTTAAAAATGCATAGTTGCAGAAATAGAAGAAAAACGTCCACAATTAACAGACCGGATCTTAGTATTTCGTCCATAACTTTCGTCTACGGCGAACGATCAACATTTTCTCAGCTATTACTTGAATTCTATAAAACGCAGATTAGAAATATTTTAGGAACAAGCTTTTTACATGATTTTCTACAGACACAACGAATTATAAACATCTGTGATTTATAGATTTCTAGGAATAATTGAGTGATTTTTGATCGTTCGCAGTAGACGAACGAAAAAAAGTTACAGAAACAGGCCCTAAGGCACAAGACGGTCGGATCTACACTCGGGAACGACCCAATTCCTGTTTGGCTCGTCAACTCAGTAACAAATATATCAACCAATTGCCTTATTCTAACAAGTTTGTGGAAAATTTATTAAACCGATTTCCAACATTACCTCTAACTCCATAACTTTGTGTTAATTTCAGAATATTTCTCTAACGCTAAATATCTCAAACCGCCATTTTTGCCGGAGAATGGCATTCGTGCGCCTTCGATTGTTGGAACTTTATCGGCTCAGTCGATTGTTGAAATTTGATCCGATCAGCCGCCGCCGCCGATCAATATTTTTCTACACTACCACAGGTCCAAGGACTTGTATTTTGTGCCATAAAACTTTATGCTTTCTTTCTCTCCAGAGTATTCAACTTCCGACGCAACTGTGCTGAGGCTAGGCAATGGAAGTATGTACCGACTGGGCTAAATTTTGCAATCTCTATAGTTGCCCGCTTCGAGAAAGGAAATCTTCCTATAAGAAACCCTGGATGACAAAGCAAATTCGCTCAATGGATGTCCGCAGACTTTACAACAGAGCTCGACGTTAAAAGCTATCAGTTTACTGGGACCGCTACCATAGAAGACTCAAAGAATACAATAAAATAATTAGATTGGCAAAACGTAACTTCTGGAGGCTTTTCTGTGAGCAGCTAGACAGTGTTAACAGCAAGCCCAAAATAAGAAAGTTTCTCTCAACACTGGTGGATGACAACACTGGTGGATGTAAAAAGATGGAAACTATAGAGTATGCCGTAATAATTTTCCGACTTGTAATGCTGGGCCAACAGAGAAACAGTTACAGAACGAAAAAGTGATACATCAAGTACCTATTACGGATATAAAATATGTTATGGTTAAAGAAGCGATAAAAAGCTTCTCTTCTTTCATGGCTGCGGGACCGGATGGAATATTTCCAGTACTTTTTTAGAACTAGGTGGATATGTTATCAATTCATCTGCCTATACCCCAAACAATTGGCAGAAATCAAGGGTGGTATTCATATCCAAGCCTGGCAAGGCGAGTTATACGACCCCAAAGGCTTATCCGCTACTGTATATTACAAGCGGAATATATTTGGGACAATATACTACAATAGCGATTTGTTTTAATCGTGTACGACTTTTGATATATCGTTATTTTTCTAGGTAAATTATCAAAGATAAAATGATGAGCGGGGGTGCCGGGTGTTTTGGGAAAATACCTCCTAAAGTATCAAATTTAGTTTGTTCTTTGACGTGGAACATCTATTCCGAAGCCTTCCAGCTACAAGCACAGTGGATAGCAGCAAAATTTTCTCAAACAATTGTTCAAAAATTCAAAAAAATATAAATACTTTTAGGCCAACCTCTATCCAAACCTTATATGTTAGATAATTAATAAAAGTTTAAAATATAAAATATTCGGAAAAATCGGACAGTACAAGCAGTTAAAAAAAAATAATTTAAAGAGCGGTATATACAATTTTAAAACCAGTAAGGAAAGGCAGAAAGTCGGGCGGGGCCGACTATATAATACCCTACACCTCCCTAACAATGCGATAAGGGTAATTGCCATAATAATTTGGAATAATTGGTAAATGGGTAGAAACATATTATCTAATTCTGAAACGATAATCGCTAAATTAAGCAATATTCGTTCCTAAATTGAAAAACATCTTTCTGGAAAATTTTAATGATCGGAAGTAAAATACAACTTCTATAGCGGTTTGATACCAAGTCAGGAGGAACATATATATAGAGCTTTAATATAAATCTGAACCGATCTTCCCAGATCTTCATGTAAAAAGACCTCCTTCTGACGAATTTCGTAATGATCGGATATAAAATACAGTCTCTACAGCGCTTACATGTCAAATCGGGGGTAACATATATATGGGAGCTATATCTAAATCTGAACCGATTTTCTCCGAATTTGGCAGTATTACTTCATGTAGAAAGAAACCTCTTTTTGCCGACTTTCGCAATGATCGGATATAAAATAACATTTTTACAGCGCTCACATGTCAAATCGGGGGTAACGTATATATGGGGGCTATATCTAAATCTGAACCGATTTCTTCCAAATTTAACAGTGTTCATTCATATAATAAGAAACCTCTTTCTGCCGAATTTCATACTGATCGGATATAAAATACAGTTTTTACAGCGCTAACATGTGAAATCGGGGGTAACATATATATGGGGGCTATATCTAAATCCGAACCGATTTTGTGTTTCTACCCATTATATGTTTCTACCCATTTACCAATTATTCCAAATTATTATGGCAATGGCCCTTATCGCCGTGTTAGGGAGGTGTAGGGTATTATATAGTCGGCCCCGCCCGACTTTCTGCCTTTCCTTACTGGTTTAAATATAAATATCTTCTGGAGGGGGTCATCAGAAAAATCCAAAATGCCCAATCTTTATAATTTATCATTGGATTTAGAATTCCAATTAATTTGATTTTTTTTCTTTAAGTTAATTGGCATATCTATCTATATATATAAAAATGAAACGGTCCATCTGTGTAATGGCATCACGTCAGAACAGCTGGACCGATTTGGCTCAATTTTTTTTCAGTTCTTCGTATTTGCCTGGAGAAGGTTGTTACGAAAGAAAATTTTGGGAAAACCCTCCGGAAAAGTCGGAAAATTGGGAAAATCGAAAATTGCTATTTCTTGCGAGATTCCTACTGTTCCTATCTACTACTCTCTTTTTGAATCCAATTTTTTTTTATTAATTTTCTATTAAACAAAAAAGTTTTCTATTAAACATATGTACGAGTATGTGCTATTTTTCTTGCTGCAATTCATTCGAGTTTTGCGTATTGTTACACTGATTTCGCGTATCACATCGACAAACGGTACAAGCATTACGATCAATTAAAATTCAACGCGATATTTATCAGTTCGAAAATTTTTTCAGATAATAAGTTTGAGTATAAGAGGTAAGGTTATCTTATTGGATTGCGGGCACTGCAAAATCATAATTTTGGATGAATGCACGATGGCGCATAAACGAGCTCTGGAGGCAGTTGACCGAACGATGAAGGATTTACGATGTGATTTGAGACAATTTGGTGAGTCTATGATATTGCTGCCCGGAGATTTTCGTCAAACGCTTCCCGTCATCCCGAAATCTACTGCCGATGAAATTAATGCATGCCTGAAATCGTGGTCTTTGTGGCGGCATGTCAAGAAGTTGAAATTGACCACGAACATGAGAGTCGCGTTGCAGAACGACTCATCGGCTCTTGAATTCTCGAAACAACTGTTGGCGCTTGGCAATGGCCAAATTACTGTTGATGTTTCCACTGCATTGATATTGTTCCCGGCAAATTTTTGCGAGTTCACATCGTCGAACGAGGAACTCATCACCAAAGTGTTTCCAAATCTCGATTAGATTAGTGAACGGGCAATATTAGCAGCGAAGAATAAGGACGTCGATAGCATGAATTTTATTATTCAAAGTAAAATCGAACTCGCTTGATGTGCCAGGAGCTTCGCCGCATAATTTACAGCTGAAGGTGGAATCGATCATAATCATGTTGCGGAATCTGAATCATCCGAAATTGTGCATAGTTCGCGGTTGTCCATTATGAAACTGATGGACAGTGTGATTCAGGCGACGATCATCAAGGGAAAATTCAAAGGAGAGGAAGTCCTTATCCCACGAATTCCGATTATTCCAACTGATCTTTCATTCCAATTCAAGCGGATTCAGTTCCCTGTACGATTGGCTTTTACGATGACAATCAATAAATCTCAAGACAAATCGTAGGAAGTCTGTGGAATTAATCTCGAATTTCCCTGTTTTTCGCACGGTCATCTGTACGTTGCCTGTCTTCGTTGTTTGTTGTTTATCACATCGCTCTCTACTGATTTCGATTCCTTTTAAACAAATCGCATTAAAATTTTAACTATCTGTGTTTTATTATCACTCTGGAGTTTATCTGAAGGCGTTAAATTGGGGCGAGGCGAAGTTCGCCGGGTCCGCTAGTAATCTTATATATCTTTCTATTTTTTAGAAAATATTCTTCCTAAATTTGCATATACGGGTTTTCCAACAAGAGGTGTTATTTTGAATCACCCGATATTTCGGTAGCTGTCAATTTTGAAGCTTTTATTCTTTGACATTTGACATAGATACTACGCCATTACTAAAAATGGAACGATACACGATCATCGAATGACACAAAACGATCGAACAAAAAAACGATACGAACGATACAAAATCATCTTGACTGATGAGGCCCATTTCCACCTCGGCGGCTACGTCAACAAGCAAAATTCTCACATCTGGGGCTCGGAAAACCCAAGAGTTATTGTTGAGAAGCCTATCCATCCTCAACGTGTGACTGATTGGTAGGGTTTATGGTCCGGCGGGGTATTGGACCTTACTTTTTCGAAAATGAGGTTGAATCAACAGTTACGGTGAATGGATTGCGCAATAGAGAGATGGTTAATGATTTTTTATGTTCGGAGTTGGATGGTATTGATCTGGACAACGTTTACTTTCAACAATACGGCGCTACGTGCCACACAGGCAAGTTTCCGGACCGTGTTATCTCTCGAAGAGGTGATCACAATTGGCCACCGAGATCTTGTGATTTAACACCTTGCGACTTCTTCCTTTGGGCCACGTGAAAGATAAGGTCTACGCCAAAGCCCAGCGTCGATTCAAGACCTCGAAGATATAATTCGTGAGGCTATGGAGGACATAGGGCAGCTACTTTGCGATTTGGTTATGGAAAATTTCATGAAAAGGATATAGTCCTGTAAGCGTGGTCGTGGTGGCTCATTATTAACGGCATACCTTTATCTCTTATTATGAACTAAACATTCGATCATTTATCTCAAAAAATTGCATTTTTCTTTGAATACCAAAGAAAAAACCCTTTACATAGTTGTTCGAATAAATGCTACTCATCAAGTAATTGCTATGACTTAGATTTTACCTTTAAGGAAACATTACCATACATGTGATTGACCGACATATGTATGTACATACTCGTATAACTATACAAGACGCACGTTTTCAATAAAAATCTCTGACACTTATGTGAAACTATAAAAAAGTGAATGAACTTTTTAGACGAAAAGTAGATCAATAAATATGCATCCCAAAATTTTTTGCTGAGTTTCCACAATAATAAAAAACTGAAAACTGTCTTTGGCATCAATAAAATCTAATTTTTAATTGCTTCTCGTCGGGAATTAATGTTTGTGTTTTGTATTTTTTTTCATCAAATTATTTTCAAAGATGCACTCAGTTGACCTTTAGGTTGTAATTCTTTTTTTAGATGTGTGCCTTCTCCACAAGCGGCGTTGTGTTCAATAAAACAATTTATAACACATTCGAATGGATTCAAATTAAATTCCGTATTCGTAGAGAACAGCAACAATAGCCTGTAAACAATTTTCCACACACACACACAGCTTTAATACTGATTCACTTCAAAACGAATACATATATCGCAAAGATTACAGTTTTGTGAATGTGTCTTTGAGTGAGTGTCTGTTTGCATATGAGTTTGTGTATGTATGCGTGTGTAGTCTTCCATTCGAAGATACATTTAATGGATTTTTCCCATCTTAAAATAGGATCCCGACAAGTACTTACTTGCAACTACTTCTGCTTTCTCTAATGCCACAACACCATTTCCGTTTAAATATTAACTGAAGGCAGATTGAATGTCAAAAAGCGACAATGCGACAATGGTTCTGTTCGCAAAACATCATAATTTGTTCAGCGATGAAGCTCATTTTTCGTTAAATACCAATTTTGCTTTTGGATGAAGATGATCATTTAGAGTGAAGATAATCTACAAGTTTTTGTCCAAACACCATTACAACGCCTGAAAATTACTGTGTGCTTTATGGGCCGGCAAAGTCATTGATCCATATGTCTTCAAAAGCGATGGTGGGGAGAATGTTACTGTTAACGGTGGACGATAAGAAAAATTATAATGATTTTGTTGGCATCTCAATTAGCTGGCCAACAGGACTGAGCTAAATGCCACGTACGCTGCAGTTAATTTACTCAAAGAATCTTTTGGTGGACGAATATTTGCACCTGATAGTCCTGTTAATTGGCCACCAAGATCGTGAGATGTCCCATTGGATTATTTTATTTGGGGTTATGTAAAGTCATTCGTCTACGCCGATAAACCAGAGACAATTGAACACCCGGATGTCAACATTCGACGAGTTATTGGTGTGTGAAAATTGGAATTCCAGTTAGCGCAATGTACGACTCAGCTGTGGCGGTCCAAATCATATTTGAACAATAATGAAATAAAATTATGTACATATCAAATAAAGTCAGTTTATGTGACATTAAACATAATTTGCTTGCTTTATTTTATTTTAAAATTCCGTAACTAAAAAAAGTCTCAGGAAGTGATTCCGAGTCGATCGATATACTCGTACATGATGGGCCCATCCCTTCTCGAAAATCGACAATGCAGCAAAACTTTGATTTGTATTCCCGATTGTTACTTGTCCCAAGTCTTTATACCTTCGTCACAATAAAGTGAGGTTATAAAAAGTAAATTTTTTTCTAATAATTGTAACGACAGTTACTAAACTTCTGTTTCCACGTGAAATTGTCATTAATAACTTTTGAAGTCCACATAATTAAATTTAATTTAAAGTTTATCAAGCATATAATGCAAAAAATACTGTCCAAATATCTTCCAAGAAAATGGGCATTTTAAAGAAACAAAAAAAATTACTAAGAATTTTTTTCGAGTTTATGACACCATATTACACCAGAAAATGTTATGTACAGCCCTTCGAATTGGTTGGCCATTCGGCGGAAATGTCCATATATCCGTCACAATTTCACATACTTAGGGTCTTATGACACTCCTTTGATGCGTTAAACTTTTCGTCCGTAGCAAATTATGTATGTATTAGAAACCATATTTTCTTTTATTCATCGTAAGGATGAAATATGATCATCCTGGGGACAAAAGTTTTTTTGTTCCACAAAAAAGTTCTTGTTGTAGTATAATTGAAAAGAGATTCGACAGGGCGACGAACAAATTCATCGATAGGATTATTCCGTATGTTAGCTGACTTTTGACGAATGACAATACTTTTTCTGTCAGCGTAGTCTCTTGGTTTTTTATTCCCCTTATGCAAGTATATACAGGGTGGCTGATATGTAATGCAACAAAGTAAAGCGCTATATTTTTTAATTTTTTTTAAATTTTGTTGTTCAAAAGCAACAAATGTCGGAAATAACATAAAATTTTAGAAAAAGTTTAGATTTGTTCGAATTGGCCACCTTTGGTACGAATTATGGCCTTCAAACGGCCGACAAAGCCATCACACGCTGCACGAAAGTGGCTCCGCGGTATGTTGGCCCATTCCCGGCGAAGCGCCGTCTTGAGATGATCGATACTTTGGTATTTTGTAGTTCGAACCTTACTCTCTAAAATGCCCCAGACGCAAAAGTCCATCGGGTTGAGATCCGGAGATCTTGGTGGGCATTGTGCGGTAGAAATGAAGCGAGGAACCTCGTCATTAAGCCATTCTTGGTTGACGCGTGCTGAGTGCGATGGTGCTGAGTCCTGTTGGAATGTCCATGGTCTGCGGCCCAGGGCTTCAATACTGTCTTTAGGACATTTTCCCGATAACATTCGGCATTTATTTTGACCCCATGGTCGATGAATACGAGCGGGTAGCGACAATCGGCCGTTACGGCGGCCCACACAATTACCATCGACGGCGCTTGAGTTCTGGTGGCCAATCGAAGGTGTAAATTTTCAGCTGACCTCTTTGGCAAGTAAACCCCATAATTTTATTTGTTCACAAACTGCTCAATTTGGAATGGCTTCTCATCGGAGAAAACCAAATTCGGTAACTGGCCACTTTCGTGCAAGCGAAGCAACTCCTTGGCTCTTTCCAGTCTAACTTTTTTTTGTGCATCGGTGAGCTCTTGCACTTTTTGGAACTTCAATGGCTTTAGTCCAATGCTGGAGGGCTCTAACGATAGTCACTTGTGTTTTTTCACCCAAATATAAAGCAATCACACTATCACGCTTGAATTCCATCACGAATAACTTTTTTCTGAATGCAATAGATCAAAATGCTTTTGTAAGCTTGTAAACAATAAAATGAACTGTCACTGAAATAAATCTGTCAGCTATCAGATTAGCAGTTTAGAAATGATAGCAACCTGAAGTTGGTTGTAATACATATCAGCCACCCTGTAGAGCTAGCAAAGCCAGCATGTTTGGTTTAAAGTTTAACTTCCTGTCTACAAATATATATATATATATAATTTGGCGTTTTCAGAGACAGTTACAGCAGTTAATTACGTTATATCACCTGCTGAAAGGAACCATTTCTGCATCGGTCGATTTTCAACAAGACCATTGACAGAATCCCATCTTGCAGTGGTATGAGGGACCTGCTGTAAAATGTATATAAATGTACTTGGAAACTTCCCTCTAACGCACGTCATTAGCGAAGTAGAATACTATTTTAGGAACGATTACATAGCATAAAAGACAGAACGTCCTCTTGAAGCGTTCATATGTTAACAAATGTCTTGAAGTCACTTGTCCGTATGCAAGCTGAAATGCGTCTCTCAATCAAAAGGTTTTGAATTTTTGTAAGGGTATTCACTGTTGTGGATGCATTTACGTTATTGACGGTCTCCTCTATATTTAAGCAGTCCATCATTGCAAATGTATTCCTTGAGAGAGAGACGTCAATAAAACTGACGTAGTCAGGGCGTTTTCGGTGGGTTTGCTCTTGCTGTACGCATGGCGTCGGTTGGAAAGAATAAACTGAAGGAATTTTTATCATTAGACATCTCTTTGACGTAAACCATGGCGAACCATTGACGGTTGGTACGCATCGATGCGACGGCCAGCTCCCCTTAGAATTATCAATGAAATTCACACTGGTAGCCGAGGTCTATTCCGCAGGTACAAAATCGATGATGGGCGTAGACGTCGCCAGTTGATATGGGGTCCAAGGACTACCTAAAACCTTTGCTATTCTAAGGATCATAGCGGCCAGGGTCATAAAACCTCCTGGAGGAAACCCTCTATTGGGCCATTCCCAATGATCAGGCTATAACAAAGTTCACAATCGACCTTATAACCGAAATTATAGTGGTTCTTGATAACCAGTGGCACCAGATCAAGTGTCTGATCGGAGTTCGTAGATAAAACAAATCCCAGTTATCCCGAAATGTAAGTCAAAATGTAATGCAACGATCGTGAGATAGGTAACAGGTGTTATTGTCTAATCATAACACGCTACTGCACATAGCTTGGGGTCTGCAAGGAAGATTGGAAGATATCGATTACGCAGACGATATATGTCTACTTTCTCAAACGTTCGGAGACATGTAAGCGAAGCTTAAATATCTTCAAGAAGCAGCTAAATGTGCCGGACTTCAAATAAATATTAAAAAACGAAGTCTATGCGAATAAATACAGGGTTTCCAACAAGAGGTGTTATTTTGAATCACTATCAGCTACGTCAACCAGCAAAATTGTCGCATCTGGGGCTCGCAAAACCCAAGAGCTATTGTTGAGAAGCCTCTCCATCCTCAACGTGTGAATGTTTGGTGCAGTTTATGGTCCGGCGGGGTCATTGGACCTTACTTTTTCGAAAATGAGGTTGGATCAACAGTTACGGTGAATGGATTGCGCTATCGAGAGATGATTAATGATTTTTTATGGTCGGAGTTGGATGGTATTGATCTGGACAACGTTTACTTTCAATAAGACGGCGCTACGTGCCACACAAGCAACGAAACCATTGCTCTGTTACGGGAAAAGTTTCCGGACCGTGTTATCTCTCGAAGAGGTGATCACAATTGGCCACCGATATCTTGTGGTTTAACACCTTGCGACTTCTTCCTTTGGGGCCAGGTGAAAGATAAGGTCTACGCCAACAACCAAGCGTCGATCCAAGACCTCAAAGATAGAATTCGTGAGGCTATCGAGGACATAGGGTAGCCACTTCGCGATTTAGTTATGAAAAATTTCATGAAAAGGATATGGTCCTGTAAGCGTGTTCGTGGTGGCCATTTGGCAGTTGTTGTTTTTCATTATTAACGGCAAATGGCATTTTTCTTTGAATACCAAACTAACACCTCTTGTTGGTAAACCCTTTACAACAAACACCGAACAGTTCCATTTCGAAGCAGATGTTGAAACCTTCTGCTACCTCGGAAGCGTACTTGATAAATCAGGGGGATCCATGAGAGATATTTGTAGCCGCATTAACAAAGCTAAGCAAGCATTTGGTACCTTGAACCCAGTATGTAAATCCAGCACCATTTCAAAGAAGACAAAAATCAGATTTTTTCAATTCCAATGCAAAATCAAGTCTTCTTTATGGATGCGAATCAAGGAATAAGACAACTCGAGACACACAAACAATACAGACCTTTGTAAACATCTGCCTGCGAAATAAACTGTGAGTATACTGACCGCAAACAATTACCAACAATCTTTGGTGGGAAAATCAACAAGATCTGACGATTTGTGATGAAAATGTGAGACCAAGTGGTACCAACAAATAGTGGAATACAGCAGAAGCAACGATAACACAGTAACTTGCGGCGCCTACAGAAGACTTAGTTCTATCAGCAGTGGAAAGAACTCCACCGACGTCACACTGACATAAAGGTTAGGTTAGGGTGGCAGCCGGTTTTACAAGCTCAGATAGACCAATATATGTCCCTATTGCTACCACGGGCCCAGTTGCCCCTCATTTGAACCAACCTGTTTGATACTCAAAGTTATCAATTATACGAATAAGTGCCGGCAAGACCTGCCAGACTTCCTAGAAAGGCCGACCCCAGTATACGAATATCCAGACATCGTTTAGTTAATGAGGGGCAGTAGCAAACAAACGATGAAAGTCAGTGATTTCATTCACAGTGGAGAATGACCTCTCTCCCCGAGAGATTTGCGGCGGTCGAGGCCTGTTTGTTTATTGAGGGATGTAGCCTCAAGAGATTTAATGGCAGTTTGGCTGTCGGAGTAAATGACGAGGCCAGTGTTGGTCACTATGTTGCTATTTCCCTTATTGCCATTATTTCAGCTTGACAGACACTGCAAATATCTGGTAGTCTGTGGGACTATCAAGACTAAGACTACAGTGTAAACCAAAGTCAGCCTTTTTTATTAAACTTCGAAGCATCTGCATATAAGTGGAGGTAGTTTCTAATGTTCCTCAAACCCAATCCTCTCTGGCAGTGATCTTAGTGGCAAAGATACTTTCGAAGGTGCAAGCGTTGGTATATAGTCCACCATAGCGCTCATGTGACCTATACTACTCCCATGGAGTCCAGATTCCTGATGTGTTCATATAGCTGACAAATACAAGGGATATATAGGCAGTCCTCAGAAGCATTTCCGCTACACTCACTGCCGTCGCTAAGGCCACGACATCAGATGTGAATCCGTCGATCGCCTAAATAAGACGCACTCTTACCTTCTAGTCTCTCAAGGGGCCTAACAAGAGACAGAAGCAAAAAACCTATTTTCAACTTCATAGACATTGCGAATCGCGTCACTTTCAGTTCAAGAAGTGCCGCGTGTGACAGTATTGAATATTAATCCTAAAATAACAATTTATTTATCTCTGCAAAATTTTAAGGAGGAATGACGAAAGACTAATCGGCCGGGAATTCGCAGCTTCTGATTGGGACGCTTTCCCGCATTGACAATTAAAAACCAGTTGCGTTAAAGAAATAATACTACGAGGTATGTTCAAAAAATATCGCGAATTTTTAATTTCCGCGGGCTACGTGAATTTGATTTTTTATATTTTTGTAGCATGTTTAGTTAATTTTTGACAGCTGTTGTTCTTGGATGTGTTTTAAATTGTCTTCGATTTTTATCTATTTACTACAAATGGATCAAATTTTTTCTTCCTTCATCAAATTTTGCATGAAATACAAAATAAAGTGCGCTGACACATTCCGAATGTTGACTGTGGCATATGGTGAAGCTACTTTGGACCAAAGCAACGTTTAGAAGATCCGAAGGACGAACAGCGTTCCGGACGCCCTTT